>OY101450.1:69979139-70029157 GCA_956483635.1 Panzeria rudis | reverse complement strand
ATATATATATATATATATATATATATATATATATATATATATATATATATATATATATATATATATATATATATATATATATATATATATATATATATATATATATATATATATATATATATATATATATATATATATATATATATATATATATATATATATATATATATATATATATATATATATATATATATATATATATATATATATATATATATATATATATATATATATATATATATATATATATATATATATATATATATATATATATATATATATATATATATATATATATATATATATATATATATATATATATATATATATATATATATATATATATATATATATATATATATATATATATATATATATATATATATATATATATATATATATATATATATATATATATATATATATATATATATATATATATATATATATATATATATATATATATATATATATATATATATATATATATATATATATATATATATATATATATATATATATATATATATATATATATATATATATATATATATATATATATATATATATATATATATATATATATATATATATATATATATATATATATATATATATATATATATATATATATATATATATATATATATATATATATATATATATATATATATATATATATATATATATATATATATATATATATATATATATATATATATATATATATATATATATATATATATATATATATATATATATATATATATATATATATATATATATATATATATATATATATATATATATATATATATATATATATATATATATATATATATATATATATATATATATATATATATATATATATATATATATATATATATATATATATATATATATATATATATATATATATATATATATATATATATATATATATATATATATATATATATATATATATATATATATATATATATATATATATATATATATATATATATATATATATATATATATATATATATATATATATATATATATATATATATATATATATATATATATATAGTTGTATTGAATTTGGAGGCTCTTTTTTCTATGTTGTTTTACATAAGAAACTAATAAATCGTAATCAGCTCTCTTTGATATGGAAACGAAAACTTGATGTCAAAAATCTTTGTGTAAACGGTATAGATATCGATAAGAATTTCAATTGAAATATACTAGATTACGCTCTGGTGTAAATGTAGTATGTATAACAAAATCTAAAGCGTTTACATCAAGTTTTATTGTCATATATCAGCATTTCGTACAAAATACAATATCCACAGCATTGAATACCTACTACTGTGTATTGAATACTGCACAATATGTTCGGTAGTAAGTACTCGGTACTGAAATACTCAACACTTTCACAAAACTACATCCAAATCTAACCTGCCGTTACACAAGCAAATGATTACTTGGATGTCGTCTACACGCAACAATGTCTAACATGAGAACGTCAAAATAAATCCGACTTATGTTGCGTATAGAGTTCAAATTAGTACTTGTCATGGATTAGACAATTTGTACTGAACATTTTGGAAAAAGGGGGTATAAAAACTCAAAAAATAACGTCACGTAATATCCGAATAAATTATGGTGGTTTAAGTGTAAAATAACCATTTTTTCAATAAAATTTTACTTTCCGCCAGCTCTAAGTTGTTTATGAGATACTAAACTACTATACAAATTAGCTTTTGTGAAAAGCAATATTAAAATAGCTTTCCAAAACGCGTAATTACATTAAAATCGGTTAAAAATTAATCAGTTGTGGTATGTTTTTTGCTTCTTATTTAAAAATAGCGGTCACGCTAATATATTTCATCAACAATTAACACGATAGTAATAATATAAACAGCAAAAGATGCGAAATAAAATTACCATCAAGTCATCCATACAAAAGTTTTTTTTTAACTTCCCATTGTTTCGGAGTTATTCCAAAGCAAACTCACACCATGTAATCGCAAGAGAATTCGCCGTGAACATTTGACATTTGGGCTGTCCAAAAAGCTGATACATTAACATAGTTGACAGTTAAAATATGTAAGCCAAGGCGAATTAATTTTACAGGTGCTGGTAATAATACAAAAAACTCAATATCAATTCGCCTGATTTGCCGTATCTGTGAAATACAGAAGACGAAAATTTATTTAAAATGTACTTTTAAGAACTGTGATTACAATTTATATGCCTAAAATAAATACCTTCTTCTGTTTATTGCCACATAAAAGTGTATATGTCTTGCTAATCATTTAAAAACATACGATTAAAAAACAATTGACAGACACAGCCAACGCGGCGAAATAGTCATATGTGCCTCAACACGACCTGTATTATTGGATCATGATGTAAAGATTTTCTCAGTGCTAGTTAATCTCTCTTTTTCGTTTAAAATATGTTTAACATCCCGTCTTCACGACACATAATTTTGTTCTAACATTTGTCAAATTTCATACATAAAAACATCAGAAAAATTTTAGTGCTATTTTTCATATCGACTTTGACTTTTGTCAAGACTAATGAATGGCTCGTAAAGACGCTATGTAAACCAGCCAATCTATAAATCAGTAAACATATAAACCATATGTTAAACGCAAAAATTTGGCGTTTAAACTACCGATACAAACCATATGTTTTTGATCGGTTTTCCACCACAAAACAAGTTATTTTTGAAATTTATCGCTTAAACTAGGGATAATACATGGGGAAGTGATATCCTGCTGTTGAGTTTAAATTACATATAAATTTTAGGTAAGTTTACCAAAACAAACGCTAGTTTTCACTGATTTATTAGACATTAGTCAGCTGAGCTCTCGAGAGCACCTGGTATGAAATTGACTTAGAGCATGGTGAAATAAGTATACAGGTGTCAGCATAACGTCAGCTGATTATTTTTTGCTCTGCTAGTTTTGTGCATAGTCCACGTCCAGCACGTATATATTTTTGACAAGCATCATCTAGTTTTTTGTTGTATTTGTTTCCCTTATGCGGCCACCTGTATACTTATTTCACCATGACTTGGAGTTATTAAAAATTTAACGGCGAAAAACTAGACATTTCTTGTTTCTTTTTATTACTTTTTGCTATTTTCTTCATGGTGATTCATATGATTTTTCTCATTTCAGCTACAAAATGTATACTTTATGTGTATGCATGTAGCAAGCGAGAATATGAATTAAACAAACTATAAAATTTCTGTCTATCTATTAATTTCCAATATGTAAAATCTACTGGCAAGTTCAAAAGAGAATCGAAAAAATGTCTGACGAGAAATGTCTTATGTGTAAAAGGGGATTTAAGGGCCAAATAAACTACGCAAGCGGCTTTCCAAACATGACAGAATTTACCTCTGTACAAGCCTGTTGTGTAATATATGGTTTTTTGTGTTTGACAATCAGCTTGGCAAGCGGTTTGTAGAAAAATCAAAAAATGTAGATATTTTGACTGCCATGTCGAATTTGTAGGAAGCTGCTTGTGTAGTTAATTGTGAAATTGGTTCATTTGCAATAAAATTTGTATAGTGAGGTCTTCGTGGAAAATTAAAATATAAATTAGTAATTAAAGTGAAAAATCTATGCTTGTATGGGCCAGTTTTGTGTAGTCTGTGCGCAATGAAATAAGTATGTTTGACAAGCTGCTTGCTTATAGTATTTTTCCATATGCCTGTTTTGGGCCAAAATGCGTGTTTTGCGTAAAATGCATGTTTTCTTACATGTTTCCCATACAATTGTAATGCGAGCAAAACACCTCACAGAGCCTGTTTTGCTACAAAATATGTCGATATTTGTTAGTGCAACATTGCGTTGCCTGTATAATTACAAGTACAACTTTGGGTCATCCATTTACTGTGATTGAAAAATGCGAAAAAGTGACACTGACATGGAAAGAAATATTGCGCGCTCATGATTTTCGAAGAAGAATGTAAGCAAAACAATGAAAACTTCAAATTTATTACGAAAATTCGAGTTTAAAAACACATACAACATTATGGAAACGTTTCGACATATATTACTCAAAACGACCTGTTTTGCTCATAATGGAAACGTAAATGCATGGTTAGGTATATTCCGCTAGATGGAATTGGCGGCTATCATTGAGCCGCCGACACCGACAGGTTGCGGCGGATATGTATAAAAATTAAGCGACATATGCTTTTCCTTTTTTTGTCTTGCATTCAGTGACCTGCGCCTATGGATTTTCATCGGCGGCGGCGGCTGGCACGAAAATCGTCGGCGGCGGCTCAAATTCGGCTGTCTCCCGAAAGCTACATCTGCTTTCCGTTTTTTTGCACTGCTCGTACAAAAAGACGGCTAAGCCGGCTTAAATGCAGATAATTTTAATTTACTTACGGTAGGTAGTTTTTAAGTATTTATCTATTTTAACTAAATATATATGTATGTTGATAAATAATATGCAAAATCTTGTATATACATACATATCATAAATAGTAGAGTTGTCATGCGAATAAGAATTATTAGAATATTCGAACATCCTTTTTCCATTTTTATTTGAACGAACAAAATTTTTCAATTTAGAATAAAATAATATTCGAACAGTTTTTGCCGAATATTCGAACAACATTTTTAAACTGAATTTTATAAAAAGTATTTTATATTTACGAATGTAAAATAGCGTTTTATATTAATTATTTTTTTAACCAACTTCATAAAGAAGGAGGTTATTAATTCGTGTGTATTTTTTATGTTTGTAGACGCATTACTCTGTCATTATTGAACCGATTGTAAATTTTTTTTGGTTCGAAAGGGTTTGCCAACAGTTTGGTCCCATAATTTTTTTCACGAAATCGGAGAGGAAATTTGCGGAGAGGAAATCATTCATATATCTATCATTTGGGAAACGATTTTCAAAATTCTTTTTTTGTTCGAAAGGGTTTGCGCAAGTTGGTCCCATATTTTTTGTTCCAAAGCCCCTTTCTAGAGCTAAGGCAAGTATCCCACCCGTATTAAATCGAAATTATTGAAGAGATGTAGTAGTAGTAGTAGTAATTTTCTTCTCCTGAAAATTCTTCAGGAGAAGCAAAAAACATGTTAAAATTAAAAATATAGAGATTTTCAATGCGAATTTCTCCAATATAATAAAAAGCCCCATGAAGAGTTCATTTCTGTATGATTTTTGTATATATTTGTAATATTTTAAGAGTTATGTTAGTTAGGGCTTTTTGCTTCATGTTTTTCTGAAACCAATAGCTCTATCTTCACTGAAAGTGTATGAAATGTAATGTTTTAATAGCAAAAAAGTGTGCTTCAAATGTATATAAAAAAATGTCGGTTTTAATGTACATTTCAATCACATTTTATTTTATTTTTTTTGCATATGGAGGAGAATTTTTCACATCGCTCTATCTTGCCAACCGCTTTAACAGCAAATACTAAAAAGAATAAATTTAAAAAATCTAAAAACTCGAGTGCGTAAAAAATAAAAGAAAACAAGACATAAATTTAAAAAAAACCCGACTGCGTAAAAAAACTAAATGAAAAACAAAACAAGTCCAGTGTGCAGAACAGAGCGACTTGTACAGACGGGAAGCATTAATAATCGAATCTTCAAATCTTCGCAATAATGGTTCATGGACGTAAAAACTGCTGTCTTCCGCACACTGGACTTGTTTTTTTTCATTTAGTTCTTTTACGCAGTCAGGTTTTTTGTTTTTTTAAATTTATGTCTTTTTAGTTTTCGTACACAGACAGCTTGGTTTTAGATTTTTTGTTAAAAGTCCACTTTTTATGCAATTGCGTTTTTTGGTTGTTAAACAATTGTAAACCATCAAAGATCCTAAATGGTCATTCGAAATTAAAAATCATAAAAGAAACTTATAGATAATTTTCAAATACCTGTCGAATGGTACCCATTTCGATATAGTTCGCCAAATTTTTATTTTTTCGTATTCACAAAATGGCGTCTATTAGCCGCCATATTGAATTTTGATTACTGTCATATCGTTAGTGACATTCCCGGGACTAAGACGAATCGATTGACGTAAGAATCATCAAAATCGGTTCACGCGTTCGGTTTATATAGTACCGCATAATGTGTACTTCATAAGGTATGGTGGTTGTTTTGCATTTGACGGATCTTTTTTTCTATGCAGTTTGACATTTCAAAATAAAAAGGTATGGAAACGAAATCTTGATAAATGTCAAAAAGCATTGTGTAAAGGGTACAGATTTCAATTGAAATCTACCAGATTTCGCTCTGGTGTAAATGCAGTATTATTGATTTATTATGTTAACCATATGAGAACAGGTGGCACAATGCAATATAATGCATTTTTAACAAATCAGTTGTATTTTTGTTTCTTATGAACAAAGTAATTTTGGAAAAATGATTTTTTACATAAAATGTTCGCAATATTATTTATTATTTCATTATATTTATTAATTTCATTCATTTCTTCAAAACGTCAAACGCAGTACAAAAACTTGGAGCACAAATTACTATGAAAGTTTACAGTTTATGTTTGCACTAATTGTCAACAAAAATTCGTTGAAAATTATTGCAACATATATTGCAAACACCTGCAATGAACTGTCTCCACTAGCAATAACATAGTTTTCACAATTGCTGCAATATATGTTAACATATTTATTGCTATTCGAGAGTCTCGACTCGTAACGGGGGCTATTGCACCATATGTATATTGATAGTCTCCATATACACCAATATAATTTTTACATTTTTGCAATATGTTTTGACATATTTCTGGTTAGTATGTAGCTATTTTTGTTTTAATCATTCTCCGAAATTGGTTTTATTTTGGTAACTAAGAGCTTTGTAGTGAAATTCACAAAGTTTTAACACTTAAATAAAAGCTGATTTTGTCTCCAATAATTACTGTTTGTATTAACGATAATTTGATGTATTTAACGCCTTTGTTAAAATTTTATATCACTTCCCAACACGTTTAAAATAAACGAAAATAAAAAAAGAGGAATAAAAAAAGGAATTTATAGTTGCACACAAACATATTTTCATGAATTTCTTTAATTTAGAGATGTAAAAGTTGAACTGAATGTTTAAATAATATAAATATTGTTATTTATATATAAAAGATTTAATATGTGTGTATATTGTCGATAAATTATATGAGTTTTGCCAAAAGACGACGTGCTTTACCTGAACAGCTGGCTGATGTCTACATATTCAATAACACCACTAAATTATTGCCGTTTAGTTAACGCAGCTAATATTGTTTAAAAGTTTGACATTTCAAAATAAAAAAGGTATGGAAACGAAATCTTGATAAATGTCAAAAAGCATTGTGTAAAGGGTATAGATTTCAATTGAAATCTACCAGATTTCGCTCTGGTGTAAATGCAGTATTATTGATTTATTATGTTAACCATATAAGAACACGTGGCACAATGCAATATAATGCATTTTTAACAAATCAGTTGTATTTTTGTTTCTTATGAACAAAGTAATTTCGGAAAAATGATTTTCTACATAAAATGTTCGCAATATTATTTATTATTTCATTATATTTATTAATTTCATTCATTTCATCAAAACGTCAAACGCAGTACAAAAATGTGGAGCACAAATTACTATGAAAGTTTACCGTTTATGTTTGCACTAATTTTCAACAAAAATTCGTTGACAATTATTGCAACACATATTGCAAACACCTGCAATGAACTGTCTCCACTAGCAATAACATAGTTTTCACAATTGCTGCAATATATGTTAACATATTTATTGCTATTCGAGAGTCTCGACTCGTAACGGGGGCTATTGCACCATATGTATATTGATAATCTCCATATACACCAATATAATTTTTACATTTTTGCAATATGTTTTGACATATTTCTGGTTAGTATGTAGTTATTTTTGTTTTAATCATTCTCCGAAATTGGTTTTATTTTGGTAACTAAGAGCTTTGTAGTGAAATTCACAAAGTTTTAACACTTAAATAAAGGCTGATTTTGTCTCCAATAATTTCTGTTTGTATTAACGATAATTTGATGTATTTAACGCCTTTGTTAAAATTTTATATCACTTCCCAACACGTTTAAAATAAACGAAAATAAAAAAAGAGGAATAAAAAAAGGAATTTATATTTGCACACAAACATATTTTCATGAATTTCTTTAATTTAGAGATGTAAAAGTTGAACTGAATGTTTAAATAATATAAATATTGTTATTTATATATAAAAGATTTAATATGTGTGTATATTGTCGATAAATTATATGAGTTTTGCCAAAAGACGACGTGCTTTACCTGAACAGCTGGCTGATGTCTACATATTCAATAACACCACTAAATTATTGCCGTTTAGTTAACGCAGCTAATATTGTTTAAAAGTTTGACATTTCAAAATAAAAAAGGTATGGAAACGAAATCTTGATAAATGTCAAAAAGCATTGTGTAAAGGGTATAGATTTCAATTGAAATCTACCAGATTTCGCTCTGGTGTAAATGCAGTATTATTGATTTATTATGTTAACCATATAAGAACACGTGGCACAATGCAATATAATGCATTTTTAACAAATCAGTTGTATTTTTGTTTCTTATGAACAAAGTAATTTCGGAAAAATGATTTTCTACATAAAATGTTCGCAATATTATTTATTATTTCATTATATTTATTAATTTCATTCATTTCATCAAAACGTCAAACGCAGTACAAAAATGTGGAGCACAAATTACTATGAAAGTTTACCGTTTATGTTTGCACTAATTTTCAACAAAAATTCGTTGACAATTATTGCAACACATATTGCAAACACCTGCAATGAACTGTCTCCACTAGCAATAACATAGTTTTCACAATTGCTGCAATATATGTTAACATATTTATTGCTATTCGAGAGTCTCGACTCGTAACGGGGGCTATTGCACCATATGTATATTGATAATCTCCATATACACCAATATAATTTTTACATTTTTGCAATATGTTTTGACATATTTCTGGTTAGTATGTAGTTATTTTTGTTTTAATCATTCTCCGAAATTGGTTTTATTTTGGTAACTAAGAGCTTTGTAGTGAAATTCACAAAGTTTTAACACTTAAATAAAGGCTGATTTTGTCTCCAATAATTTCTGTTTGTATTAACGATAATTTCATGTATTTAACGCCTTTGTTAAAATTTTATATCACTTCCCAACACGTTTAAAATAAACGAAAATAAAAAAAAGAGGAATAAAAAAAGGAATTTATAGTTGCACACAAACATATTTTCATGAATTTCTTTAATTTAGAGATGTAAAAGTTGAACTAAATGTTTAAATAATATAAATATTGTTATTTATATATAAAAGATTTAATATGTGTGTATATTGTCGATAAATTATATGAGTTTTGCCAAAAGACGACGCACAGTGCTTTGTCCCATAGGCAAAATTAAAATAAAATAAAGTGCTTAGAATATTTAAGTAATATACATTTTTGTAAAGCTAACAAAGTACCTTAAATAAATTCGTAAATAGAATTTATCATCTCGTCTTTTTGTTAACAGTAGAGGGCGCTAAAGTCAGAAAATGTTTGAGGTAAAACTGTTGAACGGAAAAACGGTTTTTACTGTGTTACAAAAAAAATTCTTAAAATTTAATTTTTTATTGTACTGCTTTGAAACTTAGCAGTTTTGTTTATAACTATAGGTACAAAAAAACAAAAATAATTTTTTGTAAATATTTTATATAGAAAAGTTGTTTGTGCAATCGAAAACTTTTGCGATTTTTTATTTGGAATTCCCAAAATGCAAAAGTTTGATAGAGTGAAAAAATTTTTTTTTTAGAGTAGGTAATTTTTTATTTGTGATTTTAGTACATTGTAAAGGGCTTAAATAGAATATGTAAACAAGTTTTAGATATTTCACCCGGAAATGTAAAACTTATATGAATTTTTTAAGACATATTTCCTAAGTTTCAGAAAAAGTTGCAAAGACCTAAGTTTATGGTACTGCCAAAATTTAAAAAAAATAAGTTTATAAAAGTTTTTTGTTTTATTACTATAAAAAATTAATCAAATTTTGATGTAGTGTATAATTTTTAATAAATAGTGACAAAAATTTGCCAAAAATTTAAAGAATTTTTTCTTTTTATTTTGACGGAAACCCTAAAGTTTTGCAAACTTTGAAAAAATTAAAAAAATATATAAATAAAAAGTAGGCGAATTTTTATTTTTGATTTATATACTTTGTTAACAAATCTAACCACCAGTAAAAAAAAAAATTTAAGATTTTTAGCCGGAAATTTGAAATTTTGTATTTTTTTAAAACATCTATATTTTTTAGTTTTACAAAGACCAAAACTATCTTAATATATATAAAAATCAAAAACACGTTTATTTGTTAGGGGTGAACTCTTCAATGCCCCAACAGATTTTCGCCTTCCACCCCACAAAATATTTGTAAAAGACCGGCGTGTGTTTTTATATATAATCTACCCCTGTAAATGCTACGCCCCTTTCAGAAATAGTGATTCGTCGGACAGATGGCGCAATTTTTAGTTTTTTTGTGTTTTTGCACCGTAACTAAAGAACTACTGAACCGATTTTGACCAAACTTCATATACATGCTCTATAGGGCGTAGTGTTTCTGTGTAGTTTGAAGTTCGTCCGGCAGATGGCGCAATATTATTCTAATAATATTATTCTAATTCTATTCTAATATTATCATATTATTCGTGGGCAAAATCCAATTTTCATATTGTACCACCAATGCCATATACAACACTAATGTTTGCTTAGGGCCAGCAACGCGGACCGGGGTCAGCTAGTGATTATATAATTTTTTCCAAGTAAAGTGCTCCAGCGACGTTCAATGTTCAATTCAATTTTTGCAAGCTGTGCAATTTTATTGACTGTAGCTCTGTTTGAGAACTTTTCGAGTAAAAAATATACAGTAACTTTTACTGGGAGAGTAAGAATGATTTTACTCTCAGTAAAAATGATTTTACTCTAAGCAATCTCCCGTTCCATGAGACTTGGTACCACAATTAATTCTCTATTCGGGTCTTTGTGTAATATATCGAACTTCACGTAGTAGTCGTCGTAAGCATTGTAATCTAGAACTGTTCGTATAGCCTTTATCCACTCGTCTTGCATCTGAGCTTCTTTCAAACGGTGTCTCAACGAATCCTCTATTATAAGGCATGACACACGACTCAACGCGTCGACATGTTTCATCTTTGACCCAGACCTATGTTCAACCTTATAATCAAATTCTAGCAAAAATAGAGCCCAACGTGATACCCTGTGGGGAACGTCTTGTTTCCGCATCGTTAGCGCGAATGCGTTGCAATCGGTTACTATTTTTATGTTCAACCCTAATACGTAGATCCTCCACCTTTTTAACGCCTCTATCACCGCCAGTACCTCAAGCTCATATGAATGGTACTTCTGTTCCGTAGGAGTTGTTTTGCGACTCATGTATTCGACAGGATGCATCAGCGAATCTTCGCCCTCCTGTAAAAGGACTGCTCCATACCCATGAATGCTGTCATCGGTATGGATTTCCGTAACGGCGTTTGGGTCAAAAAGTTTTAATACCGGCGAGGCTACTAACGAGTTTCTTAATTGTTCAAATGCTATGCTTTCATTGTCACCCATTTTATACCTAGTATCTTTCCGCAAAAGATCTGATAACGGTTTAGCCACGATAGCGTAATTCGGAATGAATCGCTTGAAGTACGAGGTCACCCTAAAAATCGCTCAATGGCCTTCTGATTATGTGGTAAAGAAAACTTCGACACCGCGTTAGTTTTTTCCTCCGAATGTCTTATAGTCGAGTTTTCTATAACATAGCCCAAAAAAATAAATTTTCCGTCTCAAAAATTGACATTTCCTCCATTTAATTATCGATCCCGTTTGTTTCCGCGACCTTCAATACTTTCCTCAATTTCGCAATACCCTCTTCCTCACTTTCCGCAGGAATTACCACGTCATCCATATACGTTACTAAAGTGCCATCATTCATAAGATCCCTAAAAACAACTCAAAGATATCTGCAGAATACTGCCGGAGAATTCGATATACCAAATGGAACGTATAGAAATTCATATACCCCATTATGCGTTACGAAGGCGGTATATTTACGTGAGTCTGGCTCCATGGGAACATGGAAGAATCCATTTCTCAAATCTAGCGTAGTGAAAACTTTTGCCCTTTGTAGGCGCTGAATAACGTCGTCAATAATTGCCATCGGAAAGTTATCTCGGACAATTTTTTCGTTTAACTTACGATAAGCACATCAAAAACGTTTGGTGCCGTCTTTCTTGTTCGCAAGTACCACGGGAGCGGCATATTCTGACAGACTCGGTCGTATTATACCCTCCCTAAGCCATTCTCTAACCTGCTCGTTCACTGCTCTCTGATCACTATATGTCATTCTTCTAGGCGTCTGACTAACTGGTATTTCATCGGAGAGAATAATTTTCATCCTTACTGGATATTCCTTAGGTTTCGTAGGCTTGTAGGTCTTTACCAAACTTCTCACTTGTCCTTGAATATCCCACTTAAGGTGTTCAAGTTCCAATTCATCCTCAACGGAATTCTCCAGTATCGCGGAATGAATAATATCCCGAAACTCTATCTGTAATTCGCCTATCCGACCGGCATCCTCAGCAATAACAACTCTATTCTCTTCTACGGCTACCTTTTCTCTGAATTCTGCGCCCTTATCATCTATAACCAAATCGACCTGGCTAAAAATGTCGTTACCCAAAACGACGGAATACAGAATATCCTCCTCTTTGACTACGTGGAAAGTGATTTCCAGTTCGATGTTATCAATTCCTACTCGTGTTGTGAAATTTCCAAGCGTGGTAATGGCTTTACCACCAATTCCGACCAACGTTTTCTTAGCTGGTTCGAGGTCGAAATCTCCCAAAAGGAAAAGTGCGTCATATCTCATAGCACAAATATCACTCCCAGTGTCTACGATTGCTGACATTGTTCTCCCCAAAATATCAACGTCTTTAAAGATTCTTCTTGAAGGGGTTATGATATCCCCCGTAAGGGTATGTATATTGCCATTTCCCCTGGTAACATTGACATTTTTATCCCCCTTGACCTCTTTCTTCACCTCAACCTTGCGTTCGTATGCTTTATGCCCAATGCCATGGCACCTAAAGCATTTGATACCACCCGTATTACACGAATTCGACAAATGACCTATTTCACCGCATTTATAGCACCGCTTTGTGCTCTTGGTTTCCGTGTTATCCCTAACAAACGGTTTCGGTTTTGCTCCCACAGAATTTGATGATTCTGGTGAACGTAATCATGAATCGTCTTACAAACGAACAACGCTTGCAAATTATTGAATTTTATTACCAAAATGCGTGCTTGAAAAGTTAGATGAAGATCCACTTTTTTATCGAAGAATTGTGTTCAGCGACGAGGCTCATTTCTGGTTGAATGGATACGTGAACAAGCAAAACTGCCGTATTTGGAGTGAAGAGCAGCCAGAAGCATTGCAAGAGCTACCAATGCAAAAAACAACCGTTTGGTGCGGATTATGGGCTGGCGGCATCATTGGGCCGTATTTCTTCAAAGATGATGCGAATCACAACGTTACTGTGAATGGTGAGCGCTACCGTGCGATGATAACAAACTTTTTTCTGCCCAAAATGGAAGAGCTTGACTTGCATGACATGTGGTTTCAACAAGACGGTGCCACATGCCACACAGCACGCGAAACAATGGACCAATTGAGAGGCGAGTTCGGTGAACAGTTTATTTCACGCTTGGGACCAATCAATTGGCCGCCCAGATCGTGCGATTTAACGCCTCTAGACAATTTTTTGTGGGGCTATGTTAAGGCTAATGTCTATAGCGACAAGCCCGCTTCGATTAACGCACTGGAAGCCAACATTGCCAACATTATTCGTGAGATACCGGCCGAAATGTTGGAAAGAGTATGCCAAAATTGGACTAAGCGGATGGACCATTTGAGGCGCAGCCGCGGCCAACATTTGCATGAAATAATCTTCAAACATTAAATTATATCGACCCAACTATCGATCCAAATAAATATTTCATGCATTTTTCTGAATTTTAGGTGTTTTTTTTTAACTTTCCGATAGTTCTTATAAAATCACCCATTATATATATATATATATATATATATATATATATATATATATATATATATATATATATATATATATATATATATATATATATATATATATATATATATATATATATATATATATATATATATATATATATATATATATATATATATATATATATATATATATATATATATATATATATATATATATATATATATATATATATATATATATATATATATATATATATATATATATATATATATATATATATATATATATATATATATATATATATATATATATATATATATATATATATATGTATGCATATATATATATATATGTATATATATATATATATATATATATATATATATATATATATATATATATATATATATATATATATATATATATATATATATATATATTAGAGCGGGTCAATTTGTATGGGAGGGAAAAAATGAAAAAATCGCATATGCGGGAAGTAATCTACGAACAATTCTAAGAAAATTTGCCTAAGAAACTATCTGTGTAAAATCGATTCGGATGTCGCGATTTTTAAAGGGAAGTTTCATATTCAGGTTATAGAAAATTTTGTTAGAAAAACTTAAACAGATAGCTTATTTATGAGTGTGAGGGTAAAAAAACGCTAAGTTTTCTTCTAAACCCTTTGTTTTTACTTCTTTTTTTTTTTAAAGTACACTTATCCCTCGATTTTCACAATACTTTTTTTAAGGTGTTAATCGAGGGAAAGGTATACTTTTGTTTGTTGACCATATATTGAAATAAAACTAAAATTATCCTTTAAGTTTTCTACGATTTATTGTTTTATTTGCAGTTATTAATTTAGCAATAAAATCAGAAAGAATAAAATAAATTTTAAGTGTATTGTTATTAATACAAAGTTAGTTTCTAGATTTGAAAAAAGAACTAAATAACTAAGTTTTTAAGTCCTGCCTGCTTTCCAAGCGTGGATTTTTTTTTCGACTAACATCAGTCACAGCCATAATACTTTCACGATTTTTTTCCGTTACGCGCCGAGAAACACTGGTTAAAAGTTTAACGCATCGTTCAGTTCCTTGAATGTGGCATGGAACTTGTGGGTCAGGAAGTGGTGGATCTTGAAATTCTAAATATTCCTTCAAATGGTCATACGGAATATCTCTTGTAATTGGTGGTTCTGATAAAATACTGTCATCATCTAAATCTATCATATTGAAATAATTGCAGCAGTCAAAATTAATGTTACATTTTTTGTACTCTCTAAGCTTTTCTGCATCGCAAAGTTTGTTACGGTAGTACAAAATTTTTTGTATTGCCTGGTCGCGTATTGATTTACGATCATCGTAAAGCATTGAAAGCATAACATTTTCTGGATGAGCAAAGTATGAGTTATTTTGAACTACAGAGTAAACAATTTGCCGCACATTCAAGGGAAGAAACTGTGTGAGGCGAATAAACTTAAATAAAAGCGTACTGCCGTAAATAACAGAATTGTAGTATTTGATGTTAAAGTACATGGGAACATAAACTCTTATTACGTACTCTGCTAGAGTTTTTAAGTAACTAGTGGGTGAACTTGTTGCGACGTACAATCGTAAAATTCTGCTGGCCTTGGTTAACCAACGGGAGTGCGCTACAGGTCCAGGCTTTATGTTAGCTAAGTCAACAGAAATAAAACCATTCGATATTGCTGAAGCCATTTGAAGCAAATACTTTACGTCATTAGATAAATCAAGCTTCCATTCGTCTGATGAAGAAGGTGGCATGTTCTCTAGCGGAATGGCTGTAAATTCAACAACCCTCTGAAAAAATTTTAAAATTTTTTTAATAAATGTTAAAAAAAATATTCTGGAAAAATTATTTTCCCACCATTTTCTCACAGCACGTAATTTGTTTACTAATTAAGCCGCTGGCAGTTCTTGGTCCGCTCGTTTTCGAATTATCCAGAAATTCGAATAGGTGACGAAAAGGCAATTCATTAAAATGTAGGAGACATATAAACCAATGCAATGGTCTTCCCAATGCGATCTCGAAACGCCGTATTATGCCATTTGAAACGCCTGTGTTAGTGTTTTCTCCATCACTACAAATACCAATTAAATTATTTAAACTGAAACCTTTTTTGCTGAAAAACTCGCTAAGCTGCCTTTGCTTTGTTAAAGCATCTTCAGCTTGAACTGTAACATATCCTAATAGTTTCGAGTTCGGCTCTTTAAGGACGACTAAATGTGCTTCTTTAACCATGCTTTGGTGGTATTTGCCGTCAATTTTTTCCATTGTTAATGCGTCATCTTTTCTGCCATCAAATGAAAAGTAGCATAGGTTGGTGTCTCCTGCTTGACTCTTGCGTACTGCTTCCCGTCCCTTCATCTTTTCTCTGGCGACTTTATTTTTATCCATAATTATTAGGTCTCCAGTTTCATCTCTATAGTCAATATCCTTAAATAGAGCTGTCGCTAAACCTGAAGCTACTCTGTCAGATATGCCGAATCTGTCGCACATCATCGCGAAATTTAAAGCCGAGTACCTTTTGGTATAAGCTCGTGGTTTCGGTGAAATTAATACATCCTCAGATGGTGCACTTAGCTCTATAAGCTCCTCCACCTCCATGTTTAACTGGCTTGGTTGATATGTCGAATCATGACTCACTGGTAGGAAGGTTGTTATTGTTATTGTTGATACTTGGTCAGAATGATTCTCTGGAATAGTCAGTTTTCTATCATTGTGTTGATCTAGCATAAAAAATGTCAACCTTTTTGGAATTTCTCCACATTTGCATTCATGTACTTTTAAATTACATTTGCATTTTCCAATGAAAAACAAATCATCAATCGATTCCACAAAACGATTTAATTTACTTTTAGTTTTTATTTCTCTTTGGTACTTTTCAATAAACTGGTTTAGTTTTAGTAAAATGCTTTTTTCATTCATAAGATTAATAAAAAGTCGATTCCATATTTCAGTTAATTTATTTAACACGTCATCAGTGAAGTTCTTGTAAGCACACTTTTTTCCTTCTTTTTTTGCCTGGTAACCCAAGAAGAAATAATACTTTAATACATCACGCTTGCTTGGTAAGTTAAGGCCACTAAAATCCTCTGGTGGTCCAAAAATGGAGTAATTTTATTTCAAAATAAAAGTACTCTTAAAGTTTGCGAATTGATAAATATTACATTTTTGCGTTTTCAAATGCGAAAATTTCATTAATTTAATATACAGAGGAAATTTTTTTTTTGCACTCTTCAAGGTTTTTACTCGCTGATTGCACGGATGTTACGATCGTAAAAATCGAATGTGTTATATCGTTCGTAATACCGGGAAACCACTGTACCACTTTTCAAAAAATTAAACCTTCCAATTATTGTCAAAAAGCTAAAAATATAAGTTTTGTACATGTAATTTACTTCTATGTAAACATATTTGATACAATTTTTTATACTACCTAAAACTAAATTTCCCCTTAAAAATCGCGGCATCCAAATCGGTTTTAGACCCATACTTTCTTAAGCAAAGTTTCTCAAAATGATCCGTAGAACATTTTCCGCATATGCGATTTTTCGAAAAAAAAATCGACCCGCTCTAATATATATATATATATATATATATATATATATATATATATATATATATATATATATATATATATATATATATATATATATATATATATATATATATATATATATATATATATATATATATATAGTAGTTCGTATGGGGTCTAAAAAAATCTTACCTTTTTTAAATGCAATATTATAAAACTAAAAAAAAAACATTAATATGCTATTTAATATTTTTGTTCTAGTTCTTTCAAAACCAGAGAAATCTAGCTTTGTTTATGCCGGCGTTCGATAGCAGTCGGCTTTTAGGTTAGCAGTTTCATTGTAGACGGGACTGCAAAGCGGTTGCGTTTTATACGATCATTTTTGTTGCCAGACTATCACTTATTTCCCTGCTTTTACACTGCCGCCGTTATGTTTTTATCTCTTCCGCAGAAGTGTGAGTTATAGTTAGAGGACATAAAGATCGATTAATGAGGTCCATGAAAGTAACCAGCTGCTCCTGTTGATGCTGTCAACCTTTTTTTTCAAGAAATTAAAAATTTTTAAATGGTTATATTTAGCGCACCGTATTTTTGTCGTGTTTGCGTCGTCGGCTACAATCTAGTAGCTGAAAATTTACCGCCTTCCTGTTGACTGATTGATCTGAAATTTTGAAATCACCTTTTCTTTTGGTGAAAATACAATGTTATAATTACAAAAGTGGATTGCGTCACTCCCATAAAAAGTTATATTTACTTTTACCCTCTTCTAATTTACCATTTGATTTGAAATATGGTAAGCACCTTTAGTTTTGATGACAATGCAATTGTATGACTACAAAGTGGGCAGCGGCACGTCCAGGTATTATTGTAAGTCAAAGATGACCGCCACAAAATGGGAAATTTTTTATTTGCTTACAAACACCTCAATATGGATATCAAATGAAAGGTTTTAAGTAGTTTTAGTAGTAGAATAAAGCACGCAATGAAAAGAAATATCAATTCCAAAATGGCGGCAAGTACAAAAGGGGGACATATTGTCAGCTCCCTTAATATGGATTACGGTGTGCTACTATAGTGCAGCACACCGTAAAAAAGAGCCGCGAGTCGAAGGTATAGTCTGAAACAATCACCCGTATGATGTATGTCGAAGTCGAATTTGTGACTACGACAAATTATCATAGAATAAATATAAGTTTTAATAGTTCTCTTTTTTCTAGGACATTTAGTCGTAGTCACATATTAGACTTCGGGATACAAAATAAGATCATGGAGTTTGTACAGGACATCAAATAAAAATCTTAAAAATAAAATAAGTAAAAAATGTTAAGGTAAATGGTTTTATTGTAATGAAACAATAATGATGAGGATAATGTAATAAAAGCAAAAAAATGCTAGGTACGTCACAATACCACACTCACAACCACTCTGCTTGGCATGAATCTGAGAACCGATATAGATTCACTGGGCTTATTCCAGTTTTCTAGTTGTTGTTCGATGTTTTTACAGCATAGTTTTCAGTTATTTATTTAATATCGTTTTTGTGTCTCAGTAATTCTCATGCAGTAGTATATTCAACATTTTATTTGTATAATAAAAATTTTATTTGTATAATAAATATGTAATTATTCGCATTCGCAAAAATTTAAATTTATAGCATAATCCATAGTCAACAACGCGCTACGACTTTCTTGTACTCTATATGTTTTTATAGTAACCATTTAACTTGAAAATTTGTTTCTCATTTAATTTAAAATTATATGGATTTTTTAGAAAGTTTCACAAAAAAGGAGTTTTTAGCGTGAAAACAAAAACGATTATATAGTTTTGGCCACGGAATACTCTCTTTTGACAGCCAAAAAAGGCTGTTATCATGTGTTATGGAGTTTTACATGCAAAATGTTCTTACTAAGATAGTATGAAAGCGATAGTTAAATTAGAAACCACGTTAGAAAATAAGATTTGCTTCCTCTTTCATACAATCTTCGTAATGTTGATGTACAATGACGGGTCTGGTTAGTTGTCCATGGTTTTGGCAGTAAATTAAAAAATATAATCTGGAAAAAAGCTTTATAATGCATTTACATTTGAGCAAAATCTAGTACTTACGAGATTTGGAGCTAAATCTACTTGTTTTTTTACTATATTACCATAAAAAACAAAATCTATTTCGTCATTAGATTTGATAAAACCTCCTCAAATGCAGAAGTACCTAGTTATACAACCGCGGCTTTTATCATATAGTACTAGAAAATGCTACGTTGATACAGACAATTTACTTTATAAGGTGTGCGCATTAGTTGTATTGCATTTGGAGGCTCTTTTTTCTATGTAGTTTGACATAAGAAAATAATAAATCGTAATCAGCTCTCTTTGATATGGAAACGAAAACTTGATGTCAAAAATCTTTGTGTAAACGGTATAGATATCGATAAGAATTTCAATTGAAATATACTAGATTACGCTCTGGTGTAAATGTAGTATGTATAACAAAATCTAAAGCGTTTACATCAAGTTTTATTGTCATATATCAGCATTTCGTACAAAATACAATATCCACAGCATTGAATACCTACTACTGTGTATTGAATACTGCACAATATGTTCGGTAGTAAGTACTCGGTACTGAAATACTCAACACTTTCACAAAACTACATCCAAGTCTAACCTGCCGTTACACAAGCAAATGATTACTTAGATGTCGTCTATACGCAACAATGTCTAACATGAGAACGTCAAAATAAATCCGACTTATGTTGCGTATAGAGTTCAAATTAGTACTTGTCATGGATTAGACAATTTGTACTGAACATTTTGGAAAAAGGGGGTATAAAAACTCAAAAAATAACGTCACGTAATATCCGAATAAATTATGGTGGTTTAAGTGTAAAATAACCATTTTTTCAATAAAATTTTACTTTCCGCCAGCTCTAAGTTGTTTATGAGATACTAAACTACTATACAAATTAGCTTTTGTGAAAAGCAATATTATAATAGCTTTCCAAAACGCGTAATTACATTAAAATCGGTTAAAAATTAATGAGTTGTGGTATGTTTTTTGTTTCTTATTTAAAAATAGCGTTCACGCTAATATATTTCATCATAATTCGACAACAATTAACACGATAGTAATAATATAAACCGCAAAAGATGCGAAATAAAATTACCATCAAGTCATCCATACAAAAGTTTTTTTTAACTTCCCATTGTTTCGGAGTTATTCCAAAGCAAACTCACACCATGTAATCGCAAGAGAATTCGCCGTGAACAATTTACATTTGGGCTGTCAAAAAAGCTGATACATTAACATAGTTGACAGTTAAAATATGTAAGCCAAGGCGAATTAATTTTACAGGTGCTGGTAATAATACAAAAAACTCAATATCAATTCGCCTGATTTGCCGTATCTGTGAAATACAGAAGACGAAAATTTATTTAAAATGTACTTTTAAGAACTGTGATTACAATTTATATGCCTAAAATAAATACCTTCTTCTGTTTATTGCCACATAAAAGTGTATATGTCTTGCTAATCATTTAAAAACATACGATTAAAAAACAATTGACAGACACAGCCAACGCGGCGAAATAGTCATATGTGCCTCAACACGACCTGTATTATTGGATCATGATGTAAAGATTTTCTCAGTGCTAGTTAATCTCTCTTTTTCGTTTAAAATATGTTTAACATCCCGTCTTCACGACACATAATTTTGTTCTAACATTTGTCAAATTTCATACATAAAAACATCAGAAAAATTTTAGTGCTATTTTTCATATCGACTTTGACTTTTGTCAAGACTAATGAATGGCTCGTAAAGACGCTATGTAAACCAGCCAATCTATAAATCAGTAAACATATAAACCATATGTTAAACGCAAAAATTTGGCGTTTAAACTAACGATACAAACCATATGTTTTTGATCGGTTTTCCACCACAAAACAAGTTATTTTTGAAATTTATCGCTTAAACTAGGGATAATACATGGGGAAGTGATATCCTGCTGTTGAGTTTAAATTACATATAAATTTTAGGTAAGTTTACCAAAACAAACGCTAGTTTTCACTGATTTATTAGACATTAGTCAGCTGAGCTCTCCAGAGCACCTGGTATGAAATTGACTTAGAGCATGGTGAAATAAGTATACAGGTGTCAGCATAACGTCAGCTGATTATTTTTTGCTCTGCTAATTTTGTGCATAGTCCACGTCCAGCACGTATATATTTTTGACAAGCATAATCTAGTTTTTTGTTGTATTTGTTTCCCTTATGCGGCCACCTGTATACTTATTTCACCATGACTTGGAGTTATTAAAAATTTAACGGCGAAAAACTAGACATTTCTTGTTTCTTTTTATTACTTTTTGCTATTTTCTTCATGGTGATTCATATGATTTTTCTCATTTCAGCTACAAAATGTATACTTTATGTGTATGCATGTAGCAAGCGAGAATATGAATTAAACAAACTATAAAATTTCTGTCTATCTATTAATTTCCAATATGTTAAATCTACTGGCAAGTTCAAAAGAGAATCGAAAAAATGTCTGACGAGAAATGTCTTATGTGTAAAAGGGGATTTAAGGGCCAAATAAACTACGCAAGCGGCTTTCCAAACATGACAGAATTTACCTCTGTACAAGCCTGTTGTGTAATATATGGTTTTTTGTGTTTGACAATCAGCTTGGCAAGCGGTTTGTAGAAAAATCAAAAAATGTAGATATTTTGACTGCCATGTCGAATTTGTAGGAAGCTGCTTGTGTAGTTAATTGTGAAATTGGTTCATTTGCAATAAAATTTGTATAGTGAGGTCTTCGTGGAAAATTTAAATATAAATTAGTAATTAAAGTGCAAAATCTATGCTTGTATGGGCCAGTTTTGTGTAGTCTGTGCGCAATGAAATAAGTATGTTTGACAAGCTGCTTGCTTATAGTACTTTTCCATATGCCTGTTTTGGGCCAAAATGCGTGTTTTGCGTAAAATGCATGTTTTCTTACATGTTTCCCATACAATTGTAATGCGAGCAAAACACCTCACAGAGCCTGTTTTGCTACAAAATATGTCGATATTTGTTAGTGCAACATTGCGTTGCCTGTATAATTACAAGTACAACTTTGGGTCATCCATTTACTGTGATTAAAAAATGCGAAAAAGTGACACTGACATGGAAAGAAATATTGCGCGCACATGATTTTCGAAGAAGAATGTAAGCAAAACAATGAAAACTTCAAATTTATTACGAAAATTCGAGTTTAAAAACACATACAACATTATGGAAACGTTTCGACATATATTACTCAAAACGACCTGTTTTGCTCATAATGGAAACGTAAATGCATGGTTAGGTATATTCCGCTAGATGGAATTGGCGGCTATCATTGAGCCGCCGACACCGACAGGTTGCGGCGGATATGTATAAAAATTAAGCGACATATGCTTTTCCTTTTTTTGTCTTGCATTCAGTGACCTGCGCCTATGGATTTTCATCGGCGGCGGCGGCTGGCACGAAAATCGTCGGCGGCGGCGCAAATTCGGCTGTCTCCCGAAAGCTACATCTGCTTTCCGTTTTTTTGCACTGCTCGTACAAAAAGACGGCTAAGCCGGCTTAAATGCAGATAATTTTAATTTACTTACGGTATAGGTAGTTTTTAAGTATTTATCTATTTTAACTAAATATATATGTATGTTGATAAATAATATGCAAAATCTTGTATATACATACATATCATAAATAGTAGAGTTGTCATGCGAATAAGAATTATTAGAATATTCGAACATCCTTTTTCCATTTTTATTTGAACGAACAAAATTTTTCAATTTAGAATAAAATAATATTCGAACAGTTTTTGCCGAATATTCGAACAACATTTTTAAACTGAATTTTATAAAAAGTATTTTATATTTACGAATGTAAAATAGCGTTTTATATTAATTATTTTTTTAACCAACTTCATAAAGAAGGAGGTTATTAATTCGTGTGTATTTTTTATGTTTGTAGACGCATTACTCTGTCATTATTGAACCGATTGTAAATTTTTTTTGGTTCGAAAGGGTTTGCCAACAGTTTGGTCCCATAATTTTTTTCACGAAATCGGAGAGGAAATTTGCGGAGAGGAAATCATTCATATATCTATCATTTGGGAAACGATTTTCAAAATTCTTTTTTTGTTCGAAAGGGTTTGCGCAAGTTGGTCCCATATTTTTTGTTCCAAAGCCCCTTTCTAGAGCTAAGGCAAGTATCCCACCCGTATTAAATCGAAATTATTGAAGAGATGTAGTAGTAGTAGTAGTAATTTTCTTCTCCTGAAAATTCTTCAGGAGAAGCAAAAAACATGTTAAAATTAAAAATATAGAGATTTTCAATGCGAATATATATATATATATATATATATATATATATATATATATATATATATATATATATATATATATATATATATATATATATATATATATATATATATATATATATATATATATATATATATATATATATATATATATATATATATATATATATATATATATATATATATATATATATATATATATATATATATATATATATATATATATATATATATATATATATATATATATATATATATATATATATATATATATATATATATATATATATATATATATATATATATATATATATATATATATATATATATATATATATATATATATATATATATATATATATATATATATATATATATATATATATATATATATATATATATATATATATATATATATATATATATATATATATATATATATATATATATATATATATATATATATATATATATATATATATATATATATATATATATATATATATATATATATATATATATATATATATATATATATATATATATATATATATATATATATATATATATATATATATATATATATTGTTACGTTTTTAGTCCTTTACATAAAAACGGTTTTATTATTTTCACAGGATTCGTTGAATTGCAATAAAATAAAACACGGATATTTATTTTACAAATAAATTCTCAGTAACACTTTATTTATTACTTTAAAAACACGTACAACTAAACGCGATGTACACACTAACTATTCTTGGCGATGTTTACTCGTCTAAGTTTAAAAACACACTTCTTTTTGTCGTCTGGCAGTCTCCCCTTATATAGTCAATTATAAAACCTTCTGGTAACTTCGCTGACTTTCTGGAATACAGCCGTCTCTCTTTATCTTTAACTGTACTGTAATTCAGGTCTCTTTTCATCTTTAAGTGTACGGCATGATCATTTTGGTCTTGCTATGGTGCAATGTATGTGCGTGTGTAGATGCATGAGATTATTCTTCTGTTGGTTTATCTTCGCACACACACATACTCTAATGTTTGCAACTTAACAAATTACGCTGTCATCAAGTCTACATCTCTTGCAGTTTAAGTTTAATGTCACTGTTTGTAATTGCGATTAAGCAGTCTCGAATAATCTTGAAAGTTCTAGCTACCGTTTCCTGAAGATTCCGGAAACTTCCATTTTCCGTTATTTTGAATTCTATTGGCAGTTGTCGAGTGATGCCAAGTTTAATTGTGGTACTTGGTTGCCAGGTTTTGATTTTATTACAGTGATTTAGGGGTATAAAGCAGATAATGATCGGGTTGTCAGTTTGTGTCGTTACATTTGAATCTGCATTTTCATTTCGTAACACTGCCGCCCACTTAAGCCTGTTCGTCCCGAATAGGCACACAATCACCTTTTCCATAGTGCGCCAGTCGTTCCAGGTGTACGATTTTCATTTTGGACCTTGGGCTGTTGTACTTCTGTATCCTATAGACGACATCGTTCAACCTTTTAATAACCTTATACGGTCCATCCCAATGAGTCTGCAATTTTGGAGACAATCCCTTCTTTCGTTGTGGGTTGTAAAGTAGAACCAATTGACCCTCATTGAATCCCTCAGAATTTGCAGCTCGGTCATATCTAGCCTTCATCTTGTCACTGGCCATTCTAATTCGGTTGCGTACAAATTCATGTAGCTCATTTAAATTTTCTTGCTCTTGGGAAGAGCTGGTGCCTTCTTTACTTGTTGGTGTAGGCTTAACGCCAAATTCCAAATCACCAGGCAATTTTAATTCCGTCCCGAAGACAATTTTAGCAGGTGTTCGTGATGTCGAGTCATGTACAGCTGACCTATATGCCAACAAAAATTTGGGAATGTGCTCGTCCCAGTCCCTTTGATGCGCGCTTACCACTTTTCGCAGGTACTCCTCTAGAGTGCGATTAAATCTTTCTACCATGCCATCGGACTGTGGGTGCAGCGGCGTCGTTCTTGTTTTCTTTATCCCATATAATTCGCACATTTCCCGGAATATAGCAGACTCGAAGTTTCTACCTTGGTCAGAATGTAATTCTATTGGAACACCATAGCGACATACCCAGTTGTTGACAAATACATTCACAACTGTCCTTGCTTCTTGATTGGGTATGGCATATACTTCTGGCCATTTACTAAAATAGTCCATCACCACAAGAACATAGCGATTCCCGGCGTCGCTGACGGGAAAAGGACCTGCTATATCCATTGCTATCCGCTCAAATGGTGCACCTGAGTTGTACTGTTGCAGCTGTCCTCGAATTTTTCTTGCTGGTCCTTTTGCTGCGATGCACTGTGGGCAGTTTGCTATCCAGTCGGCTACGGCTTGTTGACATCCAACCCAATAAAAACGCTGTTTTAGCTTCTCCAGCGTTTTTGTCACTCCCAGATGACCGCCACTAGGACCATTGTGAAACTCGTGCAAAACCTTATTCACCTTGGAGGATGGCACAACTATTAGGTTGGAAGCCATTTTACCATCTGCACTTTCCCATACGCGGTACAAGCACCCGTTTATCAGCTTCAGGCTATTCCACTGAGCCCAATAAGATTTCACAAGTGGGCTTTCAGCTGATATTACATTGCGAGCAGGTCTTCTATTTTCCTCTTTGGCTGCTATAATTGTCGCCAATATGGTGTCGTTTCTCTGTGCCGCTGACCAGTCCTCATCGGAATCGATGTGCGTTAGCCGAACATCAATAACGCATTCCTTCTTTTCGGCCTTAACACAATGTCTGCACTCCAAGCTGCAGGGCCGTCGTGATAAAGCATCTGCATTGTTATGCTTTACGCCCCTTCTATGCTCGATGCTGAAGTCGTAGCTTTGAAGACGTTCAATCCAGCGCGCTAGCTGCCCTTCAGGATTTTTAAACTGCAACAGCCATCTCAATGCAGAATGGTCGGTCCTCAGCGTAAAGTGTTGGCCATACAGGTACTTATGGTAGTGTTTTATGCACTCCAACACTGCCAAAAGCTCACGTCGTGTCACACAGTAGTTTCTCTCAGGCTTTGAGAGTATACGGCTATAATAGCCTATCACTTTTTCTGTGCCATTGACAACTTGCGACAACACACCTCCTATGCCATAGCCGCTCGCATCGGTATCAAGCAAAAATTTTTCTCCAGCGATGGGGTAGGCTAGTACTGGTGACGTACTCAGTAAATCCTTTAGTGTCTGGAACGCATTCTCCTGCTGTTCGCCCCAGTGATACGGCCTCGACTTCTTGGTCAGCTCATGAAGGCTTGCAGCGACGTTGGCAAAATTTGGTACAAAGCGTCTGTAGTAGGTACAAAGGCCCAGAAAGCTGCGCAGTTCATGAAGATTTTTCGGACGAGGCCAGTCCTTTACTGCTCGTATTTTATCTTCATCCGTTGAGATTCCGTCTGCCGTAACTCGATGGCCCAAATACTTTACTTCTCTCTGGAACAATGCACATTTCTTCACGCTAAGTTTTAAACTAGCTGATGATATGCGTTGAAGAACCTCTGCCAAATTTTTGAGGTGCTCATCAAAAGTCTTTCCCATCACGACGATGTCATCAAGGTACACCAAGCAAGTCTTCCAGTGAAGTCCCTTCAGCACTCGTTCCATTAGGCGTTCAAAAGTAGCTGGAGCATTGCAGAGCCCGAATGGCATAACTTTAAACTGCCATAATCCATCGCTCGCGCTAAAAGCAGTTTTCTCCTTATCTTTCTCTGCAATCTCCACCTGCCAATATCCGCTTTGTAGGTCCAACGTGGAGAACCATTTCGTTCCAGCCAGCGTGTCTAAAGTGTCGTCAATTCTTGGTAGCGGATAACTGTCCTTCTTAGTAACGTCATTGAGCTTTCTGTAGTCAACGCAGAATCTCGTACTGCCATCCTTCTTTTTGACTAAGACCACGGGCGAACTCCAAGGACTTGCAGATGGCTCGATTACACCATTCCGCTCCATTTCATGGACAAGTTCTTTTACCTCATTCCGTTTTGCTAGGGGTACACTTCTGGGTGGCTGTTTGATCGGCCTCGCTTCGCCTGTATTTATTTCATGTTTCACTATTGCCGTTCTCCCTTGGCTTTGATCTTTCAAGGCGAAGACGCTGGTGTGCCTTTTTAGCAGCTGTTTAGCTTTATTTCTATCAGGAGCTGCTAATCCTGCTACCCACATCCGCACATGCTCTTCAAATTGTTCACGTTCTTTTGCGGACATATTGGCTGGTTCTGGCTTTCGCTCGCAGTTTATTATTGCCTCTGGTGGAGTACATTGGCCCATAGCAGAATTTCCGCTGACGACTTTTTCGTTGCCTGATAAATTAAGTACTCTTATAGGGATCTTTCCTCCTTTGCAAGTCCTCCTTTGCAAGTTTTTACGAGGGCTTTTGCTGTTAATAGCTCGCTCTTAATTTCTGTTGGTTCTACTACCCACAACCGATTGTCCTCACAATCTCCCTCCATGCGTGCCCATATTACTGATTCAGACTGCGGTGGTATAGTCTGGTTTTCAATAGCAACTAGTTTCCTTACGTGCGTTTGATTGTCATATCCAACATCAAGCGGTATTTCAACATTACGCCAAATCATCACCTTTTGCCCCATATGCAGGTTTATGCCATGGTTTATCATAAAATCTGCTCCAATAATAACCTCGTCAACAATATCGGCAACGATAAACACATGTTTTACGCTTATATTGGCTATAGTCACCTTTGCTTCAGTCTTACCGTAGACAGTGGCAGGCTCCCCAGTAGCTGTACGTAGTCTTATATTCCTTAAAGGTTCACACTTCCCCTTCACTATATCGGGCCTTATTATTGACTGCGATGCTCCTGTGTCTATGGTGAAGATGTGCTTTTCGCCGTTGATGTATCCACATGCAGTAAGGTTGCTATTTTTCTGCTGCATTACTGATATGGAGATTGTGGGGCCGTCGTTTGTGGGAGCTAGCTCTTGCCCCTTAGTGCTAGCTCGTTTTAGTTTAACGGGGACTCTTGTGTTGTTTGTTGGTTCACCCGTTTACTATTCCTTGGTGGCGAAACAGATCTGGCTCTTTTTCTTGGCGCCTTGCAGTTGCGCTGGAAGTGGCCAACTTTGCCGCAGTTATAACACTTAGCTTTTACTTTGCCGTCCTTCTCCGCCAATGCTTGTCTCACTGCCTCCTTGATGCTAGAGACTAGATCACTCTCATTTTCGGCAATGACTTCCACGTTCCGCACCTTGCACACCTGTGGCTTCCAAATCACCCTAGCAGTCTCCTGAGCTAGTGCAAATGAAACCATTTCTGCGAATGTAGCCTTTTGTGTAGCACACACTGCAAGCTTGATGTCAGGATCACGGATGCCATTAACAAACGCCTCTGTTTTGACATGATCCAGGAATGGGTGGTTTTCACCTGGATACGTAAGCTGCACTAACCGCTCAATTTCCATTGCGAAATCTTGTAGAGACTCATTGGGCTTTTGTCCTCTACATCGCAATTCCATTCGGTATATATCTCGCTTATGTTCGCCACCATATTTCCGCTGCAGTGCCGCCATTATGTCATCAAAATTATATCTGCAGCTCCCTGGTACGGTTTCAAGTACTTCTGCTGCGGCTCCTTTTAAGGCCAAAATCAGCTCTATGGCCTTTTCTTCACTGTTCCAACCATTTTTGCTGGCAACTGTTTCGAACTGGAACTTGAAGATGTTCAAAGGTGCGCTGCCATCGAAACAAGGCGTCTTTACTCTGCTGGAAGCCTCTGGAATAACTCTCACTGGCCCTCCTTGACACTGAAGATTAACAATTTTTGCTTCCAAGTCATGCAATTTCTCGTCCACATCTTTTACATGCACTTCGACGCCACCAATTTCTAGGCTATGAAGTTTATTCTCTAGTTCTGAGAGTTTCTCGTCAAATTTGCTGACTTGTACTTCAATGCCATCTACTCTTCTATTTATGGCCTCAGAAATTTCTTGAAGTTTCTCATTTGTAGTCTTAGATGTTTCTTGAAGTTTCTCATTTGTGGCTTTAACTTCAGCTAGCACCCTCTCGTTGTTAGCTCTAGATGTTTCTTGAACTTCAGCTAGCATTCTCTCATTGTTGGCTCTAGATGTTTCTTGAACTTCAGCCAGCATTCTCTCATTGTTACCTCTAGATATTTCTTTAACTTCTTGAAATTTTTCCATCATAGCGGCGAACATTGTGCTTAAATCCATGTTGCTTGTCGTGGCACGAGTACATACCTCTATTTCCTCTTTATCCTCAAATTCGTATGTCCCGATGTCGATGCCACGCTGCTTGAACTCATCTATCAGCCTCTTCTGGAGTTCCACTTTATTGCCTGTTGCTGGCAGTTCCAGCTTACTCAGCTCTTTTTTTAGCTGCTCAACTTTTAGCTCTTCAAACTTCATGGCTTCTATTTTTTTTTAAACGTCCTTTTGTAATTTTTATTTTAATTAATAATGTTTTTTTTTTTTATTAATGTCCTTTTTATTATTATTAATGTCCTTTTTATTAATTAATGTCCTTTTTTTTATTTTATTAATGAATAATGTCCTTTTTATTTTATTTTGCAATTTTACTTCTGACACCAATTGTTACGTTTTTAGTCCTTTACATAAAAACGGTTTTATTATTTTCACAGGATTCGTTGAATTGCAATAAAATAAAACACGGATATTTATTTTACAAATAAATTCTCAGTAACACTTTATTTATTACTTTAAAAACACGTACAACTAAACGCGATGTACACACTAACTATTCTTGGCGATGTTTACTCGTCTAAGTTTAAAAACACACTTCTTTTTGTCGTCTGGCAGCCTCCCCTTATATAGTCAATTATAAAACCTTCTGGTAACTTCGCTGACTTTCTGGAATACAGCCGTCTCTCTTTATCTTTAACTGTACTGTAATTCAGGTCTCTTTTCATCTTTAAGTGTACGGCATGATCATTTTGGTCTTGCTATGGTGCAATGTATGTGCGTGTGTAGATGCATGAGATTATTCTTCTGTTGGTTTATCTTCGCACACACACATACTCTAATGTTTGCAACTTAACAAATTACGCTGTCATCAAGTCTACATCTCTTGCAGTTTAAGTTTAATGTCACTGTTTGTAATTGCGATTAAGCAGTCTCGAATAATCTTGAAAGTTCTAGCTACCGTTTCCTGAAGATTCCGGAAACTTCCATTTTCCGTTATTTTGAATTCTATTGGCAGTTGTCGAGTGATGCCAAGTTTAATTGTGGTACTTGGTTGCCAGGTTTTGATTTTATTACAGTGATTTAGGGGTATAAAGCAGATAATGATCGGGTTGTCAGTTTGTGTCGTTACATTTGAATCTGCATTTTCATTTCGTAACAATATATATATATATATATATATATATATATATATATATATATATATATATATATATAAAATAAATCGCAATTGCGAAAATTTTTTATTGAACAAATGTTCTGCTGATAATTTCAAGTGTCTTATATTTGTGAACGGCTTTACGATCCAAAAGGATCACTATAGCAAAGCAAGGCTTTTACCATGGGAAGACTGTCAAATATGACTGGCGCTGTCAGACAAATGTACAAAAATTAAGTTGCATTAACAAAAGCGGGTTGTTTGTAACTAGATTATCTCAAACGCGAGTTACAAACTTGTTTATCATTTGTATGGATAAATAACTTTCTCAAACCTATTTGTCCCCATAAGCAACTTATATCCTGTTTATGTCGTAGATGTAAATGTACTGTAAATAATAGTACACACAATATTGATTTAGCCACATATAAGCCTATGCAGATATATATATATATATATATATATATATATATATATATATATATATATATATATATATATATATATATATATATATATATATATATATATATATATATATATATATATATATATATATATATATATATATATATATATATATATATATATATATATATATATATATATATATATATATATATATATATATATATATATATATATATATATATATATATATATATATATATATATATATATATATATATATATATATATATATATATATATATATATATATATATATATATATATATATATATATATATATATATATATATATATATATATATATATATATATATATATATATATATATATATATATATATATATATATATATATATATATATATATATATATATATATATATATATATATATATATATATATATATATATATATATATATATATATATATATATATATATATATATATATATATATATATATATATATATATATATATATATATATATATATATATATATATATATATATATATATATATATATATATATATATATATATATATATATATATATATATATATATATATATATATATATATATATATATATATATATATATATATATATATATATATATATATATATATATATATATATATATATATATATATATATATATATATATATATATATATATATATATATATATATATATATATATATATATATATATATATATATATATATATATATATATATATATATATATATATATATATATATATATATATATATATATATATATATATATATATATATATATATATATATATATATATATATATATATATATATATATATATATATATATATATATATAGGCTTATATGTGGCTAAATCAATATTGTGTGTACTATTATTTACAGTACATTTACATCTACGACATAAACAGGATATAAGTTGCTTATGGGGACAAATAGGTTTGAGAAAGTTATTTATCCATACAAATGATAAACAAGTTTGTAACTCGCGTTTGAGATAATCTAGTTACAAACAACCCGCTTTTGTTAATGCAACTTAATTTTTGTACATTTGTCTGACAGCGCCAGTCATATTTGACAGTCTTCCCATGGTAAAAGCCTTGCTTTGCTATAGTGATCCTTTTGGATCGTAAAGCCGTTCACAAATATAAGACACTTGAAATTATCAGCAGAACATTTGTTCAATAAAAAATTTTCGCAATTGCGATTTATTTTAGCGGCATAACTGATAATATCCTCGTCTTCCTGCTTCACACCAGTCAGACATTTAATTCGTGTACTAAACAAACTCTCTTTTCTACCGAACAGTTTTGTGAGATTTTCTATGGTTTCTTTGAATTTCACGTCCCGAGGTTGTTTTGGCAGTAAATAATCTTTGTATTTGTTGAATACAGCATTACTAACTTTTCTCAAAACTAACCTCACTTTTGCCGCATCATCAAGCTGCTCTGCATCTACTTGAAACAAGTCCTCGTAACGCTCATTCCATGTGGCAAAATTTTGGGTTTCCGCTGGTTCGTACACGAACTCCCGAATATTTTTGGCTAGGATATCCATAAGCGATTCCGGAGCTGCAATGCTTATGGATGTTTTTGGTGCCTCACTGTGACTAGCGGCGGCTGTATTTTGTGTTGTTACACTTATAAGCCTCTCCATTAGTTGGTGTTGTCTTTCCATGGCCTCTTGCTATCGTGCCAGGAGTTGTACAACCACTTGTTCCAGTGACATTTTATTTGCGTATGTAATTTCAATACAAAAAAAAATTATTTTTTTACCTCGTCGCCAATTGTTGTAGTTTTAGACGGTTTAAATAAAAGGCAATTGTGTAATTTAAATCTAAAACTATATTTATTAATTATTTATAATTGCAAGTGGTGTATATATATGCTACAAGATGACACTCCAAAAACGTATAGATAGAAGCGCGCAGTTCACAAGTCTTGACTATATAATAATCTTTTTAACTAAAAAAATATGGCGCCAGGTCTATACACGTAATATATAAAACTTTTACATAGACATGTAAAATAGTATATATGTAGACTTATGCAAATGTACAGAGTTAATAATTTACGTATTATTTTGGGGATGCTAACAATAAAAATAGTTTTTTGGGGACAAAATTGGGGATTTTTACTTTTGAAATGGGGATTTTCATCATTCTTTAAATTGGGGACATGAGGTAAAACTTTTCTGGCAACAATGGTAATGACTTTGAAAATATTGATCGGTTTCGAAACAATACTGCTCAAACTTTTCTTGTTGAAGTGGAAATTGGCACGATAAACATGTAAGTATTATATAAAAGCTGAAAACTAACTCTTCGTTGACACCAATAATTTCTGCAAATTACTTATAATTGGAAAGTGTATAATTGGAATTGTTTTGCTGTCATTTGTTGAACTAAAACCACCAACTTTTGGAATATCAACACGAATGCCAAGCTCTGTCCAGAATTCATTTTGAATTTTCCTTTTCCTATCAGAAACTTATCCGATCTTTACCCTCCCTAATCTGCCATTTCTTTAAGTCACGTTTGTAACCTAAATGCAATGAAAACTCGAAAAATCGAATACGGCAGCGAAGGGGACTTATAATATGCTTCAGGTTACTTTCTTTTGGTTTCAATTTTTCGTTTTTGTAATCCTTAATTGCAACAACATTTTTTGAATTTGCACTGCATATAGGACAGGATAGGACAGGATAAATTAGAATTCGTTCCAGTAAGAATATTTAAAACTTTTCCATCCATTACTGTTAAGAACAATTTAAATGTTATACTGATTGAGTTCGATTCTTCAATTTGCACAGTCGCGGCGGTCAGCTTTTCAATTTCTTTATTCAAATGGTAGGTTTCCTTCAATTATACGTCAAGTGTTTCTTTTACAAATTCCAGCTTTAATGGCCTGCAATATCTTGTTGATTGGGGAGTATTATTACACAATAAGGTTTTCCCGAAGTGCCGATAAGTCGCAATGGTATTACAGTGCCCTCTAGTCAGCATAGAACCATATGTCTCTATGTCAACACTATTTTCTCTAGCGACAATTGCACTAGTTAAAATGTCGACAACTCCTTTTATGCGGGAGTAGAGACACGTTAGAGACAACAGTTCTAGTGTATTTCTGGTTGTCAACGAAAGCGTCAATAGTTTGTTTTCTTTTTTATTATGCTGTGCAAGCCGATCGGCGGCTAGCCGTTGCCGCTTCCGATTGACTTTTCCAATTTTAACCAATTTTTTTTGTAAAATAATATAATTTTTTACTGAAAAAATATACCTATTTTTTAATTAAATTATTTCTTTATTTTAAAAGTGTTTGCATTAGGTCTGTTCAATAACTGAAAGTTGCTACTAGTTGTTACTGGAAAGTGTTCACGTACTCGAAAAACTAGCAACGAGAGAGTGAAAAAGAGCATAAAAAGTTGAGAGAAAAAAATTTGTTGCAAGTTTTTGCTAGTCAAATTTTTACTAGGAGGAATTAGCCAAACAGATGTTTAGATCTTTTGTTTACAAAATAAATGTTGGAAAAATTCATGAAAAAGTAAAATTTTTCTAATTTTAATGAATTATTAAGAAATTACTACTTTTTAAGAAGTCAAAAATATTAAATACGGTAAGATTGGATATTTTTCTTTAATTTGACTGCAGCAGTAGCCGTTAAAAGAGTTTAAATCGCCTGAATTGGGTGGCAGAAAATTTTCCACCTTAAGGCTAAATCATATAGGTTACACTCGAAATATTATGAGAGTCAAATATAAGAAAAAAACCCGACAAGTTCCTGCAAAGAACAAATTTAACTAAACTAATAAAAAAAATTCCGCAATTGCATTGAAATTAACTTTATTTCTACTGTTTACAGATATTTTAACTAAAAAATCCTTATTTCTGCTATTTAAATACTTTACTCATAAAGCTTTATTTACGGACGGTTATCCTTTTTATCCTAAGTTGTGTTCATGTACCTCAAAATGATAAAATTTTCATATATATTTTACGATATGTCTAACTTTTCATACAAATCACTATCAGCTAATGTAAAGTTTTCTGGGTGTACAAACTGTTTATTGTGTAACTTGCAAATTTTTGCTAGTAAAGCGTTCATTTACATTTTCATATCTGGGAGAGTAATTTTACAAATTTCTACTTTACTCTCTCGTTGCTAGTTTCTGCTAGGAAAGTAAATGAACAGACCTATTATCATTTGGTTGAAGCTGACAAATAAGCCGCCGCCATGTCATTGTTGTCAATGCCGCTGCCTACCAATATTATAGGTAGAAATTTTTTTTGACAATTGTTATTTTCATTTATTGTACCAGCTTCTTTTTTCGTGTGAAAATATTAAAAAAGTGACAAACTATTTTGTGTAAAGAAATAAAAAAATGAGCAAAAGAAATTATAAGAGACTTGTTAAAAAAACAAAGAATAATTTATGAAAATAGAAGTTTGCAATGTAAGCAGAAAAACAATAAATTGAAATTGTGGAAAATACTGAAGATGTGGAGCATTTGGAAGATCTTCTGTTCCGCAATTGATGAAAATGTTTTAAGTTCGATGGATATTTTTTGAACTGCAATTGAAAGATATATAAATTTCAAAAATACTTCGCTATGAATAATAACCCTAGGGGAAGGAACTGCCACAGAACATGTCACGTGACTTGTCTTTTGGGGATAGGTACCGGTTCGAGTTCCAACACTTTGTACGAAGGGAACCTATCACTTTAATATGACTTTGTCATAGGAGAGAGCTAAAGAATACAGATCTAAAGAATACTGCCGGTTACAGTTTCTACAATACTGGAAGATTCATTATTGCCTTTTTTTTTGCTTTTAATTGTTCATTAATTAAAAATTTTCCCTAATCTTTTGGATGTTAAATAATACTTTTAACTTTCGAAACAATAGTTTCAGTTAAATTGACATAGCGTTTTGCAAAGGCTCCCTGCCTATCCGTTCGTAGGATCCAATAAAAACTTTTTGTAAATAAAAGTTAAATAATTTTATTAAATTGTACACATTTTTGGAACATTTATACCGGTTAAGTAATATTTTCTGTTTTAACCGGTCATAGTACCTTCCTATCTTCACTGGCACTATTTTCACATATCATGCGACAGGTACATTTGGAACAACTGACACAAATTTCCCGCAGGGAATTTATTTAATTATTAACAAAAAATAATAATAATAAATATACATGTGTTTAAGTGTAGGGTCACTACAATGTACTAGTGAATATTTGGTTCAAATGTCTCCATAGGGTCGTAAAAAAACTACCACGTCAATAGCGTTAAAATCTACTGGTAGATTTTCAATGGAAAGCCTATTTGATATGTCAATAGGCGATTACATTGGCTGGGGTACACCTGGTCAGTAGTACTATTGACAACGTCACTAGTAAATCACTATAATTTTACTATTCGCATCTAGCGTGGAAACACCAATATTGTAGACTAGATCACCTAAAATTTACTAGTGAATCTTTGGTTGCAATGTCTCCATGTGGTCTCAAAAGAACTACTTAGTCAGTAGTGCTACAGTCTACTGGTGGATTTTCAATGACAAGCTAATGCAAAATGTCAATAGATGATTACACTGGCTGGGGTACAACTGGTCAGTAGTACTACTGACAGCGTTGCCGATTTAGCACATATGCTAGATCTAGCATTTTTTGAACTCATCTAGCCTGAAAAATGCTTTTAGCATATAGCATATTTTCCAGCATTTTTCCAAAATTATTTAGCATTTTTTAGCATATTTTTGCGTTTGAATTTTTATGTTTTACATCAATTTGTACCTTATTACCGGATGTACAAATATCTAAATGTGATATTCCATATGAAAAGGGACTTATCTTTCCAAAATCTAAATCCATTTTTGGTATTTCCTAAAAGTACACATTACTGATAACAAAAATGTATGTAAATAACCAGAAAATTCCAAAATATAGTTTAGTTATAGCATTTTGAAGTTCTAGTATGGAAATCTCAAGCTTTGGAATATTGAGGTTTAAAGTTTATAAATTTTTTAAACTTTTTCTAAAATCACAGTTTTCCTTATTTTTTATAATTCCCATTTATCAATCTAGTTTAAATCGATTGTAGAATGCTTAGTATATGTCTTAGCGCCGTTATCAATGAAAATATTAATATTAAAATATTAACACTAAACTTAAAATTTCAATTTTGATTAATAAAATTTCATTAACACAAAGCTGATTTACATATTAAATTTTAATTAAATTTAACTTGAGTGTAAGTGCTTAGCTGAAGAAATTATTGACATTTGAAAATAAATTAATTTTTGCAGCAATCGTACTCAGATGCTGTTGATCTACGATATTATTTACATAAATTTAAAAAATTTCTGAATTTCCCAAAAATAGACAAAAGTCAATATTTTTTTATTGTTAACGAAAATGTTTAACGTTCAGTTTAAATTTGAGCTTAGGCAAACTGAAAGTTAATAAACTTAAAGCTAAAATACGCATAACTGAGCTTTATGTTAATGGGAGTTAAAATTGTTATCAACTTCAACCTTAAATTTACCTAAACGTCTGGTCTGGGAACATAGGGGCACTTTTTCTTTACAACACCAATATAATATTTAATTTTCGATACATTTTTGAAACGAAAGAACAACATTGTATATATTTCCAAAAAATGCAGTGTCTTGTATCAACTTTGGTAGAAATGGTACCACTTATAAAAATAATAATGAAAATGAAGTTAAAGATGACTGCATATTTTGATATGTCTAGAATTTCGTTATATCTTGTATTTTAGATGAAAACTGTAAACATGAAAACCCTGGTCATTGTACAAACATTCACAGAACCTTAAGAAATATTTAAAGAAAAATTCGTTATTTTTTATTAACTTAGGACCAGGCCACACTGGCTTTTGTAACACGCACGTTTCTGCTTTTTTGAACCAATTAAGGCCTGGCCCCAAGCAACCAGTTTTTTAAATTGAGTTTTAAACCCTTTTTGCAGTGTTTTCTCTACTTTTTATGTTAAAAACGAAATAAATTTTCTTTTATTTTGAATGCGATTGTAAAATATAAATAACTAAATATGTATTCACGGTGTAATCCTATACAATGCTAATTACACAGTTCTGACAAATTTAAAGGATTTTTCTTTGCAATTTTGATGAAATGTTTTTTAGCATTTTTTTCAGCATATTTTGAGCATATTTTAGCATTTTTTAGTAAAATTCTAGCATATTTTCCTCATCAGGTTTTGGCAACACTGGCTACTGACAATGTCAATAGCAAATCACTACAACTTCACTATTCGCATTTCCTGCAGGGTGGTTGCAAAGAGATTGCAGTCAGTATTTTGATGGGAGCTTGAATTCTTAAAACTTTAAAATTGAGCTTGGTCACTACTACCGTCACATCCGTAGCTTAAGATTAATTCTGACGAAATTAGTGCTTTTTTATAAATATTCATTGCTGATAAAATTACTTCTTTCTGCGTTTCTACAATTCTTGTTGCAGTATGTTGCAATAGTATTTGTAAAGGTACTTTTGCAACTTTTTCGCTTACAAATATATTGCTAGGTCTGCAGAGAACCTTTGCTGCCAGAAGCCTATAATATGGTGGAAATATGTCACAATTTCTTTGTATATTCTCCATGCGAATATTATGGTATTGCTTTTTTGTGAAATTGCTTTCAATGAGGAATGCAAGAGCTTCCTCGTCAGAAAGTTTAACCGGATCCTTAAAATTTTCATAGCATATCTTTTTGATTTTAGCTGGACGCGCTGAACTTTTCATTGTGTCTTTTAAAACAGCAGCTAGGTCATTTTCTCCTTTTTTGCGAGCTGAAATACATGCTGCATGAATTAGTAGATCGGTCTCATTTTCCCTGCATGATGAAACACCTGCCGCTTTCCTTCTTTTGCTGAGCTCAGACATTTCTGAATATGGCCGACCAGCCCCTGAAAAGATTGGGACTTCTGCTTGCACTTTATTTATTTTGAAAATTACTTCAGACGCGAGCCACTTGCCATTTCGGGACTTAATATATTTTAAGCAACAGTTGCTTTCTCGCCACTTCTAGCTCACCTTAACACAAAAATATGATGTTTTCTTCTAAATATTTAGTATTATCTTCAGAAGCGTTATTTTCTCCGTTTATTTTAGTACTGTGAGTCAAAAGAACCTTCTTTTTCTCCTCTTTGGAATCATTTTGCAGCCATATTTTAAAAAGATCGGAGTTTTTTAAGGTTACCTAACAAAAATTCATTTATTTTAAAGAATTCGAAATAATTATAGCAAATATTTAAAGAATAATATTCTATAGACTCTTAACTATTTTAGAATTTTTTGTTTGGCGCCGGACAAATTCGAATAAGTTCTAATTAATTTGAGGAAAAAAAATATTTAAAAAAATTGTATATGCCCTTAGAAAATGTAAATTTGTCTAAATATAGTTATTATTCTTTTAAAATTTCATACAACACATAATAAACACTTACCTTCAACTTGATTATCCATAAAAATTTTAGTTAAATTACTTTTGTTTTAAAATGCACTGCTCGCACTCAATTCTTCAACAATATTAAAAAGTTTTATGTTTGTCTCTATACACATTAACAATAAATAACGGTATATAAAAACAAAAATTTTTTTTGTTGATTTGAAGTGTTTTCAATCTCTTTATAATATAAAAAGTACGAAGAAAAATAAAACAAGTACATTTCGGCCAATTTTAAACCCAATTATTTTCGTAAAATTTGAAGTTTAATAGTGTATAACTCTTGAAGATCAAAAGGGATCAAAAAACCGAAACCCTATAGAGAAATATTAAAGTGTTTTCTATAAGCAATTTTTTATTTGCCTGCAGCTTGGACCCTTAATTTTTTTCGAGAATCGAAGGGGAAAATTTGGTCACCCCATGCACAACTCTGTCATTTGTAAACCGATTTTCATAAATTTTTTTTTGTTTGAAAGGGTTTGCCTGTAGTTTGGACCCAATTTTTTTTTGAGAATCGGAAAGGGGAAATTTGTTCCCTTTTGCATAATTCTGTCATTTGTGAACCGATTTTCAAAATTATTATATTTTGTCTCAAAGGGATTGTCTTCAGTTTAGTCTCTTAATTTTTTTTCGAAAATCGAAGGAGGATAACTCTTGCATAACTCTGTCTGTTCCTTTGTTTGAAAGGGTTTGCCCGCAGTTTGGTCCCATAATATTTTTTTCGAAAATCAGAGGGGCAAAATTTTCTCACCCCACGCATAAAGGCCTAACTATAATATGCATGTCTTGACTTAAGCTGGCTTAAGCAACGATGCGAATACATAGAAATTGTATGTTTCAAACTATAATGTACTTAAGAAAAAGTTTCGTCAAGTTCTCTCAATTGTCATTTGCTTAAGGAAAGAGCGAAACTGAACGCACTTTCCGTACGGAATCAGCTCTTTGTAAATTGTTATTTTATTTTTTTATTTATTCATACATACAGTGTTGCCACGACCAAAAATTTGTTTAACCAAAATGTTAAAAAAAATTTATTACATACTTGAGAAACAATAACCAAAATGTGTAAGTTAAAAAATAATTTCTAAAATATGTATGTAATAAAAATAACAAAAACCTACCCCCGTGTTGACTAGCAATAAATACCTTAGCAATGTTGGCGTTTTCTTTTCTACAAAAAATATAATTATAAAAAAATAATAATTTTTCATGGAAGTGAATTTATTAGAAATTATTGTACCATCACTTATGAAGGTAAAGTTTTGCTTTAAAAAATAAAAAAATGTTAAATTTTTTCTAGAATAGAAAACGCCATTATTAAGTATGATAGCTTTTTTTTAAATAAACAAACACAACGCGCAAAGCGATTAGCTTGTCTGCGAAAAACAACCAGGGTCTACGGCGGGAATCGAACCCACGACTTCTTGACTGACAGGCTAGCATCGCTACCACTCAGCCACAGGGCTTAAGTTAACATGTGTGACAGTAAATCTGGAGGAATTCTATCAGACTTTCCTGCGAATGCATCGTTCCGTCATGTAGAATAGAATCCTGGTCTTAAACAAGTGCGATATATATGTAAAAATAAGCGAAATGGGAACGCTGCATACATACATTCATGTAAGTTCAATATAGTCACCTAAAAGTGTTCTCTAATTTGCTTAAGTATTTGACAGCCTTTTCGTTGTTTTTTGACATTACCCTAAGCTAGCTTATGCATATTATAGTTGGGCCTTAACTCTGTCATTTGTCAACCGATTTACAAAATTCTTTTTTATTTGAAATGGTTTGCTTGCAGTTTGGTCCTAAATTTTTTTTCGAAGATCGATGAGGAAATTTTCTCCCCTCACGCAGAACTCTGATTTGTAATCCGATTTTCAAAATAGGTTTTTCCTGCAGTTTGGTAGCATACTTTTTTTCGAAAATAGGAGGGCAAATTTGCTCCATTCAATGCAATGAAAATGTAGTTCCTTAAACACTAATTCCAATTTTTTAAACTGGGTTAATATCAGTTTTAAATATTAATAATATCTTACACTGTAATTTTGTATAATAAAAAAATTACCTACTTGAATTTTGTTAATTTAAACTTGAACTCAATTTCAATATGCGTATCGGAATCGGTATCGCCGATATTTCATTTTGAGTATCGCTATCGTATCGGCAAAAAGACATATCGTTATATCATGTAATTCATTTACCAAGTCATTTAGGGTGTTTAGTTGTAAATCAGTTTCATTTGTAGTATAAAAGGCAGATATATCAAATCTGTCAACATGCAAAGAAAGTTCTTCATAATCAATTTTACCATAGTCTTTGACTGAAACCTCATTCATCTGCATTAGCGAGGAAAAGCTGAGAGATATAAAAATAAAACTATGATGCGACGAGAAAAAAGGAAACATAAATTGTCCCTTATGGGCAACACTGTACGGTTGACTAAGCATAAAGTAGTCAATAAGGGATGTGCTATTATTACGTAGACATAAATGTGTGGGTAAGCAGTTATGAATGTATGTAAGTCCATATCTGGTACTTAGATCACGCACTCTGATTGCAATTAAAATCACCCATTATTACAATACTATTATGCTTATCAAATAAATCAGGATGAACCTCTTCAAAAACATTTATATTTCCTGTAGGTAGATACACCACCCCAACTACAGCCGTAAAATCTCTGCCAAAAACCTCAAAAAATATCGATTCACATGTCTTAAAACGATCACTACGAAAAACAGTTCTGTACCGTAATTTATTTGAAATATACAAACATACACCTCCACCACGATCCTCAATAGGTCTATCATTCCTAACAAGTTTGTAACCAGGAACAGACAAGGATTCTGAATATATATCAGGTTTGAACCAAGTTTCAGAGATTCCGATAATATCTAGACCAGAATTCTTGAAAATACCTTTAAATTCCTCAAGCTTAGTATTATTAGACGATGGGCACAGGCTTTGAGCATTTACATGCCCTATGTTTAAATTCTGAGCATATGCAGTAAGGCTATTTTTTATATTATCAACATCTCTGGCAATAGGACCAAGATTTAATTATGGTACATCAAAAACTTTGTGAGCAATGGGGAGCCAAATAACTAGGTGTAAATATATTTTAGAGAACAGTCTCAAAAAAAAAATATTCAATGATTTACATCAGCAATAGGCTAAATTAAAATTTATAATAAGTTAATTATTAGTTAATATGTTACGTATAATAAATGCTATTTACTTAGGTGGCAAATTACGGCATTCAATATCGATCAACATTTACATTAAATTATATTGAAATTACGATCAATACCGAATGCCGCAATTTGTCCCCAAATCATTTGAGCAGTAAAAAACTAGTTACATATTTATAAAGTAGAAAAAGGTGAACAAGTTTGAATAAAGTGATATGTAAAATTAGCAAGAATAATATAAATGATTATATACACAACCATAAGATACTAGTATCTAGTATTATTGTAGTTTAGCTCAGCATTTTCGTTACCATTCAGAGGGAATTCCGAGATATTGAAGTGAGAATAAAAGTCTTTGGTCAGAAAGATCTTAGTGTTATCATCATTAAAGGTGATCTTAACTTTGGTTTGATCCATATTTATTAAACGAAAATTCTTCATTTGTTTTTGCTTACGTAGCTTACTGCAGTTATAGCACAGTTTTCCAGCTCTTGCTGTCAGATGATCATTAAGAAAAATCCTTTTTTGAATGTCAGTTTCAATTGCATCACATAATTTTAACGATTTAGTTTTGAAATAGTTCCTCATAACAAAATCTCTTTTTACTACAGAATTAAATTTCAACAGCACAGAATTCCCGATATTTATGAAAAAGCAAATATTAATGTCATCATCACCAACATCTACATCCAAGCGTTTAAAAATGGTTAAAGCCACATCAAGTACATTGGGTTGATATTTTGATAGCCCACTTATAACCACGTCACAGCCTTGTGTTCGTTTATGAAGAGCATCATTTTGATTCGTAAGCAATTCAATCATATTATAATGCAATTTACATTGCTTTTCAACAATAATAAATTTATTCATTGCAGAACTATCTAATTTAGTGATCATCTGGTTGCACCTATTGACATCAGTTTTCAATTCATCCATCTTGGAATTTAGTTCGTGTTTAACCTCAACTAAGATTTTGTCAAACTTATCTTGAACACCAAGTAGGCCATTTCGTAACTCATTACGTAGTGACACATCGCTGTCCCTAGACTCATTAGCTCTTGCATTATCTTTGCAGGGACAGTTGCTAAAGCCAATCACACCTTTGCTGTTTTTAATAATATCCAGTAGTTCAATTGAGATTTTTACACAACTGGCATGATACAAACGTTTGCAAATGTTGCAACTTACACTACCTTGACTTTTAGTAATGTTTTTTCCACACGATGGTAGAGCGCATATGCATTTCTCACTTGGCGACATATTAATGTGTATAATAATTCCTTTTTTTGATATATGTATATTATTATAAAGCAGTATGCACTTAGATGAGTTTGCAAAAAATTTTAAACGAGTTAGCAAATTTATAAATTCTAGGTTATGTACTATGCAAAATCCAAGTATGTGTTTCCAGCATAAGAATTTAACCAATTAATTCAGCAAAATGTTTTTATGATTTGTTATGCACAATTTATAACATTTATTTGTTAAGTTTAGTGAGTTTGTAAAAATTTAGCTAATCGCTATGTTTTTTTTAGCTTTTCATGACAAGGTTGCCATAATCCCAAAGAAAATAATCCAAAGGGGTTAAATCATACGATCTTCGTGGCCAATTAACATGACCATTAGGTGAAATAATTCTTTTCTGCCGCTGTGGCTGGGTGTTTTCCGCAGACAAGCTAAACGCTTCGCGATATATAAATAAATAAATTACTCAAATTTCAACAGTTTGCTAGCAATGTTCTGCATGTCCTGTTATCATGCGTTATGCAGGTTTACATACAAAATGTTCAATTACTAAGATAATATGAAAGAGCCAAATTAAAAACAATAAGGTTTGCTATCTCTTTCATATACGGCCATGTTCTGTATTTCATGTGGAATTAAAATGTGTGAAATTATCAAAGCATTGTTGTTATAAATATTAATTTACAACAACAATGCTTTGATAATTCCGCACATTTTAATTCCACATGAAATACAGAACATGGCCGATTATCTTCGTAATTTTGTTGTAAACTGTCAGGTCAGGCCAAACTAACCATAAAGGAACTGTCAGCTGTCAAATCGGTTGTCAATCAAAACAGTGTTGCCAACTCAAAGATGTGAACGTCTAAAAAATACCCTGTAGAAATATTTTAGATAGTAATTCAAAACTTCTTACATATATATTTATTTATTGTTTTGTTTTCTTTAACTACAACATACATATCTACCCATTTCTTTTTTAGATGCTTATTGAATATTGCGATGGTGGCGCTCTTGATAGCATTATGGTAGAATTGGAAAAACCTCTTAATGAACCGCAAATAGCCTACGTTTGCAAACACATGATCGAAGGATTAGATTTCTTGCACAAAAATAAAGTTATTCATCGTGATTTAAAAGCTGGAAATGTTTTGCTTACCATGGAAGGTGGAGTTAAATTAGGTAATATATCACGTTGAAATAAAATTTCTTTGTTAATATTTTTACTTAAAATTTTATTTTAGCTGATTTTGGGGTATCAGCGAAAAATAAACATACTCTCCAGAAACATGATACTTTTATTGGAACTCCCTATTGGATGGCTCCAGAACTAGTTTTATGTGAGACATTCAGAGATAATCCTTACGACCAAAAAGTCGATATATGGTCGCTTGGGATTACATTAATAGAGTTGGCACAAATGGAACCACCAAACAGTGACATGTCACCAATGCGAGTTTTACTTAAAATTCAAAAAAGTGATCCGCCAAAGCTTGATCAACCATCCAGATGGACCAAAGAGTTTAATGACTTTTTGAAGAAGTCTCTTGTTAAGGTAGCTAAAACAATTAAAAGTAGATAGGCTGATTACATGCATATTTTAATGTTTTAACAAAATTTATTTAGATCAGCGTTGCCCAGGCCCTATGCGCTTGGTACTCATTTGTTTTTGTAAAAGCATTTAGCTATAGGCTGTGTGTTTTAATACACACACAGCACTCAGAAGTAGCAATAATTGTGTTTGGCTGTGTGTTTTAATACACACACTCAGCATAAGTACTACAAAATACACAAACAACTTTGTCTTATTAGTTTTTTTGGCGTTCTTCACTGTATACAGGCAAGTGCAAAGCAACAATAACTAAATATATGAAATATTTTTTTTCTTTGAATGCATTGGTTTTTACAACAAAAAATATTGAATAAAAATTAGTTTTTCTTTAAATGTATTATTGTTTGCTCTTCCATAAGAAACTTTTGGGTACCCCTGATTTAGATTATAAAATTTTTCTTTGTTGAAGCAAAAATTAAGAGCACACGTTTGTGTATCAAAAACACCGTTATTTTTTTTTCAACGCGTCTAGTTTATTTAAATACCTATCGCGATTTTTAATTATTTTTTGCCCAAAATTTACTAGCTAGAACTTCTGTAAAGTACATTAAAGCTAAGCGAAGACTAAACATTTTTTTCAATGTAAATTTTTATTGATAAACTGTACAACACAAGTTCTTATGTAAACGCGCCAACATGCGATTTTTTTATTTATGGGATTTTTTTTATTTATGCAATTCAAATTTTGTGAATTAGGAATGTATTATAAAATTAGAAAAATATTAACTGTATATATTTAAGAAATTTATTATTTGACATATTGTCATAATTTTATTTTAAATGAAGTTTATAAGCATTGTCAGAAGACTTCAACCACAACTTTGAACAGTTACAAACCTCTTATCTTATGCACAGGCTTTCAAAAACCATTTGAGAATTTACTAATGATAATATTTTTGAAAATCACAAAAGAACAAAATAAAAGTAGTAGTAGTAGGCTTAGAAACTTATAATAAACCCAGCAAATAATTTGTATTCGATATAATTCTATACCATTTTTCTACATCTTTATACAATTAGAAATCCATTGGATAACAAAGTATTTATTAGGCAAAATTAAAAATTTAACCAAAATTAAACCTTTAAGAAATTTATTATTTGATATATTGTGATAATTTTATTTTAAATGAAGTTTATTTGCTGATAGTTAAGCATTATCTAAATGCATTTCGTTGGCGCTTTACCAAATCGTCAGTAGACTTCTACCACATTTTTGAACATTTGCAAACCTGTTATCTTATGCACAGACTTTCAAAAACCATTTGAGAATTTACAAATGATAATATTTTTGACAATCACAAAAGAGTAAAATAAACGTAGTAGGCTTAGAAACTTATACAAAACCCATAATTTGTGTTCGATATGAATCTACACTATTTTTCTACACCTTTATACAATTAGAAATCCATTGGATAACAATAAAAGTATTTATTAGGCAAAATGACAAATAGAATCAAAATTAAACCTTTAAGAAACTTTTTTTCCAAACAACCCAGACAAAATTCGACGTAAGCAGACTCAGAAACCCCACCGTTGTTTCAAACTATACTACCGCACTACAACAATCCCTTGCATCAACGATATATGAACAGCGGAAAAATTGGCAAACCACTAAACGAATAATTACTGAGGCTGCTAAGGCACACATTGGCTCAAAAAACCAAAATCTTAAGCAGTGGATATCTGACGACGCATAGGCATTAGTAGCAGAGAGAAAAGCGCTCAGAGCTGCTCTCAACTTTGCCAAAACGCGGAACCAAAAAGCAAATATTCGCGCACAATACACTACCTTAGACCGACTGGTAAAACGCTGTGCACCCAAAGACAAACGCATATCGATAAACAACATAGCCAGAGAAGCTCAAGCGGCAGCCGACACAAATCGCAGTGGAGATCTCTACAAACTCGTCAAAAATATTACAAACAAGCCCGACGTAGCTGGAAAACCACTCAGAAATGATGATGGCCTACTCATAACGTCTAAAGACAAACAGCGTGAACTATGGGCCGAGTATTAATCCTCAATAGCCCCGAGGCAAAACTATGACCAGGCTGCGAGTATACGTAACTGCACCACCCATGAAAATATACAAAATATATCCACCACTACCCTAACAGTATCTGATATTATATCTGCCATTAAGACGCTCAAGAACAACAAAAGTCCAGGAAATTATAACATATCTTCGGAACTTCTCAAAATAGATCCTGAAATAAGTGCACAAATCTTTTTCCTTTAATAGAAGATATGTGGATAAATGAAAGTGTACCTGAAGAACTCAAAGAAGGCATAATAATAAAGTTGCCAAAAAAGGGCGACCTAACCAACCGTAACAACTGGCGAGGTATCACTTTGCTCAGTATGGTGAAAAAAATAATCACTCATATAATAACCAAAAGAATCTCTGATGCGATGACACTCAGAAGCCAACAAGCTGGTTTTTGTCCAAATAAATCGTGTATTGATCATGTCAATACCCTCAGAATAATAGTGGAACAATCGGTCGAATGGAGGTATCCTCTATACTTAATATTCATTGACTTCGAAAAAGCAGTCGATACGCTCAATCAAAATGTCATCTGAAAATCCCTCCTATGTAAAGGTATCCCACAAAAAATAATTCAACTCATTAAAAGCATGCATTTTAGGGCAAGTTGCCGTATTCAGCACGAGGCAAACTGAGCAGAAAAATTAAAGTTGGTACAGGAGTACGGAAAGGTTGCGTGATGTCACCACTTTTATTTAACATTGTCTTGGATATGGTCATGAGCCATGATATGTCAGGTAATAGAGGTATTGGTTGCGGACTTCTAATTCGGTTAAATGATCTTGAATATGCTGATGACATTTGCCTTCTCTCTCACCGATACTCCGATATGAACATGCAATTGCAACGTCTTACGGAGCTGGCTAAGTACGCTGGTCTTAAGATTAATATTGGCAAAACTAAAGTGATGAGAATAACCACAGAAAACTCGGAACATATATACAATTGATAATGTGTCTCTCTCTCTCTATATATATATATATATATATATATATATATATATATATATATATATATATATATATATATATATATATATATATATATATATATATATATATATATATATATATATATATATATATATATATATATATATATATATATATATATATATATATATATATATATATATATTATATATATATATATATATATATATATATATATATATATATATATATATATATATATATATATATATATATATATATATATATATATATATATATATATATATATATATATATATATATATATATATATATATATATATATATATATATATATATATATATATATATATATATATATATATATATATATATATATATATATATATATATATATATATATATATATATATATATATATATATATATATATATATATATATATATATATATATATATATATATATAATATATATATATATATATATATATATATATATATATATATATATATATATATATATATATATATATATATATATATATATATATATATATATATATATATATATATATATATATATAATATATATATATATATATTATATATATAATATATATAATATATATATATATATATAT
>OY101450.1:69738329-69978939 GCA_956483635.1 Panzeria rudis | reverse complement strand
AGATTGTTGACGTTTATGAATGTGCAAATTTAAGATAAAATATTATTGATACAATAGTTTAAAGCGTTTTCATTGTTTATAAAATAAAACCAAGGAAAACGCAAATAAAAAAAAGGGTTTCAACCTAATTAAAAGCAACAAAAATATATTGCATGAGATCATGGCATATATGTGTATCTATACTTTTACTCATCTTAAGGGAATCTGTTATTTTCTTAGCACATATATGTGTTTCATATGGGTTTTAGTTGTTACAAAAGCTAAAATTTTGCTTTATTTAGAGTCGACGTTTTAGAGCTTTGTAGTTGAATTGACGTTTTAGAGTAGACAATGTCAATAAAAAGGTGTTGACGTTTTGGGATGTTGACGAAATGGGGTGTTGACGTTATGCCGAGCGCACTGTATATATATATATATATATATATATATATATATATATATATATATATATATATATATATATATATATATATATATCTATATATATATATATATATATATCTATATATATATATATATATATATATATATATATATATATATATATATATATATATATATATATATATATATATATATATATATATATATATATATATATATATATATATATATATATATATATATATATATATATATATATATATATATATATATATATATATATATATATATATATATATATATATATATATATATATATATATATATATATATATATATATATATATATATATATATATATATATATATATATATATATATATATATATATATATATATATATATATATATATATATATATATATATATATATATATATATATATATATATATATATATATATATATATATATATATATATATATATATATATATATATATATATATATATATATATATATATATATATATATATATATATATATATATATATATATATATATATATATATATATATATATATATATATATATATATATATATATATATATATATATATATATATATATATATATATATATATATATATATATATATATATATATATATATATATATATATATATATATATATATATATATATATATATATATATATATATATATATATATATATATATATATATATATATATATATATATATATATATATATATATATATATATATATATATATATATATATATATATATATATATATATATATATATATATATATATATATATATATATATATATATATATATATTGTAACGATGTTTCTCAGCTTGGGTATCACTCGCCGGTATCCAGCGTTCGTCACAAAAATATATTTGCTTTTGAGACCCAAGAGAGAGAAAACACGTGTTTTATAAAACGTTATAAAACTTATCCTTCGTCTTTATTTACCAAATTAAACTACTAACTAACTTATCGTACGCCCTACGTAGAAATTTTTGTATCTACCGGCCTAGGTCACGTGTGCTAGGGAATCAAAGGGTGACTGAGCGTAGCAGCCCCACTCCCGGCTAAATGTGCCTATACTGATATAAATGGCGCGTACCTAATAACAATGACGGCTAGAAAATAATATGGTGACGGAACATTAGTAACGTAGCCGCACCACACCATTCCCCGCTTCGCGTGCCTATACTGATATAAACGGCGCGTACCTATTAACAGTGACGGCTAGAAAATAATATGGTGACGGAACATTAGTAACGTAGCCGCACCACACCATTCCCCGCTTCGCGTGCCTATACTGATATACACGGCGCGTACCTATTAACAATGACAACTAGAAAATAATATGGTGACGGAACATTAGTAACGTAGCAGCACCACACCATTCCCCGCTTCGCGTACCTATGCTAAATGTGAGCCCGCGCTTGTCTGTGAAATGTTAAGTCTTAGTTGAATTTGAGCAAATAACTTCCGAACATTAGTAACATAGCGCAAGTATTTGTCTTACCTTTACAACAGCCAGGCGAAGACTGAATTTTTCCTCGTTGTGAGCTGCCTTTTATACCCGCTTGATGACACACACAAGATACACACACAGTCGCTTATATATAGGTGGCGATCGTACACCACGAACAGCTGTGTGTATTTCATGGTGGCATCTTATGTCATAGTTACTATTTAACTCTGACATCGAGAGGGCTTTTACCTTAGGCGGCCGTTACATTTAAACTTAAGAATTTTAAATATTAACTAATAATTTGCACTGGCTTTACATTAATTCATTCACTTTCTGCTATTATCATTTTGATTCTTAGTTATGAATATATAAGTAACATATTATTTATGTTACAAAGTACAACCAACTTTGCTCGGAGTTAAATACTAGTTCATTTTCTAATGTGGTGGGTAATAATTATGTTTAGTGTTTAGTTAAAAAGGATGACAAAATATATAATTCATAGTACGAAAGTACAATACAAAAAATAATAATTCATGACTATGATAATTCAGCCCATAGTGGCTAGTCTCAGTTATTTTAAAAATAAAGGTTAGTAAACAAAAATGATATTACAGTGATGACTTCTACCATGGTTGTGTCGGCGAAAACGAGTTGACGACTTTCACCGTTACACTTTCCCCTCTCTTTGCTGATCAAAACCCGGCTTCTACGGGACGATGACCACGGTGACGGTGCCACTGCCGTTGATCTTGACGGAGTACGTAGCCGGCGCGTAACTCCGGAGGAACTTAATGCGTTGCCCACGTCTGCGGGTCATACAGGTATTCTCGATGGTAGATACCAATTCTTGGGGCCATTCAGTTGCTACTCCTCGGCCCGATGTCTTCGTTGCGTGCTGAGGTGGTGGGTTGGCTACTGTTGGTGGGGAAATGGATACCATCAAGATGTGATCCACGGATGGGGGTGTTGGCGCTTTCGGCGTAGACGCTTTTGCCGGCGATGATGCACTAAATGGTGTTGACGATGCTGAGCCTGTTGACGTGCTGGAGGCTGATGTTACGGAGGTCTCGCGACGAGGCTGAGGTGCTGTTATCGGTTGCGGCAGATATTGTCGTAGTCTGCCCTGGTGAACCTAGGATGGAGGCTATAGCCGTGTTGGGTGGTTTTGACGGCTCGGATGCGTCTGGCTCGGACAGATCTATCTCGCCTAGTATCGGTGAAGCTACGAGGGACAGACACGGTGTGGATGGGGTTGATTGCTGGGAGGAGCTCTCGGAGAGGCGGTGGCAACGTTCCATCCCTTTTATAGGAGTCGAAAGGTAGTATGCGCTTTTATTTAGCAGTGAGACCTCAACCCACGATGTAGATGACGAGCTGGGTGATGACTGTGGGCCCTTGTCCCGGGTGTTTGTGCTGGTGTCACAAATCTCTGGCATGGGCTGGTAGTTGTTGGCCCAGAAACGATAGATGATTGCGCGCTCATACCCTGTGAACCCGCCAATGTTATGGCAGCGGCGGTCCTGGATGTCGATGGTGAACCACCCTCTACCGGTTCGGTAATCTGATGAGGTGGACGGGATTGTTGATACGGGGGTGGAACTTTCGGATCGTGGTGGAGTAGCTTTTCGGGTGTCCAAAGTCATATCTGATTCTCCAAAGGACGCCCGCAATAATTCTGCGAGTTCGGGGAGAATGTCCTCCACTTCTTCAGTCAATGATACTGTGGTAGTATCGTCATCGCCCCCTCCCACCTCTGGGATATCGCGAAAGGGTGAGTAAGTGCGCCATGCCTCCTTACCTGGAGTTGGTGGGAATGGACGCTCTTCATACAGTGGGCTAAACCACGGGATGTCATCAAGGGTTTCGTTCTCTACCTCTTCTTAATCGGAAATTAGTATCGGTACGTTGTTATCAACGAGGCTTATGTTGTTGCCGGGAGTAGGGGGTATATCTTCTTCACGGCTCCGGCCTTCATGCTCGGCCGTTAAATGTGCTTTCTTTGGTTGGGATTCACCTCTCACCAATTCTACATCTCCCTTAACTGCCGGTTCGGTGGTCCGGGGTGGAGTACATGATTGTTGCGTCGTCATGGCCTCGGGAGTGTTGTCTTAGGTTTTCTTGTCTCGTGTTGGACCTGGGGTTTTCTTGCCCCACGTTCTTGCGGTAGCATAAGACCTGGCTGTGCTCATGCGGAAAAATGACGTGTTGTTACCGGTCGGAGTAGCTTTTTGAGTATAGGCCCGGCTTCATTTGCTGGTTGTCGGTAACTCATCGTCCAAAAATATGGTTCTTCGCCGTTTGGCTTGTTCGGCTTCGACCCTCTTCCGAAACTGATCACGGGTGGCTCTGAAACGTTCTTCTTCACTCATCGTTTTTCTTCTTATTTCTGTTCTGTAATTACAAGACGAATATTTGATTACTATATAGTAAAAGGAATTGGTATATGGTTTTATTTCATGCAAATGAACTGCTTTGATTTCGTTAGTGTTTATTTCCTGCAATTTTACGATTACAGGAGATATAAATGATTTGACAATGTATGGTCCCCCAAATTTTGGAGCTAATTTTGCCGCAAAACTATCAATAGCTTTCGAGAGTGGATGTAGTCGTAATAATACGGAGTCGCCGACTTGGGCTTCCACGCTCTTCTTAAATTATAATATCGCTTTTGGTCTTCGAACGCTTTGCCCAAATTCTGCTTCACCAGATCGAATACCTCCTTCAATTCTCCTTGGCGGGCCTCTGGACTCTGGGTTTTGCTCCCGTTCCTCTTGTGATCTCGTCATAGAGTGTCTTGGGCAGTCGAGGTTCGCGTCCTTGCGTGAGAAACGCAGGGCAGTATCCGGTGGATTCGGACATGCTGGTATTAATTGGTAACCTAATTTCGGGCAGAAACTCATCCCATTTGTTTTGTTGCTGACTAGAGAACTGCGCTATAATGGTTTTTATTGTGTGATTGGCACGTTCCGTAGGATTCTCTTGGGGCGTATATGGTGCAGTCAATTGTTGATGCACACCCATATCCTGCAAAAATCGTTGTACCAACCTTGAGGTAAATTGAGTGCCGTTGTCGGTAATCAAGACTTTCGGGACTCCATACCGGGAAAGGATACGTTCTCTGAACGCTTTTATCACCCCTTCCGCAGTTGCTTTTCTCATGGGAATAAGCTCCGTCCATTTAGAAAATTTATCGAAGAAAACTAACAGCATAGAATTCCCATGCTTCGAACGTGGTAATGCTCCGACGAAATCTGCGCACAATGTTGACCACGGCTCGTCTGGGATTTGTGTTAGCATTTGTCCGGCTGGTTTCTGTTGTTGCGTTTTAAACTGCTGGCAAGATTGGTATTGATGCACATGCCGATTGACGTCACGAAACATTCCGGGCCAATAGTAGCGGTTGGCGATTCTCTTGATTGTCTTACGGATGCCTAGATGCCCGGCTGTTATGCTGTCGTGATTCTCTGTCAGTACTCGCTGTCGATGATGAGTGGCTACGCATAGTTTCCAGGGTGTGTCGTCCTCGTCGTTACACTGTCGTGGAAAATGGCGATACAGCTGGTTTTCTATGATGGCGTAGTCAGCGTATTTTTGTGGGTCTTCTGTGACCTTGGTACGGAGATTACTTAGCCATTTGCAATCGTCTGCGACGGATACTTCACACGTCACTAAAGTTGCAGATTCGACCGGCTGGCGAGACAATGCATCGGCTACGACATTGCTTTTACCCTTCCGGTACTTTATAGTAAAATTGAATTGTTGTAATTCGAGAGCCCAGCGTGCTAGTCGGCCCACGGGACTTTCTATGGAATTTAACCATTTCAGAGCTTGGTGATCGGTGATCACGATGAATTGGTACCCTTCGATGTAGGCTCTCATCTTTCGTATGCCCCATATGACGGCTAGGCATTCTTTTTCAGTTGCCGAGTAGTTTTTTTTCGGCGCCGAGGAGATGTCTGCTGGCATATGCAATTACACGCTCTACTCCATCGACCTCCTGTGTCAGTACAGCGCCTAGGCCATAATCGCTGGCATCTGTCTGTAGAGTAAAGGTTTTGGTGAAATCCGGGCATGCTAGTACGGGAGCTGTGGTAAGTTGAGTTCTTAAATTTTCAAAAGCCTGTTGTTGTTCTGGGCCCCATTTCCAATGTTTCCCCTTTTTTAGCAAAGTCGTTAGGGGCTGCGAGAGGCCTGAGAAATCGTGTACGAATCGGCGATTCCAGGAGGCGATTCCCAAGAATTGGCGGACTTCACGTACGCTTTTCGGTGGGGGTATCAGCGCGACTGCGGCGACTTTGTCGAGATCGGTCTTGATGCCTTCCACACTAACGACATGGACTAAATACTTGGTTTCCCGGGTAAAGAATTTGCATTTCTCTGTATTAATTTTTAAATTTGCTTTTCTCAATCTACGAAATTCTTCCCTGAGGTTATGTAGATGTTCTTCGAAAGTTTTCCCGATGACGATAATGTCATCCAGGTACGCAAAAGCGTGTGGTTCCATATCATGACCTATAACGCTATCCAATGCCCGCTTGAAGGTAGCTGGGGCGGAGTGTAATCCGAATGGCATCACCCGCCATTGGTGCAGTCCCCGTCCGGGTACCGCAACAGCTGTATACTTTTTACTATTTTCGTCCATCTGCAAATAGCCATTCTTTAAATCTAGGCTACTTATGTACTTCGCATTGCACAGCTTATCTAAAATACAATTTATGCGGGGTAGAGGATACGCATCGGGTACTGACCTTAGGTTTAGTTGTCGAAAATCCATGCACGTCCTCCAGGTGCCGTTTTTCTTCTTGACCAGGGTGATTGGGAAGCAGTAAGGGCTATGCGAGGGTTCGATACAGCCCTGAGCAATCAAATTGTTTACATCAGTGTCAACAATGGCCTGCATGGCGGGATTTCGAGGAGCGTACCGTATTTTGACTGGTCGGTCGTCGGTGATCACGATTTTGTGTGAGGCGATTGTTGATAAGCCGTGGATTTTCTGGAACTTTGGTAATTCTGTTTCCAGAAACTTGTTTACCTTCATTTGTTCAGCTGGTGATAATTGGCCGATTATGTTTTCTTTCTCTTCGTCGGGATTTGCTGGTGATATGTTTTCGGAGATTACTTCTTTCAGGGTTCCACATTTCGCGGCGGTATCAGAGCATTTTAGCGTTAAACCAGCCACCTGGATTATCGTGTTGTATTGTCTTAGGAATCCAATCCCACAATAACGTCTTCTGTTGTTTCTGGCATTACTAAAAATTTGTTGACTTTGGATACTCTTCCTAGTGTGGTAGGGAATTCAATAGCCCGTGTTGCTGCTCGCGTAGACCCATCGGCTAGTGTGACTTCTACGTGTTTTACATAATTCGGCTGTGTGCTAAGTGTGGGGATAAACTTTTGGCGGATAAAATTTCTATTAGCCCCGGTGTCGATCACCGCATTCACTAGCTTTCCGGCAATGATGATAGCGGCGACCAGTCGGGTGTCCTCACTGAGTAGCTGGGTTTCGAGTGTTGAGGTTGTTTTCTTTATTTTGGGGGGCATGACGTTCCTCAGGTCCGCCGGCCTCCGGGATCGTTTCCCTGACGTTGATTTTTACAATTAGGGCAGTTGCTCGGACAATTCCCGTCGTTGCCACAGCGATAGCACTGGTTTCGGGGTTGATTTGGGGTGTTGTTGGTGTTTCGATGGTGATCTGTTATGATAGCAGTGGAGGCAGTAGGTATGCTCTCCAAATCTTCGACTAGCTGGATTAATTCGGCCAGAGACGAAAAATCTTTTCTGTGGATGTACCATTTATAGTCCGCCTGGGCGTTCTGGAAAATACGCGCCAATTTTTGCTGCTCTGTTAGACTTGAATGGCGCATCAATCGCTGTATCGCAAGGACATAGTCATTGAAGGGTTGCTTAGCCCGTTGTAACCTGCCTCGTATCTCGTCCTCTAGCTTTTCAAAATACCTTGAGGGAAGAAAGAAAGCCAAGAAATCTGATTTAAAAGTTTCCCATACTTGCCACTGTGCGTTGTTATTTCTAAACCATGTAAGTGCTGGTCTGTGGAGAAATTCCGGCATGACTGGTCCAATGAGGTATCATAGATTCCCGCCAATTCCTCTAGTCGTTCTATAAATTCCAATAGTTCGCGCCCGGTTGGTCCCGAAGCTGCACTGAGAGCTGAGCTTGCTGCTGCGGCCCTAATCTCGTTTTTCACCGTTGAGGGTGTGGATGTTCGTTCCGGGTTGGGCACGGTTAGTGAGGATGCTGCCTCGTGCTTCTCTTGTAGCGCCAATAATTTCTGTGCTTCCGCTTCGTCGTGTTCAGCACCCACAAATTTAGCTAAACGTTGGCGGAGTTCTTCTACGTTGCCGCTTACTTCCAACTCAAATGCACTGAGGTACCCTACTAGTTCATCGCGTTTGAGCAAATATACCCACGTCGTTCGTAACATTGTTGTTTTTTTTATTTTTTTTTTGTAAATTAACGAGAATAAAATTTTATTACAATATGGTATATTCAAATAAATGTTTAAACGGTCAATGCAAAGAAGTGTTTATTGTTTTACTTCGTGTATTCAATTTTATTATAGTAAATAAAATTTTGCAACCCGTGATTTTCAACGGAAATTTTTATTCATACAAAATATGATTTCAATATAAAGTTATCAGCGGTAAATTCAAGGAAATGTTTTATTGTTCCAAATTAAAATTTTATTTGTTTTTACGATAGCCGATTTGATAATATGGTAGTTAGACACTACTTAATCGGTCAAGCTCTACCTTGGGGGTCCTTTGTGTCGTAGAGAGCATATCCGTTGATTTTAAAAAAACTTCTAGCAGTCAAGTGCGTCTCAGAGATAAGCATAACATCAATTTTTTTATCCATCATGAAGTATTCTATTTCGTTTTTATGTTGGCGGATGCCGTTTGCGTTCCAGAAACAGATTTTTAAGTTCATGGTTTGTTTAATGCAGCCTGCAATAATGTAGACTGCATTTTCAACACTTCCTGCATCATGCAGGTCATGTTGGTTGTAAAAAAATTTACGGTTTGTATTAAATTTTCTATTGAAGTCTCAAGTCGATCAAAATTGAAACACTGTTTTCCTTGGCAAGAGGCCGTTTTTGAGCTGTGGCCTAGTTATACTTCAAAGCATTAGTGTACGAGAACTGGCTGTTTGGTATGTTTTGCGCTATGAGCTGGTTAGCCTTAAAAATGTTGCCGTATGAAGGCCGGCTGGTAGCTGGTTGGCGCAATTGGGGATAATTTGTATTGTCGAAAGTATCAGGTTGAGCATAGGTGTGATTACGTCTGTTAGACAAAGACTGCTTAACATATACACAGACAGGGCAGCCCCTGTAGTTTGCAGTGTCATTTTGATGGCAATTGCTACAGTTTTCCATTTTGGAAGCATCTTTTTGCTTATCACAATTGGCAGTGCTGTGTAGCTCACCACAGACGACACAAACTGTGCGCAACTTGCAATATGTTTTGGTGTGGCCATATTCTTGGCAATTTAGATATTGAATGGGCCCTGCTCGCTTGTGTGGTTCCTCTACTCGTCGGTGCAGCAAATATCTTAAACTGTAAATGGGGTGTACTTCATTCTTTTTAATTTCATATCACCTTGTTCCATTTCCACACGAAATAGTGGTTGGGGAACTCGCTCTCTATTTTTAATGTTAGCAACATTTTTTACTTTAAAATTATTATTTAGTAGACCCGCTTTTACCTCTTCTGGATCCACGTATGAATCGATGCCTTTTATCACTACCTGGAGGCCTTTTGCACTTTTCAATTGGTAGGTGTAAACATTTTTATTTTGTGTTTCAAACTCCGAAACTACTGAGCGATAATGATTTTCTTCATTTACTTGAATTTTTGTTTCATAAATCGCACCGCGTTTTATTGGGATCACGTAAAACGCCTTTTAATTAGCTCATTTGAGTTTTTCTCTTTTAAGTATATTGGGGCGGCTTGCTTGACCTGACTTCGTCGTTTTGTAGAAGTGAAAAGCGGTTTTCAGAGAGCACCGCATCAGATTTACTATCTTTGTCCATTTTCGCCAATGGAGCGAGGTTTTTCGATCTTGGACTTCTTTGTCTTTTTTTATTATTTAGCACTTTAAAATAGCAACCAATACCCATTTTGATTTTTGGATCTTCTGAATCAGTTTCTAGGGGGACACTCTGTCGTTTTTCATTTTCAGCTTGATGTTGGCTCATATTATTGGCACTTGTGCTTTGCTGTGAAGCTGGTATCAAAAAATTTACTTTTATATTATGGTCCGTCAGAGACATTGAATTTGAGCGTACCCGCGTACGCAGGTGTAAATTTTTGTTTACTGGGTTATCACATTCTGCAGCAACAACAGTAACGTAGGTATTTCTGTTGTTTGTTGTTGTATTCGTACTCATTTGGTACGAATACCAAATATATTTGTTGTTTGTGTGCCTACTTGCTTATAATTATAATTTACTTTACAAAAAGAAATGAAAAATGTATAGGTACGTAAAATATTACACAAAACCGTGTTTGTTAATACTTTGTTGTTGCGAATATTTGTCTTTTTTTTATATTATATGTATATTTTTATATTGTTTATTTTGTTCGCCGACTGCAAATTAATGCTTGTTTCTACTTCGAGAGTAAGTTGCGAACTGATCAGATACCTAATAAGCTGATCTGATACCTAATAACCTGATCTGATAACCTGATCAGGTACCTAATAAGCTGATGTGATAACCTGATCAGATACCTAATAAGCTGATCTGATAGCTGGAAAATGGATGAAAAAATTTTAAAAGAGTTGGTTGCGACAAGAAATGTCTTGAAGAAAAAGCTTCGTACAGTATTTTTCGGTTAATTGCACATCAAAATTTGCACAACTTTTTGTTCAATTAACCGGGGAACCAATTAGCCGATACCCGCTTAATTGAACAATTCGTTCAATTACAAGAATCCCGTTAAATTGAACTGTTTGCCTAATTACAGAAATCACGCATAATTGGAACTACTAATGAATTAAAAGAAATCGCATATGTGCACTTTAAGTTTTTCAAAATAATTTTTTTTACCTTAAACGAAAAAAATGCAAGTAACAGAAAAAAATGTACATATATGTGTATACGCAGGTATTTATTATTGTAGGTACATATGTACTATTAAATGCACTATTTATGTGCACATTAGTTTTACAAAAAAATAAAATTTAGTAAAATAAAATTAGTAGAGATGCCACCCAGTGTTTTTCACAAATGATGTCAAATATGTATGTGCAAAAATGCCAGACTATTTTTCAATAAGAATGCAATTAACCGGGTAAAAGTAAGAGGAATTTTATTTTTGATGACATGAATTTTGAACCAATTAAGCGGGAAAATCAATTAACCGGGTTCAATTATCCGAGGAAATTTACATGTGTTTTCGTATGCAATATTTTTTTGCCCGATCATGTGGTTCAATTAAGCGTGGAAACCAATTAACCGTAGGGTCAATTAGCCGAAAAATACTGTAGTATAGAAACGGGCGAAATAGACACACGTGAACAACTAAAAGATACATTTAAACTTATAACAGATCCGTTAAACAAATTTATAAATATAAAATTATTTGCAAATTATTCAACCTTTATATATAAATAATACGTTGCCTAATTGCTTTAAGCTCGAGGTCTTATTCTTCTATCCTAAATCGTCAATTCAAATTATTCGCCTATATTTCGATATTCATTGAATATCATCTTCAGGGCTTTAGTGTATTTAAAAAAAAACATGAAAAAAACAACAATTACAAAAAATATTAAAAACAAACAGGTACACATGTACGTACAGAAAGTAAACATAAATACATACGTACAGAATATTCAGTATAACAGAGATAACAATAAAAACATGCATGTGCATGTACATACATAAAAAACAATGTTGTATTACAACAACAACATACATACATATACAGTGCACGTCTTCATGCATCGACATCCACTATTATACTGATCATACCTAAAAAAATTAATTATTGAACTTTACCCGTTTTTACTTTGTTTATTAAATATCTATAACTTTGAGCGCAATTCTCAGTGTCAATTTTAAAGTTTATTCTCCTTTTTGTTGGTACGTTTATTATTATTATTATTATTATTATTATTTTCAGTTTTTAACACTCTCACTTTCTCAAAATAAGGTTTGTGTTTATTTTGTGCACAGTGGGTTGTTAATGCTGTTTTTGGGTATTATAAGTTCTTAATTTTTGGTCTGATTTATGTGCCGCTAGTCTCGTCTTTAGTTTGTTTTTAGTTGTACCTATATAAACCATATCACACTTTGTCATACCGTCTCCATTACAAGGTATTTCATATATTACGTCTGACTTTTCTAAATTAGGTATTTTATCCTTCGTCTTATGAGCCATTTTCCAGTTTTCACAATTATATATATTTGAATTTTCAATCCTTTCCGATAGATCCGGTATATACGTCAGAGACTTGTAGTTCCTTTCAGGTTCTAATCTGGTTTGTGGTAGCCTGGTTTGTGGTATGCCTTTTGGTAATCTTTTATGAGTTTCTCAAAAAGTCGTCCTGGAAAATTGTTATCAAATAATATCTTTTTTTATAATTTTTATATTGTCGTTATGATACTGAAGGTCACTGATATTAAGCACTCTTTTTATAAAATTGTTAGCCGTGTTAATTATAACTCTCTTAGGATGTTTCGAAAAGAAATTAATAATCCTACCAGAGGCCGTAGGTTTTTGATACCAGTCAAGTTTTAATGCGTTTCCTGTTCTAATCTAAATATGGCAGTCTATTATCCCTTTCTTTATCTACGGTAAACTTAATATTTCTGTGAAAACTGTTTAACTTCGTCAAAATCTCTTCAATTGCACTTTCCCGAACTATACTAAAAATGTCATCTACATACTTCGTCAAAATTTTTGGTTTGTGAGGTAAGTTGTCAATAACTGTGTCTAAAAGTCTTTCCATCACAATGTCAGCAATAATTGGCGATGCTGGTGATCCCATAGGTAATCCCCTCAATTGTAAATATATATTATCATTATAACTAAAATACCTGTTGTCCTTAATGCAAAATTTTATAATCTTTAAAAATAAGTGTTTAGTCATATTTGTGTGTTTAGAAATTTCGTCCCATCTATCATCTATAACATCTAAGGCTAAATCTGCAGGGATACTTGGAAAGAGCGAAACAACATCAAAGGAAATCAATCTTTCATCGTCCATTAAAGTCAAGTTTCTTAATCTATTCTTAAATTCTATAGAGTCCTTAACATTATATTTTGAATCTAGAGTGAGCCGTCGCAAAATACCAGTGATATACCTACAAAGCTCGTAGGTAGGAGTATTAATGCAGGAGCAAATAGGTCTTAATGGTTATCCTTCCTTATGGATTTTAGGAAGACCGTATATCCTACGGGCTATCGCTTTGTCAGTTTTTAGTTTTCGTTTTTCCATTTCATTAATAGTGTTGTGCCTAAAAAGTTCTTCGACTAGCTCATTATTCCTTCTTTGTAATGTGCTTGTAGGATTTTTCGTCAATCTTTTGTATGTCATCATATCTCCAATAATACTTTTCATCCTTACATCATAGTCATCTTTAGTCAATGCCACCGTCACATTACCCTTGTCCACATTTAAAATTTGTATATCTTTATTTATTTTTAAAAACTTTTTTGTCTTGTCAAGTACGTTTAATGTATATTTATCTCTGTTATTGATTTTTAATTTGTTTAAATGGTTGTCTACTATTGAAGTGAATTTAGTCCTTGCAATTTCTTGTTCCTCTTTATCTTGTAGCGTTTGAATAAAGTCCTCACTCTCTGCTACGTATCGCAGCATAGGGAATGTGTTTTTCGTCTGCGGCAAGGCATGTTTTTGTCCTAAGGAAAGAAGCCATTGTACTTCCTCTGGAAACGAAACTCCCGTCTTGTTTACAAACCACTTTTTGTTTATTTTTATATCTAGTTCAACCCTTTTCTTTTCCCGTAGTTTTTGTTTGTGTCTAATTTTGAATTTTTGTTCCATGTATCTTGTTAGAATTTCTTCGCTATTCCACATTTCTTCTGACTCTTCCCTTGTCAACTGTCGATCAATTAAAGTTTTGATACATTGTTCCTCTTTTTTTACTAATTTCTAATAGTTCATGTTTTAGTCTTATTAATACATTAAGAATCTTATTATGAAAATTTTGTATGTATTTAAGAAGTGTCTGTCTTATTGTGGATCTTGTGATAACTTTCGTATCAAAAATATTGTATATATTCTTCGTAGCGTTCTAAATAAAAGTTGGAGTTATACCCATATTTCTACAACGTACCAAAAAGGTTATTGAATCTTTTAAATTGAGCGTTCTATCTCTTACTGTTTTATATCTGTTAATATTAGGTATGTTTCTGTTTGTTTTTAATTTTCTATAAACCACTGTGATATTTAATTGCGGCGTGCTACCCGTTCAATATAATATAAAATTATTTGCAAATTATTCGACCTTTATATATAAATAATACGTTGCCTAATTGCTTTAAGCTCTAGGTCTAATTCTTCTATCCTAAATCGTAAATTCAAATTATTCGCCTATATTTCGATATTCATCGAATATCATCTTCAGGGCTTTAGTGTATTTTTAAAAAAACATAAAAAAACAACAATTACAAAAATCAATTAGGCAACGTATTACAAATTTATAAATAATTCTAATAATATCAATGGAATTATCAAAAAAGAAAAGAATGAGATGAAAACAGAAATTGAATATAATAACAGTTCTAATCATCTTAAGAAACCATCAATTAAATTGGAGACAAGTACACTAAAGAAACTTGTAAAAGAATCAATATTTGATACAAGCAACTCGCTTGCTGATCCTAATGGTGAAAGTTCTATTTATAATGATGATGACGATTTTTACTCTCAAAATTCAAACGCTGAAGAGAGTTACACTGACTTATATGTTTTGTAAGGAATAAATTAATTAGATACTATTTATGGTCCACATAAAGATTTCAATAATGAATGGAAATTTGGTGATAGTAAGCTCAAATTAAATGAAAACAAAATACATGTTGGTAGTCAAATATGGGCTCCAACACCAGGACTATTTTCTCTAATGTTTCATAAAATACCAAAAAACTATGATAAATATGAACTAGAACTCTACAAAAAAATTTTAATTAATACAAATGCGTACAGAAGAGACTATAAACCTGATGGACAAATCAAGGGAACGAAAGCCTATAAATATAAACATATTATTAAAAAGATGTTTAAAGAGAAAAACCAACAGACTTTATCAAAATCAATACCAAATAAGACAATATCTAATTATAAAGGTGATGGATTGATGCAGTTTAACCCTCATAAACCAAACTATATATACTGGGATGATCCAAATGAGATGGTAGATCAACTTCGACTACTGGTATCATCACAAGCTGCTTTAACCATAATACATCTACATAGCTCTTGAAATATCAACTGTACCTGATCTAATTATCTACCTAATAAGCTGATCTGATCTGATACCAAATAAGCTGATCTGATACCTAATAACCTGATCTGATCACCTGATCAGGTACCTAATAATCTGATCTGATAACCTGATCAGATACCTATTAAGCTGATCTGATAACCTGATCAGATACCTATTAAGCTGATCTGATACCTAATAACCGCATCTGATAACCTGATCAGGTACCTAATAAGCTGATCTGATAACCTGATCAGATACCTAATAAGCTGATCTGATAACCTGATCAGATACCTATTAAGCTGATCTGATACCTAATAACCTGATCTGATAACCTGATCAGGTACCTAATAAGCTGATCTGATAACCTGATCAGATACCTAATAAGCTGATCTGATACCTAATAACCTGATCAGGTACCTAATAAGCTGATCTGATAACCTGGTCAGATACCTAATAAACTGATCCGATAGCTGGAAAATGGATGAAAAACTTTTAAAAGAGTTGTTTGCGACAAGAAATGTCTTGAAGAAAAAGCTTCGTAGTATAAAAACGGTCGAAATAGACACACGTGAACAACTAAAAGATACATTTAAACCTATAACAGATCCTTTAAACAAATTTATAAATAATTCTAATAATATGAATGGAATTATCAAAAAAGAAAAGAATGAGATGAAAACAGAAATTGAGCATAGTAACAGTTTTAATCATCTTAAGAAACCATTAATTAAGTTGGAGACAAGTACACCAAAGAAACTTGTAGAAGAATCAATATTTGATACCAGCAATTCACTTGCTAATCCTAGTGGTGAAAGTACTATTGATAATGATGATGATGACGATTTTTACTCTCAAAATTCAAATGCTGAAGAGAGTTACACTGACATCTGTTTTGGAAGGAAGACATGAATTAGATACTAACTATGGTCCACATAAAGATTTCAATAATGAATGGAAATTTGGTGATAGTAGTCAAATATGGGCTCTAACACCAGGACTATTTTCTCTAATGTTTCTTAAAATATCAAACAGCTATGATAAATATGAACTAGAACTCTACAAAAAAATTTTAATTAATACAAATGCGTACAGAAGAGACTATAAACCTGATGGACAAATCAAGGGAACGAAAGCCTATAAATATAAACATATTATTAAAAATATGTGTTGGTGAACGTTCACTGGAATGCAACGCTGTATCTATTTATTTATGCAACACTGTTTTATTTGTTTCTTTTGTATTCTTTTCTTTGCTTACTGGTCACAGTCCATTTTTTGAATTTGAAGGAAGCACACACAATAAATAAGAATTAAATAAAAAGAAATAAATTGCAAGTGATTTATTTAAAAACATAATTGGTCCTCCTCGCCAAATCTGAAATCAGCTAAAAAATAGTGTAAAACAATTCGTGGTTAAAGGTACAAACGTGGTACAAGTAAACGGGCATAGTACGTACAAACATATGTGTGAAGATGTGAGACATTTTTTAGAAGAAAAAAGAAACAAAACGGTTCGTGGACAAATGCAAGGAAAGTTTCAAGTGCACATTAAAAACCATAGTTATTTTATTAAACAAGAAAAAATCGGCAGAAAGTGATGTTCTTATGCATATACCTACATACAGGTAGATGTATGTATGTATCTTGATCAAATAATACAGTGCAAGTGCTTAATGTTGTGGTCCAATAGGCAAGAAACTATTTGGACACCGGGTGAAACTATAAATTGGGTTTGGTGAATGTTTGGAATTCTTGGAAATAATAAGGCACAACAAGTGTAACAAAAAATTACACAAACCTACCCTTAGTGATTGAAAGAATAAAAAACACATACGTGTATACATACATACAACAGAACAAGAAAGTGAGAGGAACCCAAAAAATCGTTACAATAAAAAAACGAGTTCTATTTTGTGCAGAGAGCAAAAGAGGAAAAAGTAAAGCATTAACAAAAAAAACCAATCCTGTCAGTTTGTGTTGTGTACAAATGAATAAATATGTATGCGCATATTCACTCCACTTGGTGACATGTTAAGTTGAGATCAAGCAACAAGTATTATTTTATGTAGTTTAAACGATCATTAAAGTAATTTCATCATTGATGTGTAACGATGGTTATTTAAAGTTGAGAAAAGAGTGTGCATAAGGAAGAGCGTAGAAACAAAAATATATGAATATTGGCGGTTACAATAACAACAGCAATATTTTCGTGTGTTTCGAAGTAAAAGAGATTTAGAAAATTTCGGGTGTGTTAAACATTGCAAAAAGAATTGGTGTTTATTTGAATAATCAGAACATAACAAGCAAAGGAAATACGTTTATTTGAATAGAGTATAAAAACAAATCGGTAACTGCACGCGACAAGCGACAGACGACAAGTCTGAGGAAAATAACAATAACAAAATAAACATTTTGAACAATAAGAAAAGCAGTTTAGCTAGACACTGAACAAAAATATTTAACAATAAAGTCGGATTTAGCAGCAATCAGCAAATTGTAAGTACAAAACATTTTTATACATATTTTTACAAATAAAATGGCTACAATGAAGACAATACAGCACAAACGTCGTGTAGAAAAAGCTTCTATTTCGCGCGCTGTAACTTTTGTTCAGAATCCACCTGAAGATATTAATTCGGAACAAATCGAATCGCGATCAATACGCTTAGACGCCGCTTATGATGAATTAAAAGAACTTACTTCTCAATTATACGAGTTTGAAGATGAAAGAGATTTTATAGATCCTGATGGACACTTTGCAGATTATGAAACAAAATACTTTCTGGCTAAAGGAGGTTTTCAGAGAATGCTGAACACTCTAAGACCACGCGAATCAGTTCCAATTTCACAAGATAACGCACTTAATCAGTTAGCTGAACAACATTCTTCATTATTAGATAGACTTGATTCACCACTCAACACGCGTAATGGGGATAATGATTTACCGAAAATTAGAAGTGAACCTTTTACTGGCAAATACAAAGATTGGCCAGCATTTAAAGATATTTTTATTAGCGCTATATATTCTAAACCTAATTTATCGAATATACGCAAATTTCATTATTTAAAATCCGTATTAAAAGATGATACAGCGAATCTTATTAAGCACATGCAGATTTCTGAGTTATCGTACTCTACTGCATGGGAAAGGTTAAAGGAGCGTTATGATCGTCCGCGTCATATTGTCAACTCATATATTGAGACATTTATGTCAATTTCATCAATGAAAGATGAAAGTTCTGCTGGACTACGTAAGATCTCTGATATATCCAATGAGGTTATTAGGGGCTTAGAGGCCATAGATTATGATGAACGAGATCACTGGCTAATATACATTCTTCAAACGAAGATAGACCCAGATTCTCGCAGAAAATGGATCGAACAGACAAGAGATGAAGAAAAGCCTGCAATAGGTACATTTTTGACCTTTTTAGATAGACGTCGTGAAGAAATTGAACTCGCTAAGAACACCGACAAGAAAAACAATTACAAATCTAATAATTCGAAGAAAAATTGGTCTCCTACAATGGTGGCTACTAATGATTATAAGGGATGCGCAGATTGTCATTCAAGAGAACATTACGTCCATAAATGTCAACATTTCTTATCTTTGAGTATTGATCAACGTCGTAAACTGGTTAAGGATAAGCAACTTTGTTTTAATTGTCTACGCAGTGGGCACACCGTTTATAACTGCAAATCTAAAAGTAAATGTCGTATATGTCAACGTAGTCACAACAGTCTTCTACAGAATCTATCAACTTCGGATAATTCTCAACAACAAAATTCATCGCGCTGTCACAGCACTGCTACTTCGGCAGGTGAAGTCAATCAACAAGTATCGCTAAATACACTGTGCTCGCAACCTACTACTGGAGCTTTTGAAAAACTGTGTTTTAAGCGCATTTTACCGACTGCACTCGTCAATGTCCGCAATCATGCCGGAAACTTCGTCACATGCCGCATTTTACTAGATACGGCATCGGAATATTCATACATCTCAGAGGATTGCATCAAAAGGTTAGGATTACAACGCCATGCTTTTCGCATGTCTCTTTCGGGGATTCAATCAATCAAAGCTGATCCAACGCGCGGTCACACTTACATTCATTTAAAGTCAAGATTATCACAGGATTCAATTAAGACTTGCGTACACGTTTTGGGAGAAATTACCGCGTCTTTACCAAGATCTTCAGTCAACAGTTTTGATTCTACATTGCTTAACAGCATTGAACTTGCAGACCCACATTGGCATCGCTCGTCACCCATTGATATTTTGTTGGGGGTTGATGAGGTCTGGAATATTCTGTCGAAGGGAAAATTGAAAGATGATCAGGGAAAGATTTTTGCCGTTTCATCAATTTTTGGCTGGGTAATAACATCAGGTTTTTTATCATGTAAAAATCATGTACCCGCAACTTTACATACTTTAGTAGATATTGATCAATCAATTCGGGCTTTTTGGGAGATAGAAAATTGGCCTGATTATACCGACAAGGTAGACAGGGAATCGCTTATCGTAGAACAACATTTCAAAGAGACTTATAGGCGACATGCTGATAGGAGATATATCGTTGAACTTCCATTTAGGGAACAAGATATTAAATTTGGTGATACGCTCGACGGTGTACTTTCACGTTTTCATGCAACTGAACGGAGGTTATACAGAAATCCTACACTTAGAACACAGTATATCAGATTTATGCATGAATACCAGAGTTTAGGCCATATGAGAGAACTTTCTCTGGATTACAGAAACAATTTCTAACAGGTTGCACGTAGAAGCAGAAATGAAAAGGGACGTCAACGCACTCAGAACAATGCATCAATCAAGCCCAGGTCATCCATTGGCAATAGCACTGGAGAATTCGTCTACGTGGTGGAAATTCGTACGCATCACAGCTTACGTAAATCGTTTCATAAACTTAGCTGTACACAAGATCAAGAACCCAGACAAGATATTGACATATAATGAGCTAACTCAGTCAAAACTAGTCTGCTTGAAAATGGCTCAAGACTGCTTTTCGATCGAAAAAACTAGATTGACACGGATATATGTAAGTAAGACATCACAGTTAGTTAAACTTTCACCGTACATTGACGACGCTGGAATCCTCAGGGTGGGCGGTCGCATACGTCATTCAGAACTGACAGACGCAGCTCAGCATCCAATATTACTTCCAAAAAAACATAAGGTTTCTCGTCTGATTCTTGAGGAACAACATATTAGCAATCTTCATCCTGGTGTCTTCATTATTCGTCATCATTCGCCAGCAGTACTGGGTCATAGGAGCTAGAAATCTTATTAGACAAATCCGGCACAAATGCTTGAAATGTTTCAAACAATCTCAACATTCAACACGCCAACGCATGGCAGATCTTCCTGCATTTAGAGTTCGTAAGGCGTTCCCATTCCAACATGCTGGTTGCGATTATGCTGGCCCATTTACGCTGAAAAATCATAAAGGGCGTAACGCTAAGGTATCAAAGGGTTATTTATGCCTATTTGTTTGAATGGTCACTTCGGCCATTCACTTATAATTGGCAACAGATCTATCAACAGACTGCTTTCTTGCAGCACTCCGTCGGCTTATGGCTCGCCGTGGAAAATGTTCAACAATATATAGCGACAACGGCAGGAACTTTGTTGGAGATAAGCGTATTTTGAACGAGATGTACCAGCATCTACAAGCTGATCAACATAATAGACTAATAGAAACAACATTGGCAAATGAGGGAATAGAATGGTTTTTTACTCCACCGTACTCGCCGCACTTTGGTGGCATCTGGGAATCTGGCATCCGCTCAGTAAAGCAGCACTTACGCCGTGTTATTGGAACCAGCGTGCTCACCTTTGAACAGATGCATACACTCTTAGCTCAGGTGGAAGCTGTCGTAAACTCTAGACCATTGGGATACGCTTCAGACACGGAAAGCACCTACCTCTCGCCTTCTCATCTTTTAATTGGCAGACCGACAACGATGGTTCCTGAAGGCAATCTTACCGGTATCAACCCTAACAAACTCGACTATTGGCAGAACGTACAGTGCATGTACCAAGGCTTTTGGAAACGGTGGAGTCAAGAATATTTAACGTCATTACAGCATCGTCCTAAGTGGTGTACAACTCAACCCAATATACAAATTGATGACATGGTTCTTGTGAAGGAGGATAAACTGCCTCCCGCAATGTGGATCCTTGGCCGTGTTATTCAGACTTTTCCCGGAGATGATGGTTTAATCCGGGTTATCTCAATCAAGACTTGCCGTGGTACACTGACTAGACATCACCAGGGTGGTCAAACTTCCCATGTGCTGAAAACTCCTTTCAGGGTCGGCCGGGATGTTGGTGAACGTTCACTGGAATGCAACGCTGTATCTATTTATTTTACATGCAACACTGTTTTGTTATTTCTTTTGTATTTTCTTTTGTATTCTTTTCTTTGCTTACTGGTCACAGTCCATTTTTTGAATTTGAAGGAAGCACACACAATAAATAAGAATTAAATAAAAAGAAATAAATTGCAAGTGATTTATTCAAAAACAATGTGTTTAAAGAGAAAAACCAACAGACTCTATCAAAATCAATACCAAATAAGACATTATCTAATTATAAAGGCGATGGATTGATGCAGTTTAACCCTCATAAACCCAACTATATATACTGGGATGATCCAAATGAGATGGCAGATCGACTTCGACTACTGGTATCATCACAAGCTGCAGGTCATACTAATCATAATAACGAAATTGTATCAATTATTGAAGAACTTCGCGAAGCTAATATAATAGAATAATCTATATAAAGTATGTCTGTTGATAAGTTTGGACATTATCTAACGATACAAGCAATATAATTTCATTGAAAAATTCCCCTAAAATGTTGGCGTTCTTTATGGATACGAACAACAACATCGATTTCCAAAATAAAAGAATCAAAAATGTGGCAAAAGCTGTGGAAGAAAACGATGTTGTCAATAAATTGTTTCTGCAAACTCAAATCAAAGAAATAGAGCACAAGCTATTAAAATACTTTAAGCAAGATAACAACAATATTCATGATACTCTAAGAACTCAAATCGAAATGCTACAACATGCAATAATATTACAGTTGGAAGAGAATAAGAAAATGCAAGAAAGCATTTCCAAAATCAAAAAATTTTTGGAAGACAAAAATTTGTTGAAAGTATACAAAAGAAAAGTTAATGAGAAGATTTATAGATTTGAAAAATACATGCTTGTGTCAATAGCTAAAAGTGTATCAAATAGATCACAACACATCGAAAATAATTCTTAATACTAAAAAATGACTTCAAAAAGAATTTTAGTAAATGAACTCCATCAACAAGCTCGAAAATCTTTTTTACGTCGTAGAGTTGTGATGAAAGGAATAGATGATCTTTGGCAAGCTGATTTAGTTGAAATTGGAAATTATTCTATGGACAATAAAAATTATAGATTTTTGTTAACTGTAATTGACACATTCTCCAAATTTGCATGGACAGTACCACTTAAAACAAAAACTGCACTTGAAACAACCCAAGCCATGTCAGATATTTTTCGATTGGGATGAGTACCAAAAAACCTACAAACAGATGATGGTAAAGAATTTGTCAATAAACACTTTGGAAAATTGATGGATAAGTACAAAATTAATCACTATTCAACGTATAGCAGAATGAAAGCATCAATAGTAGAACGATTTAATAGAACATTAAAAGGGATGATGTGGAAAGAATTTAATTTTAATAGTACATACAATTGGCTTGATATCTACAAAGATCTATTGGAAGCGTATAACAGAAAAGTTCATCGTACCATTAAAATGGCTCCAATTAAAGTCAACTCTTCAAATGAGAAAAAAATTATTGAATACAATATACAGTCATTTGAAAATGTATAAAATATGGAAATTGAATGTTGGTGATCATGTGCGCATAAGCAAATACAAGCATATTTTTGAAAAAGGTTATACTCCAAATTGGACAACAGAAATTTTCACAATTAAATCTATTCAAAATACATATCCCACAACATACATATTAGAAGATTATCGTGGAAATCCTATTAAAGGTGGATTTTATGATGAAGAACTTTTAAAAACAAGATTTCCTAATACATATCTAGTTGAAAAGATTATTAAAACCAGAGGAGCCAAAGCATTTGTTAAATGGTTAGGATTTAGTAACGATCACAATTCTTGGATAAGTAAAGATGAAATATTATAGTTTAAACAATATCAGCAATTATTATACATACTTAGTACTTAAGATTATAATGTAAATTTAAAATAAAAAAGATAAAATAAATATGTAAATCCTTTTTATAAAAAATTTTGTGTTAAACTTTATTTATTCGTAATCAGACAGTCATAATGTCAATAACACTTACTCTAAGCTCCAACTCATCAGTGTTATCTGCTAATTACTTCCCACCTATTGATTTAAATGGGGCATATGAGTGTGCTCTAACTGATTTTCATTCATATAATAGCATCCCAAATGTTGCTGTCTATAACAATTTGTTTCATATAGGTGAAAATGTTATTGAAATACCAATTGGATCTTATGAATTGAATGATATAGTTGATTATATAGAGGAACAATATAAACGCTACAATCCAGAAAATAGAATTTTTATAGAAGCCAATAACAATACAATGCAAGTTAAAGTCAACAGATCTAAGGATGCAATATATTTTAATAAAGAAAATACAATTGGAAAACTCTTGGGATTCAAAAGTAAAATCCTAACTTCAAACGTAGATCATTATTCTGATCTTCCAGTTAATATTTTCAAGGTGAATCTGTTGGGAATTGAAAGTAGTATCGCTGTTAATACATATATGAATAATTCCAAGGCGCATACACAACATGAATTTCCGATTAATGTGCCTCCAGGCTATAAAATACATGAGATACCTCGAAATCTCATCTATTTACCGGTGAACTCCAGAGAGATAAGTTCACTAGCTCTACGAGTAGTTGATCAGCACGGTGATTTAATTAATTTCCGAGGAAAGGAAATAAGAATACGAATCATTTAAGACCAACTAAATAATGCTAATATTCAACTCGAGTATATCACAGAATATAGCAACAACAACAACACCATCAGCATACGAACCTAAAATATTATCACGACCTAAACCACAATTAAAGAGGTCAATTCATCAAAAAACTCTAACGACAGCAAATAAAAATTTTCTCAAGTCATTGAATTTTAAATTGAAGGCAAAATCAGTTCACTAATAAATGTCTTAAATAAAACCTTATCTGATGAAAATATAATCAAAAACGACTATCATACATACGTGCCGTACCTACAATCTTACAACAATAATGATGAAATTCGCATTTCAATACATAATCAAGATTTGTATGTGTTACCTAGTGAAAGTTATATATATATATGTCGAGGGATCTGTTGTAGATGAGAAAACCTCCACATCTACATATAATTTAAATTAAAAAACAACTTTGTTGCATATCTCTTTGATGAAATTCGTTATGAACTTAATTAATGGTATTGAAATTGATCATACAAGATATTTAGGAGGCACAAGTACCATAAAAAAATTGGTTTCTTTATCGCCAACGGAAAGCACTGGAATGCAGAACGCTGGCTGGAATAAAATTGATGATTTGAAACTTGTTAATGGTTATTTTAACTTTTATGTATCCTTAAAAATGCTTTTGGGTTTCGATGAAGACGACAACAAAGTCATACTAAATGGAAAACATGAATTGATACTCTTGCGTAATAAGAGCGATGAAGATCTTGTACACTCGAGCGTTTCCACGGAAAAAGCAAAACTTTCAATTTCACTCATCTCATGAAGATTTCCACATGTACAATTATCTGATTTTAGCAAGTTGAATATGATAAAAATTATTAACAATGGTGCTCCTATACCGATGCCATTCCTAGTTGGGATTGTCATGTGAATCCACAGCTTAATACAGGAACATGTCATATCTGGAATATTACATTAGCTGCAAGTAGAGAACGACCCCGTTTTGTATTGATTGCTTTTCAACAAGAAATAAGTTTGTTCATTGTGAGCTGACAAATTTAAAAGTACATTTAAATTCAGTATCATATCCATATATCAAATTTAAGAATGAACGCTATTCAATTCTATATGATATGTATCTAAGATTTCAACAGAGCTATTAAATGAGCGAATCTCAACCGCTTCTAACTGCTCAAGAATTTAAAGATAATGCACCGATTATTGTAGTAGATGTCAGCCATCAAAACGAATCGCTCAATAACGGACCAATTGATATAGAAGTTGACTTTGAAACATCTACAAATATTACATCAAAGACATCAGCTTACGGCATTCTTATTCATGATCGCATAATTGAATATGTACCTATAAAAGGACAAGTCCGAAAAGTTTTATAAATTAAACAATATGGATGATAATATAGTTTGTATAGATATGAAAGGATTCAAAAGCGATTCAAATGATTTCATCGCAAAAGGGGTAGCGATCGTGTTCACCAACAGCAATGAAGCCATAAATTTCATTGTAGAACCACCCTTTGATTTTAAATGTCTATCGCCAAAGAAGCAAAAATAAGTAAACTGGTTAACAAAGAACTTTCATCACCTGAAGTGGAACGATGGATCAGTCACATTTCAAAGCGTCTGCAAGTTTTTAAAAGCTAATGTACGCTATTCTAAAATATATGTTAAAGGAGAAGAAAAGAGACAATGGCTACAAAAAAAATATTTCAAAAAAGAGTTTTTAACATCGAGGACTTTGGTTGCATCAACTTTAAACAAATGGAAATTAAATATCCCGAGTATTTCTAATGTAATTATCACACATATTACATTTGCGCATTAAGAAATGCTCTTTTACTAACAAAAGAAAAATCTTGTTTAAAATAATTTATGTATTCTTAATATCATTATTATTATTATTATTATTAACATAAACTTAACAATTTAAAAATTTTTTAATTATTTAATAAAATATAAATGTATAGAAAAATAAAAATAGACAACTGTTTTTTTATTTCAAATACAAATTTCAAATACACCTCAACTAAATGCTGAGTAATGGAAATATGCTATCAAATGATGACTCGTTCTCAAAACATATCCAGCTGAATAAACAAAGCAATAAACAAGATTAAGCAAGATTGTAATATAGACAGACAGACATCAATCCACATGTACAGACTCTAACCAACCCCCACCAACAAACAAAAATTAGGATGATGACTCATTCTCCAACACATCCACCTGAATAAACAAAAACACCAACAAGATTAAGCGTGCATATTTAACGTAAACAAACATTGCAAACCATCTGTCATACTAAGCAACACAGCTACAAATCCAAATGATAATGCGATTACTTAATGCAAAAGAAAAAAAAAAATACCCCCACTTGACATAAAAAAATATTATAAACAAAAAGCAAACGCTTATTGTATGTACGTATGTATATGCATACATATTAATTGGAACTTAACACCCCCCCGCTAACACTTCCATAACCACATTCGTAACACCCCCCTCTAACACTTCCTTAACCACATTCTGAAAATATACAAACCCTCCACCAGTCAATTGGCGGACGGTAGAGTTTTTCTTTTCCCGGACTTTTTCATTTCCCGGGAAAGCGGGATTGATTTTTCAATTTCCCGGGAATTGCCGCCCAGTACAAAGCGATACAAAATAGCATTTCACTTAATTTATTTGAACAAATACCAATTCACGAGATCTGTGAAATAAGGTTATGGATGCATTAAACGTAAGTAAAAAATTATAAAATTTGAGGTCTTTAGTACGGCACGGTTTTTAATTTAAATTAAAAAATGTTATTTTTTTTTGTATAACTTCTGACTAGTAGCCACCCGAAGTAAAAAAATGTACTAATTTCATACTTTTTATAATTACCGTAGCTTCTTAAGTAGAAAAGATATTGCAATGATTTATTTCATAAGACACTAAAGAGCATTTCATACTGCTAAGCAAAACGGAATTGACATAATTAAGTGGCGGCAAAGTGACCACCTGAAAATTAAATTGTTTTGTTTCTATCGATTTTTAATTGAACCCTGTGTGAAGCTGTTGTGGCTTAAAATAACAATCTGATATTTTCAGAAAATATAGTCCAGCCGCCTTATTCCGTATTTCGCTAAAGCTAAACCTAAATCTTGATCGCTAAAATGCTGAACAAATACAAAATTAAACATTTTTGGCAATGACATAAAACACCAAAATTTCGGTGGATGAAATTTTTAAGACATTCCATAATTTAGCAATACACGTTGCAAAATTGTATTCGTAGAGGAAAATTAATAAATCGACCGGATAGATTTTTAGCGATAGAGATTTAGCTTTAGCGAGTTACAGAATAGGGGTGCAGTACTTTTTTATGCCCACTTTCGCTATGTCCACTTAGTGGCAATCTGTTATTTTCATTTCTTCACGAAATATGTTTTTTGAGTGGTGCTCTTAGAAAAATATGAAAAAAATGGAGAAAAATAAAATGTGCTCAAAACTAAAAAATTTTTTTTTTATTTACATATCTTTCTAAATAAAAGCAGCACTAAAAATGTGTGCTTACAAAGAAGAAAAGTTATCATAATAATATTTAAAAAATCCCGGGAATTCCCGCACAATTTTCCCGGGATTTATTTCCCGAAAAATGTGCGGGACCCCGGGAATTTTTTCCCGGGAAATCCCGAATGAAAAACACTAGTGGACGGACATGCTTAAATAAACACAACTACATTTTAAATGTAAACACAAGCACCACAAACAATTATCAAGAACAAAAAAATAATAATAGCCACACAATAAACCCCGTAGGAACCCAAGTCGACTTTTTTATCTACAACTCTTTATTTCCACATATAATCTAAAACACTACCCAATCTCTCAATATCACCCCATAAGAACCACATTGTCTATATTAAGTCAATACTTTCAAGCTCCAAACTCACTACCCAATGTCTCAATATCACCCCATAAGAACCACATTGTCTATAGTAAGTCAATACTTTCAAGCTCCAAACTCACTACCCAATGTCTCAATATCACCCCATAAGAACCACACCCTAAATGTCTATAACACCAAAAACCATTACCCACACTATCATTTTTCACAATCTTCACTATACACATTTTGCCTACAGGGCACTTTCATCTTTTTTTCCCACGGGTATCAAATTACACATTTGTTTATTTAATTGTTTATTTAAAATTTTAAATTTTAATTACCCAAATTTTAAAATTTTAATGGCCGCCGCACGAATTGTTCCCTACTACTTAAGTTAATGTACATTTTGTGTACACAAGCACAAAAAATACAAAACTAAATGGGACTATCATTATCGTTGTTATTGTTTTGTTTTACACATTGAAAAATACAAAACAAAACGAAAGCAAACGTTTCGTTTAGTTTGCTTTCCTACTCTGCGTTGAAATAATAATATAATAAACTGACACTGACATATAGACACTTGAAAATTTCAATGTTAGCGTTATTATACGGAATACATCAATTAACACTGATATTTAAAACAATAAACCATCAGTTATTGTAATTTTGACTATGTAATTTAGAAAATTTGCTGTATCTTGGAAACCGTAAGAGGCAAACTCTTGAAATTTAAAAAAAAACGCTAAAATTAAAAAAATCCAAAATTAACAAAATTTCAAAATGAAAAATCGCCAAAAAGAAAAAAGCGCCTAAAGGAATAAAACTGCATCTGCCCGAGTCACTTGAGTTGCCTGTATTGTATTAATGAACTTCATTTGGCCAGCCATGTCATAAATGGAATGAAACTATTTCATTAGTTAAAAGAAAAAGATTCATAAATTAAATATAGATGTTTCATTGTTTTGTCAGAATTAACACACTCAGGCAATTAACGTGCTATGATGTACATTAGTATTTGTCAATCAATCGCTGTCAGTACTGTTTATTAACCAGTAAATGTTGATTGCTTTCCTGAAACTAGTCTCGAACTCAACACCTCAGGATTTGTAATCAACGCGCTAACCACTTCAGCCAACAGTCCTCTTATTTCTCGTTATTTTAAATACATAAATGAGGTATAGTTGGACAAAAGAGAGATGAGTAGCTAACAACTTGTTTCATATAATGAAGAATATTACATTGTATAAAATAAATATTTTTATTGCACTTATGATGACCATATTGGTTTGAACTCAAAAAGGATTTGAAAAATAAGAAATAGGTAACCTTTTTGAACTAAATAAAAGTTGATTTACTTATGTTTGAAAAATAGTGTACATTAAGTTGTCAAAATTGTATGACTTAATTACATTTTTCATTAATTCGCTAAAAAGAAAATTCATTTAAACAATGTAACGATTTTCATTAATACAATAAACTATGAAAAACTTGTGCAAAGTAGAGATTGAAGGATTTCGTGTATGCAATGTAATTGCTCATTGTAGTAATGAAAAGTTTCATATATATAATGAAGATCATTTAATGAAACCGTTTCATTGCCTGAATGAAAGACTTTCCTTTCAGTGTATTTTCACCTGTTTGATGAAAAGTCATATTGTGCTTAATAAATTAATACTTAAAATTTATTAAGAAAAACAACAAATTAATTGTTTGCAATTTAAAATAACAAAAACAATAATTAATGCAATGATTTTAGTTAATAAAATGTCGTGTTAAATAAATATTTATTTCATGTACCACTAATTTGAATTATGTGTCTATTAATTTACATACATACATATCAAAATGGCTCCCACCAGGGATGGGAAATTATATTTTCATTTCAGTATCAAAAAAATATTTTAGACTACTTTTTCGACCCGAAGAGTAAAAAAAGTTTAGTTTTGTTAGAATTTTTGTTGAAAAGAGCAAATATACCCTACATTTGATTCGGCTCAAATTATGTATGTGGTCATACATAATTTTGACCAAACGTTTTTTTAATGCATTTTGATGTTGATTACGATAGCTATCACCAATTTAAAAAAGTTTTGAACACCGTAACACCGAAACGAAGCGTTAGATAAAAATTACATATTTGTTAGTATTACTAGGAATTATGAACACATATATATGTACATATATATATTTTTTATTTCCATCCGGGGGGTTGGGGGTAGTCATAAGTTTATGGTAATGCGGTGTAGCCCTTTCTACTCTGCCATTTATCTCAAAAACGGTTGATCCTACAAAATATAACTGTATAAAAACTTTGAAGGAAATTGTATTCTTTATAGCTTTTATAAAAAAGCCAATTTTTGCAGCCATTGACATCTGATATTTTGTAATCCGTACAGGAGACTACGTGAGACTTTGGAGACATATTATACAAGGCCAAGATAAAATTATCTGATATGTGATGGAAATCGATCAATTTCAAATCACGCCGATTTATAAAAAAATTTCGAGGCTCAGACTATTTTATTCGAACTTAAATTCGATTTCACTGTATCGTGTGATTTACAGAACACCTATTTGGCTATTATTAGATTTGTGAAATCACGCGATTTTAAATCGATTAAGTTCCATCACATACCAGTATATAACAAATTTCAGTTTCTTATCTCAAGTTCAAAGACTTAAGCGAAGATCCCACTATAGTAGCATTGTACCGATTTTCGCCAGCGCAATAACGTCATATCTATTAAAGCCAAACGGACTTATTTCTCAAATAATTGCACAATAATTTAAAATGGCCTTATTACAAGTGCAGAGCAACTACGGTCTTATTTCTTTGTATGACTGAGGTCACGGTGCGTTTTTAAATGCACGTTTCTGAATTTTTGGGCTTAATTTAATGTTTTTGTTATAAAGTATTATATCAGTTATTGTAGATAAGAATGAGGGAAGCGAATGTAGTCCTCAAAACCAGCTTATAAGGCTTAAAAATCTCAAAGTGTGTTTTGAAAACGCAAGTGCTGCCTCAGTCTTAGTTGATACACAAGATCAATACAAGATCATAAGGGGGTTTTACAGATGGATTTATTGCGGGCGCCGACAAAAATTGGTACACTGCGCATATAGTAGGATCTTAGCTTTAGCAATTGTTCACCTTATTTGAGTTGGTTGTATTGAATTTGATGCATTCAGTAATGTTACCATATTCAATTGTATTAAAAAATGAGAAAATATGGAATTAGCTAATGAATTTATATACAGCAATGATATTATTTGGAGAGTAGTCAAGTGAATCAGTAGAGTAACATGGTATTTTTTAGGTGGCATGCAACAACTTCCATGGAAATAATTTCCGTGGACATTATTTCCACATAAAAACAGGAAAAATGTAGATGATCATTATTTCCATTTCGAAAATGATATAATATCCGGTGTACTGGTTTGGCACACTAAAACTATGCAGCAAATCTTTACTCAGCGAAGCCACTATGCGACATATCCAGACGAGAAAACCTTAAGTACAGCCGAAGGCCGGCAATGCAAAACATCTTTTCTGTGCAATACTATTTTCATGGACTTTATTTCCATTTTTTTATGGATTTTATTTCCTTTTCCAAATGGAAATAGTGTCCATGGATAGTATTTCCTTTTCAACGTGGAAATAATGTCTATGGTTATTATTTCCATAGACGTTATTACATGCCATCACTGGCTCACACACATGTGTTTAATTTTGTTCCAATCTAATACCATTTTGCTAGTGATGACTCTAAAATTATCGAAAGATGTAATATGAAACAAAATGAGATAGGAACATCTTTGAAAGATGAAGAAAGATGTACATTTTTAGCCCTGTACAATTCTTATGGGAAGATGTACACATCTTGGCGAATTAATGAAAGATGTGGGTAGGTGTAAAAAGCCTATTAGAGAGTACAGTTAGATAGTAGTAAAACTACATTTGTGGTTGATGGTAACCCTCATAATAAGTTATGAGTGGCATGATTGTTAGTTAGGTGTTATAAACCAACACATATGTATAACATAAATTCTAGAAATATTAAGTTGTTGTGCATAATGACGCCAGCCATATATATACATAGTTGCCGGTTTAAAGTAAATCAGTACCTTGTTATAAAGTCAGTTTTGTCTAGCCATTGAAAGTTATAGTCAATTTTGTCAAGCATTTATAGTCAGTTTGTTCAGTCATCGTAAGTCAATTGTCCTCGTTAAAATTTTTCTATAAGGGATCGACCGAGTAAGTTGCTAAGTCTTAGCATTAATGTAATATTGAAATACTTATCTTATACTTACATACGGCCATGTTCTGTATTTCATGTGGAATTAAAATGTGCGGAATTGTTGTAAATTAATATTTATAACAACAATGCTTTGATAATTCCACACATTTGAATTCCACATGTAATACAGAACATACCTGATAATTACAGAGAATAAACAAAGCCCTTTCAACATTGAAATTGTGTGTTTATTTTTGTTCAACCTGATTTTAAACGAGAGACAACATTAATTTGTTTGGCTGCACACAAAGAAAACAACATGCATTCAAACATTAAACAGTCAATTATAACGACGAGCATTAATGTTGTCAAAATACAAGAGCGAATGAACTGCGTGTAAAGCTTAATGCTATTTAAACAACCTATGCGGTTTACATCTTTGCTTCGAATATGTATAAAACTCATTTAAAAATAACAAAACATACCAACGTTCGGTTGCAGTTATATTCATATATATATATATATATATATATATATATATATATATATATATATATATATATATATATATATATATATATATATATATATATATATATATATATATATATATATATATATATATATATATATATATATATATATATATATATATATATATATATATATATATATATATATATATATATATATATATATATATATATATATATATATATATATATATATATATATATATATATATATATATATATATATATATATATTATATATATATATATATATATATATATATATATATATATATATATATATATATATATATATATATATATATATATATATATATATATATATATATATATATATATATATATATATATATATATATATATATATATATATATATATATATATATATATATATATATATATATATATATTATATATATATATATATATATATATATATATATATATATATATAAATATATATATATATATATATATATATATATATATATATATATATATATATATATATATATATATATATATATATATATATATATATATATATATATATATATATATATATATATATATATATATATATATATATATATATATATATATATATATATATATATATATATATATATATATATATATATATATATATATATAATATATAATATATATATATATATATATATATATATATATATATATATATATATATATATATATATATATATATATATATATATATATATATATATATATATATATATATATATATATATATATATATATATATATATATATATATATATATATATATATATATATATATATATATATATATATATATATATATATATATATATATATATATATATATATATATATATATATATATATATATATATATATATATATATATATATATATATATATATATATATATATATATATATATATATATATATATATATATATATATATATATATATATATATATATATATATATATATATATATATATATATATATATATATATATATATATATATATATATATATATATATATATATATATATATATATATATATATATATATATATATATATATATATATATATATATATATATATATATATATATATATATATATATATATATATATATATATATATATATATATATATATATATATATATATATATATATATATATATATATGGTGACATCGGACAAAAAGTTAGAAACTTACAATACATTTAGTGAAAATATCTGAATTTGAATTTTAATAAAAAAATTTTGTTGGAGTATGAGTATAAAACGCCAGCGGGGCAGAATTAAATATAAAATTTTACATGGAGATATCAGAGCAGTGTTCTTGTTGAATTTAGGAAGATGAGCTTCCCATATTTCTCAGGAACAGAGGTATGAAGTGCAAAGTAGTGTACTTCTGTCATGTAAAATTTTTCAACGCTTGTCATTTCTCTGTTTCTCGCTCGATTCCAAACATTTTAAGATATCGGAACCAATAACCAATTTTACGCTTGCTATATATGAAACAAAATTGTGTTTAACATGTGGGTCTAAAATAAATTAAAAAAATTTTATGTTGGCTTGCTGGAGCGACTTAAAATAGTAAATTTTTGAAAAATTTTGAAAAAGAAAACTAAAGTTCTTTAAAATCTTAAGAGCTGTAACTCAGTGACCTTTGATCCGATCAACACATTTTGAATATGGACTGAAAGAGGAAAAACATATCTATGCAGCAGTGCAAAATTTTCGTAATCAAATAAGGAGTTCTCAAGATATTTGGAAATAGCTTAATAAACTGCAAAAACAAGTTTTTCGCGATTACCTCGAAAACGGTTCTAAAGAAAAATATATGAATGTCATTTTCATGTTCAGTAATCCCAAATTAACTTGGAAAACATTTTATTTTTGAGGTGATCGCAAAAAGTTGAAAATTTGTGAACTAGTGTAATCAATCAATTATATTTAAAGCTTAATATTTCGCTACTTAGGCGTTTCTTCATTTAGCTGGTTTGGGCGATTTTCACTTGGGCGATTATTCCTAGAGCCTTGAGAAGTAACAAGCAGCTTAGCACAAGACATAAAGAAAAAAGTGAGTATCATAAACTATCAAATGAAATACAGCTAGCTCTAATGATCGATCAGCCAAAGCAAGGAGAAGGAAACACAAGTGATGGGAATCTGCAAGGATATTTTTTTCAGATCCAGAAACAGCAGCATCTATCACAAGTGTAGACTTGGAACTAATAAGGCGATTCAACATTATATTACAAGTTCTAGCATGCAGCAGAAAGATGAATGCAAACAAATTTGGAGAATACGCAAAAAAAAAACAGCTAGACATTATAACGAAAAATACTCTTGGAGATAGATGCCATTCACAGTTCATAAAATTTTGTAACATGGGGAACAAATAATTCAACACAATATCCTACCAATAAGAGATCTATCTGAAGAAGCGCAAGAAAAAAGAAACAAGGACTACAGATTCTTTCGCGAGCACAACACAAGAAAAATTTCCAGATGTTGTACTAATGAAGACCTGATTAATATTTTATTATGCATATCAGATCCCTATATGTTCAATGTTCGACAATAATGGAAAACTAACTCTATTGAATTAGACGTAGAAGCTAAACTATTTCTAGAAGATGAAAATCAAGGCTATATTTAGAAGAAATATTTACTAGAATTGTTTAATTAATAGTAATTTTGCAAAACACTAGAGGTATCGTTATTTTATCGTTTTAACATTTTATGTACGTTAATCAATTTTAAATTTACAAATTTATAATAAAAGTTTACATATAATTGGGGGTTTCACAAGGTAGTCATAAAGTCATATGTTTTAAAATAATAACACGAAAATATATGACTGCTGTGAGCAACCCCTCATAAGTTAGTGTGCTATTTCAAACAATTATAAATACTTGAAATCAGAATGCCAAGAACAAGTGAACAAATTTAAGTAATAACCGGTTGTTTTTAAATTATTCAACTTGTTAATAAAGTAAATAAAACCCAGCTGAATATCTCTTAAACTCTTCATTTTTAGTTAAAGTAAAACAAATTTCAACGCACACACAGAAATTGTTCAAAAACATATACATAAACGAAACCAGCTGTTGCCGCCGACTGAGCCGACTAATTTTCCACGCGGCTGCTAGTGGAAAAACGTTAGTTGGTTGCCAGCCAGCTAAAGTATACAAAAAAAATTTCTCACTTGCATATTTTTAAATGTCTCGATTTTTTATTTTTATTTGTTAGACAGCTATAAAAATATAATTAAATGTGAAGTTATAAAACTGTGAACAATTTAGGACATTCTTTACTGCATATTACATACATTCATTTATATCAATCGCGGCGGATTGTAAATATTATCACCGCCTCGACGAAAAAGTTTCGGCCGTTCGGCTCAGATTTTTACTGTGTAGTTATGACAAAACAATAAACACATCACAAAAAGTCTTATTATTTTAGGACTTTTTTGTTTGAAGCACAACAACAATGTTTTTAAACTATCTTAAAATATTAGCACTTTATGACATTATAACATGATAAGACACCTTGTGAATACCCCAAATATTTATAATGTCTATTTTGGACTTAATAAATTGAAACCTACGTCTTTTTCATTAAACCCTTTTTATCTAAAGTAAATTTAAACCAATGTTTGTATTTTTAATGTTCGCTACTTAATAAACAAATTTTTTACTCAAACTGCTTAAAAAACAAACCTTTGGCCCTTTGTACTAAAAACTTCACGGGGCCAAAGTTTGGCACTTTCTGACAAATTTCAAGTTTTTGCTAAGTTTAAGTTGTAAACGTGACTAAAAATATAAGACTTTGTGTAAAACAAACTTTTTTAACAAGTTTTAATACTTCATTTTTGTACCAAAAATCAGCCCAAACTTAAAATGCATTTTAAAAGCATCATAACTATTTTTGTAACAGGTCGATTTTCAAGTTTTATACCTTAAACTTAAAGCCTATAGTCTCACCTAGTAAACCGCGTATAAAAATTCCAATCCAGTCAAAAGTTATAGATTTTTGACCGCCTTCTCGCCAAATGCTCCAATGTGCGCCCGGCAGTCAACATTTTCTTTGTCTACATGCTTCACATTTATCTCTAAAATATAAACGTTATTTAATTTAAAAAATAAATTAAAAACCGAACTCAAGCCAAAATAATTAAATTTCTTTGGATATAAACCCTAACGTTCGACTAAATCTCATAACTTTTGGTGTTTTCTTTTCTTTGGTGTTCGATTCTTAAAAATGTTTTGGTCTCTAAAAGGGTGGTATGTTTTATTCTAAACAAGTCACCCTCACTAATGGTGGAAGGCATTGCACTTTATGCCCCGTATAAATCTACAGTGCTGTTAGTGCCCTGTAAAATGGTGGCTTTTGTTTATAAATCGTGCTGCCAGACGAAGTCGGAAAAAATCGCCTCGAACTAGAAAGTGAAAAAATAAGTTTTTAAAGATAATTTTTCTCTCTTTTATAGAACAATTATGAGAAAACTTTATATTGTTAATTCTAGACTGTCTGTCATACAAACTCTTACTGAATTCGGTGTTATAAAAATTTTTAATGACAGCTGCATTTTTATGTTTACATATTTCATGAGAAACTAAAGAAATTTTTAAACTTTTTTAAAGGAAAATTTAAAAGTATTGATAATACATTACATGTGCAGAAATTACAATAAATCAATTATTATATTCATCTTCACCATGTGATGAGGAAGAAATGTTAAACTTATCTGTCTCAATAATAAATGTATCTGTCTGCTGTTAAGAACGGGGCGATCCTCTTTTTCATAACTTCTGTTTGGTTCTCGTCAAAAAACAAATAGCATTATTGCAGGGTTGGAAAGACATTTTATACATGCACCTTTCAACAAGGTGATATATTTTATGTAGAAAAGAAAACATCATTAATTGTTAAAAATAAATATGTATAAATTTTAATAATTAATTGGAAGGAAAAAATAACGATTAGATTATGTGTGTAACCACTTCACCTGCTAAAATAAAGTGAGCAAAAACGGGAGAAAAGTGAAAAATTCTACGTGCAAAAAAAGCATTCAGGATAAGGGGAATTTTTCGAGTTTTTATTTATGATTGAAAAGCGAAATGATTTCGGACGAAAAATTATACACGGTAAGGGCGATTATTATTATTTTTAATTATCGGAAACTAGTGGTGCTGTAGTTAAGATTCATATATATGCTATAGATGCTTTGAACTACCTTCACATTAATAATATTTTTTTATAAATTTAACTAAAGATTTTTATTTATAGGATCCACAACAAAGACCAAATACTGAAACGCTACTGCAGCATGCTTTTATTAGTCGCGAAATTGACGCTAAACCTCTAAAAGACCTTTTATTGGAGTATAGAGCTGAAGTGGTTGAAGAAGTTGTTGATGACGAGGCAGAGGTAAATACTTACACTATATTATATAAATATTCATGTTTTACTACATGTACCTCTCCCTTGATTTGTATAACCTGAAAAATTTTCAGTTATACTCGATTTACACAATTTCTAATATACGAATTTGAAATAACAAGGTTGGCGGAAATAACTAATTCACTTTTAACACGTTTTTTATACTCAAAATTATATTGATTCTTAACCGTAAAAAACGTAATCTCCAGAATACAAGTTTTATATGAGGGTTTTACTTATTTGTGCAATCTGTAAATAAATTTTTAAGGACATTTAAATAATATGCAAGTTATTGTCAACTACGTTAATATTGTCGTCTACATTGCTAACAGCCTAAACGAAATGTGATTGCAAAAATAAAGTACACAGCAAAAATTAATTTTTTAATTCAAACACCAAATTCTCTGAATTAAATATTGATTTGCAGAAATTTGTAATAATTTGTTTGGAAAAACTCTGATTTCTTTAATTAACTAATTTTTTTAATAAAAAAAAATGTCTTACGGAAATTAAAAAAACAAATCAAACAATGATATATTTTTATCAGGTTGTCGATTTTGACGATAGCGAAAATGAAATTAAGTAGTAAGTTCGAATTCGCAATTTACTCTAGAAGTAGAAACAAGCATTAATTTGCCGTCGGTATGTGCATAAAATAAACAATATATAAATATATAATATAAAAAAAAGAGAAAAATATTCGCAACAACAAAGTATTTGTTTAATATTTTACGTATACATTTTTTATTTTTCTTTTTGTAAAGTAAATCATAGCACCCATACAACAAATATATTGTTGTACACATATACACTGGTGCGGATACAAGGGGGGGGGGAGGGGATACCCCCCAAATGAGTAACTTTCTATAGAGTTTCTAAAAGAAGTTGGGAAAAATAGTATGTTTTACTTAGAAGTTCCCCCCCCAAGCTCAAGCTGGATCCGCGCCTGCATATACATACATATATGAGTATCAGTAAAGGCAAAATAACAACAGCAACAAACAACAGAAATGCCTATGTTACTGTTGTTGCTGCAGAATGTGATAACCCAGTAAACAAAAATTTACACTTGCGTGCACAATGTCGACAGACATTAATATAAAAGTAAATTTTTTGAAACCAGCTTCACAGCAAAGTATAAGTGCCAACAATATGAGCCAACATCTAACCGAAAAAGAGAAAACGACAGAAAGCAGGGTTGGCTGCCCACTGGTTAACCCAAAAAAACCCACCCGGGATTTTATGGGTATTTTGTTTTAAAAAAACCCAAGCGGGTTTTTTACGTTATATCCATTCAAACAAAGATGAAGATAGTTTTGAAGTTTCATTTACAGAACAATAAAATAAAATAATCATTATAAAATTCATATAAACGAATAACCCAAGTACATACACATGTATTTATATGGCCATTTGTGTGTATGTACATTTAACCCTAGTGGGTTTTTCAGTACTTTTAATTTAAATAAAGATAGTATATTATATCAAAAAAAATTTAAAACAACAATTAAAAAATTCATAAAAAATAGTAGTCCAAACACGTACATAAAAAGTTATTTTAAATCAGTTACCACTCTGGTGGGTCAGATTTTAAATGCTTTTAACTGCTCTTTTCATAATTTACTATTAAAAGTTAACGCGGACTTTAACAGCAAGTTTTCTATGGCGAACTTGCCATTAAAGTCCACATTAACTTTTAATCGCACATTGTAAAAAGGGGCGTAAGAGAGCTAATGCTTTTTCCAATCGAAGGCCATTTCAAAGGTTACTCCATATTAAACCATAAGATGAGAACATTCTTTCTATTGATGGTGGCAATTCATTACTGAAGTGAAATAATCGCAAAAGTTTGCAGGTAAAAATTTAGGGAATTCACAACAGCGTTCTAAAATGTGTCTTAATATAACAACGTTTTAATTTTAGTCTTTTATTATGGGTTGGCAAGTTTGTTGTTTTTGTTTTGTGTGTAAATGAAATTTACCACCAGGGGCCCATTTCTCAAAACTACAAGTTACAAATCTACAAGTAAAATACACACAAAATAACAACACTTTTACAAATTTTATTGTTGTTTTGTGTGTATTTTACTTGTAGATTTGTAACTTGTACTTTTTGCGAAACGTGGCCCAGATGACAAGTTTAAAAGTCCAAGAAGCATATTTTTTTCAATGCGGCAATATTTTAAATGAAGAATTAGTGTGTGGTTTAAGTGTGTTGGTGTTTCTTTGGCTTGTTGATAGGTACCAAGCACTAACGTGCTTGTGTTGTTGTTTTGTTTGTTGTGTATTTTGAGTTCGTGTTCTATACATGTAAATAGTGAGAAATATTCGGTAAACTTCATGGTTACTTTTATTACTTTAATGCGCTGTGCTTTGTATCCGTTGCTCACAATGAAATTTTAAGGTGTAACGATATTACTATTTCCATATTTTAAGATACACATTGTGAATTCCCTAATTATTAATTTTTGTCTTTTAATATCTTCAACCATTGTTTTTTTTGTGGAAAGTGTTCTGCATCTTTAATTTTAGATGCAAAAAGGGTGCTAAAAATGGGGTGCTTTTTACTTACGCATTCTTCTGCTATCTTTTCGCTTTCTTTAATAATTACTTTGCTCATATATTTGGAATGCACGCTTTTTAACAAAATCCTGTTTTGACAGTAGTATAGCATTGTTCAACAAATTACAGTGTAGGCACCCTAAATAGCCCAAAAAACTAATTTGTACCTTAAAAATTTTAGTTTTTACCGGTTAGGCTATATTTTTATTGAATTTTTCTACTTTCTTTGTTATTGTTCCACTTCTTATGTTCTTGATTTTAGTATTTGCTATTGTTTTTATTGTTTGATGTTGTTTTGCCAAATATTGTTAGTGAAAAATGTGGAGTCGCTGTAAGCTATGCTGAAAAAAAGCGAATAAAATATGTAATTGTTTCCTATATTTTTCAAAAAAAAATTGCGGAAAAATTACTTTTTTTTTGCACAAGATGTTGATGAAACACAATATAACATAACAGATAATTATGCAATTGAATATACTATTTAAAAAAATTTTAGCATAAACAAATAGTGAAAACCCAAAATTTTTATGGAAAAAAGTGACTTGTATGAGCTATTAGGGTGGCTAGTTAAGTTCAATTGTATTGATATGTTCACAAAATTTTTTCAGCTCTACCGTAACTACAAGTTTGCCAAATATTGTTAGTAAAAAACAAGGAGTACAAGTAGGTTATTCTGAAAAAAGTGAAAACAAATTTTTGTCTTAATTTTTTCAACAAAAAGTGCAAGAAACAATTTCTTTGGCATTAAATAGTAAAAAAAACTGTTAAGCGGACTCTTAGCTACATTATTGCCATATATAGTTAAGCGGTATCATTAAGTTTGAATTAGCTGTTGGCCAAATACTGATGACACCGTTTTTTGAGGTCCCACAGATTTTCAGAAATTTTGGTGGTCCATGAAAAAAAAATTGGTCACCAAATTCGCAAATTGAGTATAGGGTTTACTACCCGTGGTAGTAAAATCGAAATTGTACTGTCAAGTCCTTGTGTTTTTCCAAAAGTCTTCATTTGTCGCATAGTTGTATTAATGATTTTCTTAATAAATCTATACCGAAAAGGGCTAATTTGACAACATTGCTTAGATCATAAAAAAACCAATAACACCCAATAAAGCCCAATAAAACCTAAAAAAGCCTAATAAAACCCATGATAAAACCCGCCGGGCTGGATTTTATTTAAAAAACCCGCTTTTTTTCAAACCCTGAAAGAAAGTGGCCCCCTATAATATGATTCAGGAAATCCAAAAATACACAGGTGGTAAATCTGATGCGGCGCCTTCTGAAAATCGCTTTTCAATTCTACAAAACGACAAAGACGAAATCACCATTGTCAGGTGACGCAAGCCACTCCAAATATGCTTAAGGGAGAAAAACTCAAATGAGCTAATTAAAAGGCTAGTACAATTAATGCTGAAGAGTTGTTTTACGTAATCCGTAGTTTCGGACTTTGAAACACAAAATAAACATTTTTACTATTAATATGATTATTTCGAACGTATTTGGTTTGTGAATCCAAATTGATTATTAGGCTAAGGTTCGTAACGTTATATTCAGAAAGAATTGGGCTTGATTAATATTCCAAGGAACAAGGGAAAAATTAACATCAACTTAATTTTTCAACGTACACAGCAGAACAAAGTAGCGCCACTTTCGGAAGTCGGTACACTTAAGTCGTCAGTGCTCACGTGTATTTTGCTTATCACCGCTTGTCAGGTGGTTCTGTTAAATGTGATTTTAATTCTTATATATACAACTTTTTCGTGAAAATTGAATACGAGAATTAAATCACTCCTCAAGCTGATATTAACTGCACTTTCACAGCGTTGCCATCAGCTTATTTTTCTTCATTCCCATTTTGCTGATTTTTTGTTCTACTCAAGGCAAAAAATTTGGGAATGAAGAAAAATAAACCGATGGAAACGCTGGGAAAGTGCAGTTAATATCAGCTTGAGGAGTAAATTAATTCTCGTATTAAATTTTCACGAAAAAGTTGTATATATAAGAATTAAAATCACATTCAACAGACCCACCTGACAAGTGGTGATAAGCAAAATGCACGTGAGCACTGACGATGGAAGTGTAGCGGCTTCCGAAAGTGGCGCTACTCCGTTCTGCAGTGTACATTGAAAAATTAAGTTGATCTTAATTTTTCCCTTGTTCCTTAGAATATTAATCATGCCCAATTCTTTCTGAATATAACGTTACGAAGATTAGCCTTATAATCAATTTGGATTTAAAAATTTGTACATTTACCAACTAAAAAGTGCAAAAGGCCTCCAGCTACTGATAAAAGGCATCGATTCATACGTGGATCCAGAAGAGGTAAAAGCGGGTCTACTAAATAATTTTAAAGTAAAAAATGTTACTAACATTAGAAATAGAGAGCGAGTCCCCCGACCACTATTTCGTGTGGAACTGGAACCAGTCTCCATGTACTGTAACCCCCGCTTCGAGAAACTTTTCGATTGAAACGTGTGAAATGAAAAAAATGTCATAAATTGGACTAAGCAGCTGTTTTTCTCACTAAACTGTGTCTGTAACTTTTTTTGGCGAGTAAAAGCTGTCACGTACAGAAATTACTCGTATTGTGCCTCTGCACATATCAAAAGAGAAAACTACATCTTTATTAAATAAAACTAGAGATGTGAAAATGTCGTGAATTTTTCGTGTCAGGCGTGATTCACGCGTGATTGTGATTAAGCTAAAAAATAATCACACAATCGTGCGTGAGCGTGATTTACAAATTAAATACCGTGCGTGATCGTGCGTGGTTTTAAAAATGTAATTTTCACGCACTCACGAAATTTCATTTCGTAGCTTGCTGAAAAAAATTTCCTCTTTACTCCTACAATATTTTGATTTAATTTGCGAATTTTATACGACATTTCTGATGTTTCTAATTTTAGATCCGAGTTTTCTGCGACATGTCGAAAATTCCTTAAAAGATTCGTCAGAATTCGTAGAGAGTTTCGGCAAAGTTTTTAGAAGAGGTTCGTTTTCTTGTCAACCACTCATATGGACCGTCTTCGAATACGAATTCGGCATCTTGTGCAGACTTTCTGCCCTACTTCGGACCGAAAGTACGTGTGTCGACAGCAAAAGGAACCCAGTGAAACTCTTATGCCGCAATGTCTGACATCAGGAAAAATATGTTTGTAAGCTGAAGACAACCCAGCACACAAAAAGTCAAAACGTTTGAAATACGATATATCGCTTATTTACTGAAACAGCGGACACAAAGACTTTCGACCATGTTCTGAAAACCATTTCGTTTTGAAATCGCAAAATCACAAAAATGAAAAACAGTGTTCTTTTAATCGGACAATTTAGTGCATTCGAAGTTAAGTTCGAATAAAATATCTGAAATATTTAAAACATAAAAATAAATTAAAAAGTTGCAATAAATGACCGTTTTAGTTGAATTTTTTCCTGAAATTTTGCGGTTTCAAACCGAAATGGTTTTCAGAACATGGCCGTTTTTCTTCTATGATATTTCGCACCACGGCGTCACTTACTAAAGATTCTGTGTAATACGAATTTTTACGAAATATTTTGCAAATATGGTACATAAACTAATATTAGAAGTTACATAACTTTCATATTTAATAAATGACAGCTTACAAATATACACCAAACGAAAGCTTGGAAGGTTCCCTATAAAATAAAATATTGAGTACCGCTATATTGTACAGTCTTTAAGATACCGGTGTTTTTACCTAAAAAGCCAGGCGACAAATTTTAAAATTCCATTTCACTCATAATGGGTTAATGGCTTTGAAAATATTGGAAGTATTTCATACAATAAACGCATACATTTTACAATGAAATCTACTCCAGCATGATTTAATGTATTATTTAATATATAAATAAAGGTACATAAACTTGTTTAACGTAACACTGATGATTATGTGTTAAAAATAAAGAACGAAAATACTGTTTATACTCTCTTCATACAAACTGATGTATCGGGTACTATAACTTTTTAAAGAAATTGTTGTAGTTCGCAGTTATGTGTATTGAGCGTTACTCGTTTTTAGTTTAATTCAATATTCAGTTTAATTAATAAAATAACAGCGTAGAAGTGCAACTCCTCAATATTTAAAAGTTTTGCGAACTTTGTTAAATAGTTTAAATTGCAAAAAGTTTCATCAATCAATAATAATGTATTGTAGTTTTTTAATTTAATTGAAATCTTTTAGTGTGTACATAAGGAGTTTATGTTAAAACTTATCGAAGATTATACATCTGAATTGTTTTAAATTCAAAATACCTATAGTGGGTTCTAAAAAATATTAAATTCGTAAGAAAATATATTGAGCATTACGTTAACAAAATTCTTATATATAATTATCTATAAATTTTAGGGTGGTAAAAAAGTTAACAGCAGCGGAAGGGCAGAAGCGATATGGAGAGCATTATCCGTTCAGAACTTTCTGATTTCTTTCAAAAAGTCATTCCCAGAAACACCGTGAAAGCAAATGTAACGCTCAATCCACAAAAATTAAAAAAAAATAGAAAAATGTTATTTTATATTAGGATCCATTGAATGAGGCGAAAACTATAACACCTTCTCTTATTTCTATTAATTAAATTGGTAAAGTTAAAAAAAGAAAATGAAAAACCCAAAATTTACACTCACAATGAGAATCCCCATGGATATTATTTCAAAAACTCGTTTTCATATGAACACTAAAAAATTATTAAAACTTTAATGTTCGATTGGTGTTTTTGAGGGATATAAAAAAAAATAAATATTCGGCCATGTTCTGTATTTCATGTGGAATTAAAATGTGGGGAATTATGAAAGCATTGTGCCGATTGTCGTGCGTGAGCGCACGTGATAAAATCAAATTTGATCGTGAGCGTGCGTGATCGTGAGTTAAAATTTGCTGTGCGTGAGCGTGCGTGAAAAAAATTTTTTTTTCGTGATCGTGAGCGAAAACTCACTCACGCGCACATCTCTAAATAAACCCCTTCTTGTTTGTTCGGTGGTTGTATAACGAATGCAAATGTCTATTCTTTATTTACTCGTTTATAGTTACAATGGACGTGCTTACACTACATTAAAAGTATTACCAATAACTAAACGAAAGGCGGGGTGTTCCCTTATTTTGCAGGGATGGCACTATACCTTCCTTTTATTAAAAAAAAGTTTATTCAAATTAATTGCTTAAGTTATTAATTAATTGCTTAAGTTATTTAATTAAAATACGAAATTTATATAATTATAAAATTTTAAATTAAACTTTTTAATGTAGGAATACTTTCCCTTTTCAAAAAAAAATTACGAAATAAAGTTAGGTAATATGAGTATTTAATATGCTCATTTATATCCCTTTTTTTATACTTAAGTTCTAAATACATATTTTAAATTTAATAGCGATTTTATTTTTATTTAAAATTATTCGTAAAATTTAAGATGAATTTGGATTTTAAAGCCAAAAGCAAATAGCCTGAAACAGTCGGGATGACGGAGGGAGTGTCCTGTGTGACCAAGACACTACCCCTTCTACTGGTGGTCACTGACCCGCCAGGAATTGCCTTCACCCGAATGTTTTGTCTGCTTGCCCTTGGAAATATTAAATTTATTTTTTTTGACGAAAAGATTCAAATTGATTACAAAGATGATGAAACAATCAAGGTGATCAAGCTTGGTTATTTGATGATCTTTATGTTATTATATGAAACTTCAAAGTAAATTTTATTTCATATCAAGGATATATATTTCACTAAATATATTTAATATATTATTACATATTTAGGCTTTTTGTATTTGTAATAAAAAAGTATTTAGACATTAAAAATTTGGTTTTGTTTTTGCATGGGATATAAATTTTGTAAAATTTTTTTTCCAAATAAAATAAATGAAAATTAATTGAAATATACAAACTTTTGTTAATATTTTCGTACTCTTTTTTTATGTACAGTTTTTTCTTTTTTTGTTTCTTCATTGTAAATTGTTACATTAGTATCATCAATTTTCGTTACTATATATGGACCATCATAAATACTCTTGTGTTTATCATATGGTTCTTTCTTCAATAAAACTTTATCACTGATATTTAAAATAATTGGTTTTGCAAAATTGTCGTAAAACTTTTTATTTCTAGCTTTATGTTTTTCAATCAAAAAAGAGTGTCTTGAGTAGAACAAAAAATCAGAAAAATGGGAATGAAGAAAAATAAACCGATGGCAACGCTGGGAAAGTGCAGTTAATATCAGCTTGAGGAGTAAATTAATTCTCGTATTAAATTTTCACGAAAAAGTTGTATATATAAGAATTAAAATCACATTCAACAGACCCACCTGACAAGTGGTGATAAGCAAAATGCACGTGAGCACTGACGATGGAAGTGTAGCGGCTTCCGAAAGTGGCGCTACTCCGTTCTGCAGTGTACATTGAAAAATTAAGTTGATCTTAATTTTTCCCTTGTTCCTTAGAATATTAATCATGCCCAATTCTTTCTGAATATAACGTTACGAAGATTAGCCTTATAATCAATTTGGATTTAAAAATTTGTACATTTACCAACTAAAAAGTGCAAAAGGCCTCCAGCTACTGATAAAAGGCATCGATTCATACGTGGATCCAGAAGAGGTAAAAGCGGGTCTACTAAATAATTTTAAAGTAAAAAATGTTACTAACATTAGAAATAGAGAGCGAGTCCCCCAACCACTATTTCGTGTGGAACTGGAACCAGTGTCCATGTACTGTAACCCCCCCTCCGAGAAACTTTTTGATTGAAACGTGTGAAATGAAAAAATGTCATAAATTGGACTAAACAGCTGTTTTTCTCACTAAACTGTGTCTGTAAATTTTTTGTGGCGAGTAAAAGCCACAAAAAAATTGTGCCTCTGCACATATCAAAAGAGAAAACCACATCTTTATTAAATAAAACTAGAGATGTGCAAATGTCGTGAATTTTTCGTGTCAGGCGTGATTCACGCGTGATCGTGATTAAGCTAAAAAATAATCACGAAATTACATTTCGTAGCTTGCTAAAAAAAATTTCCTCTTTACTCCTACAATATTTTGATTTAATTTGCGAATTTTATACGACATTTCTGATGTTTCTAATTTTAGATCCGAGTTTTCTGCGACATGTCGAAAATTCATTAAAAGATTTGTCAGAATTCGTAGAGAGTTTTGGCAAAGTTTTTAGAATTTTCTCAGACGAAGAGGTTCGTTTTCTTGTTAACCACTCATATGGACCGTCTTCGAATACGAATTCGGCATCTTGTGCAGACTTTCTGCCCTACTTCGGACGGAAAGTACGTGTGTCGACAGCAAAAGAAACCCAGTGAACCTCTTATGCCGCAATGTCTGACATCAGGAAAAATATGTTTATAAGCTGAAGACAACCCAGCACACAAAAAGTCAAAACGTTTGAAATACGATATATCGCTTATTTACTGAAACAGCGGACACAAAGTCTTTCGGCCATGTTCTGAAAACCATTTCGTTTTGAAATCGCAAAATCACAAAAATGAAAAACAGTGTTCTTTTCGCACAATTTAGTGCATTCGAAGTTAAGTTCGAATAAAATATCTGAAATATTTAAAACATAAAAATAAATTAAAAAGTTGCAATAAATGACCGTTTTAGTTGAATTTTTTCCTGAAATTTTGCGGTTTCAAAACGAAATGGTTTTCAGAACATGGCCGTTTTTCTTCTATGATATTTCGCACCACGGCCCACAGTGGCTGAAAATCGTTTTTCATTGGCCAAAAGTAAAATTTTTTTTTGTCGCAAATTTTTTAAATTTTTACGCCTTTTTATAGCTAATATATCCAGATTAAGGTAGCCAAAAAATTAGGTTAAACTATTGATAATTGTGGGCGTGGCATGCTTTCAAACTCAACTGTTTTTTAATTTCAGGAAAAGGTGTTTTTCTTTTGTTTTTTATCAAAAATAAATGTTTACTACTCGCAAGCTATCATCGATAATGGCCTGCGGTCTTTTTTATAATGTTGGTAGGATTATAGTCTTTATTTGCTGTAAGTGGTCACAGCTCTAGCGTTTAATATTATGAAATATTTATGAAACTACTATATTTTTCTCAAATTTAAATTTTAGTGGAATAGAACTTCTAGGGAACAAAAGGGAACAAGAAACGTATACCACCAGGAGAAAGGTGAAAGTGTTCTCTTTAACGCTATATATACTTTTGCACCCGTGACGAGCCGTGGGTAGAACACTTTTTTCATTTTAATGAAATTACTCTAAAAAAATTCAAATTAATTTAAACAGCCCTATAAGTACTCGTATACAATGGTGTATTAAATTTTCACTTTAACTATAAGTTTATGTTTTTTTTACATTAGACTACGTAAAACTAAAAAAATTAAATATAATACCTGCGAAAGGGTTTAATGGCTTTGTTTTGATCAGCAAAAAATAAGTCATAAAATTATCACAATAGGTTCTACAGTAAACATATGATCTCTTTCTAAATTTACCTGTTATCAAATGTTAGGGTCAACCAAAGTCATAAACAATTTTATAACGAGATACTAATCAGTTTTACCTGATATTAAGGTCTGGATAACATGTGCAGTTTTGTTCAATTTAAGCACTACCTGCTATGAAATTAAAGATCAATGTGTGAATAACATGTATCTAAAAATGTAGAAAACTACGGATTCGATAAGGGATTACTCAGTAATAAGTTAATCCTTTAAGTGTACGTTTAAAACATAACAGACACAAATAAAAATATTCAGAAAAATATGGAGAGCTTCAGTTATAAAGAACTGGCCGAAGAGTATTTTAGAAACAAAAACCAGGAAGATGTTCTTAGCTACGTTAAAATTAAACTTAAATTCGTGTAGCACCGAAATGCAAGAGCAATTATCTAATTTCGTCAAAGCACCAAAAAAAAACGCTACAAAGAAGTTAGGTACAGTAAACAAAACTTTTATATAAAAAGTGCAAACTGGTTAGAAGGCCAACTTACTGTCGCTGCAGAAACAGCAAAGCAAGAAAAGGCTGGAAGACCACGCAAATCATTAATGGGCAACTGCAGCGATAGATCTAAGAGGCGGAAACTTAAAGATATTAACGATGCAATTGGTTGTACAAATATAAAAGAATCTTTCCTACATCAATTACGATCACAGAACCAATTAACAAAAGTGGATATCATTGAAAAAGTTTTTAAAGCTAGTCCAGTGAGAACAAACCGGATTCTTAAAAGTATACCAACTCCGAGTGATGCAATACAGTACACAAATGAGGAGGCATTAGCATTATTTCTGGATTTGAAATTAACAAAACAGCAATATATTAAGCTCAGACTGCGTGCGATTGAAAAAGGCTCAAATATGTATCCAGCATATCATCACATAACCGCTGCTAAAATGGACTGTTTGCCATGTTTGTGATGGTTCTTCGGGACAAAAACAATACAAACAAGCTGTATGTGAAAATATATCGGACTCAGATATGTTCATGGTATCATTTGTACCATTGCGATTGAAAAAGATTTTGGAAGATTCAGAGCCTTCGACTAGTACAACGCAAACAATGGATATTTGGAAAAATGAGACACCATCTTCTACGAAATACTGCAGGCCAATCAAATTTGAATTCAAAAAAGAAACTCATGATGCCATTAACAAAGAAGTTAGTGATATCAAGACCCGAATTGCAACACTACAGCCATTACAATTACAGTTAGATGGGCAGCAAATTGAAGTAAGCTACCAATTAGTGCTGACAATGATAGATGGAAAAGTAGGTCAGGCTTTGACTAGCACGAAGGCTGCATCCAGCTGCATTATATGCCAAGCAACATCAACCCAATTAAACCAAGTCCCGACAAAATCATTAGATAATACCGATGCATATGAATTTAGATTATCACCACTACATGTAAGAATACGACTTATGGAACACATACAAAAAATCAGTTATGATTTGGATTTCGGGTCTTCAGGATCAATAAGAAACAACGAAACCAACAAAGAGTTAAGAAGTTCAAAAAAGAAACATGTTCAAGATGAATATCGCAAATTAGGATTGATTATAGATCAGCCAAAACAAGGGTCAGGCAATACAAATGATGGCAGTGCCGCAAGAAGATTCTTTTCAGATCCAGAAACAGCATCTGAAATAACAGGAGTGGATTTAAACCTTATTTTCAGATTTAAAATAATCCTAGAAGTACTTGCGTGCAATGAAGAAATTGACTCTAGAAAATTTGGAGATTATGCTAAGGAAACTGCAAAAATATATACCACCAACTACCCATGGAGAAATATGTCTGCAACAGTTCACAAAATCCTTTATCCTGGAGAAGATGTCATTAAATATCATTTGGTGCCACTTGGAGATCTATCAGAGGAGGCTCAGGAAAAAAGGAACAAGGATTACAGATTTTATAGAGAGCACAATACTAGAAAAATTTCAAGAAATTCAACAAATGAAGATCTATTTAATATATTATTGGCAACGTCAGATCCGTTCATCTCCAGTATTCGAAATCAATGGAAAGTGGAACATCGGGATTTAGATGAAGAAGCCAAAAAACTACTAAAGAACAGAAATAGCACAGAACAAAATATGGAATATTTGCAATCAATATTTGAGTCAAATGAATAATAATTATAATTGCCTTTCATTGTTATTTAAGTACGAAAAACATAGTATTAGTAAAAAATAATAATAAACAGAACCTACCATTGCACATTAGGTCAAACGACACATTTTTCTGTGCGAAAGTCCAAAAATCAACTTGCAGTTTTACTATTGTTGTTGTTGTTTTTTAATTCTAAAGACTTCAGAATAAAAAAAAGTGAGTTTTGTTTTGACTAAATATAAATAACCGTTATACAGCAGCGTGTCGAAGTCAACTGATTAAATTTTTTATATAATTGTGTTCCTAAGTTAAGTAGTGCGTGGTCAACTTTAAGTGCGTATATCTCGGACTGTGTTTGTGGTAATTTATTAGAGTAAAATGGAAAAGAAAGAGCCAAGTAAGTAGATATATTTTTTATTTTAACTGTTTTATATATATATATATGTCGCTATACTTAATAAATAACTCATTAGCGTAAACATCTATAAATAGTTAAATTTTTATAAAATTTTTATATTCTGAAAGCTTTTAAAAAAATATACCCCATTTCTCCACTCTCAAATAGCACAAAATAATTAGAATATTATCTAGTGAGTTATTTGGTATTTATCAAAAATTGCGATTTTTTGCGTTTTGCGAGTAATGCCTCTTTTTGTTAGGTAACCTCTGTATAAAAAAGATTGATCTTTTTGAAGTATGGCGAAAGGAAAGTACAAAAAAACAAAAAGTTGATGCCGTTTTGAAACACGTATATGACAAACTTGAAAGCTCGTCGATTTCTGATGAAATTGTGAAACAAATTACCAAAAAAAATTAATTTGTTCTGCGTAAAACTAGAACAAAAGTGGAAAAAGTATCATAGAAAGACAAATGTATTCAAAAGCCAAAACCAGGCATGGCTAAATGCTGAATTAAACATTGTGGTAGATGGTATTTTAGAAAAGGCAACAAGTGGCGCTGTTGGACGTCCTCGTGTACCATTCAGCGAAAAATCGGAATTTGGAAAAAGAAAAGAAGCGGCAGAGCTTTCAAATGCGAAAGCTGATACAAGTCTTCTCGTTCGTGCAGCAGCAACATCAGCACGTAAAGAAGGTGATACCGATTTGGCTGCAATACTAAAAGAAAGTGTTCAAAGTCCAACAAGACCATCAAAAATGCGTAAAATTTGTGATGAGCATCCTAAGAAGCCAATTCCATTTACTGCGGATGAGGCTTTAGCCTTCCTCCTTGAACATAATTTGTCTAAAGAGCAGTATAATGCAATACGCCAGGAAAGCAAATTAAGGAATTGTGATATATATCCTCATTATAGTAAAATAACTGCCGCGAAAATGAAATGCCGTCCTGAGGGTACAAAAGCAGCAGAGAACCTTGTGAATGTTCCTCTTCAATCTATTCTATCGCATACAGCAGAAAGAATTGTACAAATGCAAAAAGAAGTTTTTATTGCTGAAATGGAAGAGGAGAAGACTGAGTTTTTAAGCACAGAACTAATATTTAGTTACGGCTTTGATAGTAGTACTGGTCAAGCCCAGTTTAAGCAAGCATTTAGTGAACAAAGTTTGTCAAGTAGCTGTGACGCGTCCCTTTTTGCTACCACAGTTATTCCCTTAAGATTAGCGCTACAATCGGGAAAACCAATCTGGAATAATCGCACACCGCAGTCTGTAAGATTTTGTCGTCCTATTAAACTGGAGTTCACAAAAGAAACGAAAGAAGTGGTTTTAAAGGAAAATTTGGACCTACAAAAAGAAATTGACAATTTAAGAAACTTGCAAGTATCACTTGGTGATGGAAAATTCGTCGAAGTAACATTCAAATTATTTTTGACATTAATTGATGGAAAAATTTTGAACATTTTAACCGGAAACAAATCAAACCAGGCTTGCCCTATTTGCTATGCTACACCAAAACACTTTATGAACGCGATTGATTATAAAAGTGAAATATTCCGTGCAAAAGAAGAAAACCTAAAGTTTGGGCTTAATCCACTTCATTGCTGGATAAGAGTTTTTGAGTTTCTTTTACATATAGGATACAAATGTAAGGTACAAAAGTGGCAAATACGAGGAGCTGACAAGTCAATTGTATTGAAAAGGAAAACTGATATGCAAAACGGTTTTTGGAAAAAACTTGGACTTCGCGTGGATATGCCCAGAATAGGTGGCTCAGGATCTACTAACGACGGAAACACTGCTCGCCGAGCTTTCGCTGAACATGAAATTTTTTCAGAAATAACTGGTGTAGATAAGGATATTATATTTAGGTTCAAAATAATACTGATTTGTTTATCCTGTCAGTTCGAAATAAATTTAGAGAAATTTGAATTATATTGTTTTGAAACAGCAAAAGTTTTTCAGGAGCGATATCCCTGGTTGCCAATGACTTCTACGGTTCATAAAATGTTAATTCACTCAAAGCAAATAATAGAAAATGCTCCACTTCCAATTGGATTTTTTGGAGAAGGAGCTGCTGAATCTCGTCATAAAATATACAAATATATTATGTTGCAGCGAACCAACAGAAGAACTTCACCATAACGAACAAGACGACGAAATTAATGAAAGTGAAGAAGCCTCCTTTGAATTAATTTTACAAAATGAATTGGATATAAACAATTAATAAATATTTTAGTATTAAAAAACAAATTAACTAATTCTATACACTGTGTTTAAATTAATGGGTGGTAGAGGGTTAATTTTTGGTCACTTATGGGTTAAATTCCATTTTTTTATTGGAACCATCCATAATTATATAATCCATATAATAACTGTTTCGATTACTCTGTAGTCGTAATTAATTTTGCACAGAAAAAGTAGTCATTTGACCTAATGTGCATTGTTACAAATGCTATTAAAATTGCAGTTTTTATTTTTAATATGTTTTTTTAAAATGATCAAATTTGACAGCAAAAAAGAATAAATTTTTCTGTAGTAATAGCAATATTTTTAGATAATATTATTAACGTTTTTTTAAGTGTAACTATTCTTTGATTGTAAACAAATTTGCAAATTAGACAGCAAAAAATTTTTAATTTTTCTGTAATAATAGCAAAATCTCCAGTTGATTTTACTATTTTTTTAGTGTAAAAAATTTTTTTAGTGTAACATAAAAAAAATTTCATTATAACAAAAAATATTTATAATTATTATTAATTTCCGTATATTAAATTTTTTAATAAATAAAAAAATAATAAACCCATATTTCACTCTAAAAGTTAAAAAAAATTCAAAAGTTCAACTTTGACCTAGAATTCCTTAAAAAGTCCTCAATCAATTTTAATGTAATTAAAACTGAGTCAAGCTGAACTAAATATCTATCCATTAAAATAAAAATTACTTCAATATTTTGATCGGTTCAAAAGTTACAGAATTTTGGCCAATTAAAAACGATTAGTCAGCCACTGTGCGGCGTCACTTACTAAAGATTCTGTGTAATACGAATTTTTACGAAATATTTTGCAAATGTGGTACATAAACTAATATTAGAAGTTACATAACTTTCATATTTAATAAATGACAGCTTACAAATATACACCAAACGAAAGCTTGGAAGGTTCCCTATAAAATAAAATATTGAGTACCGCTATATTGTACAGTCTTTAAGATACCGGTGTTTTTACGTAAAAAGTCAGGCGAAAAATGCTTAAAATTCCATTTCACTCATAATGGGTTAATGGCTTTGAAAATATTGAAAGTATTTCATACAATAAACGCATAAATTTTACAATGAAATCTACTCCAGCATGATTTAATATATTATTTAATATATAAATAAAGGTACATAAACTTGTTTAACGTAACACTGATGATTATGTGTTAAAAATAAAGAACGAAAATACTGTTTATACTCTCTTCATACAAACTGATGTATCGGGAACTATAACTTTTTTAAGAAATTGTTGTAGTTCGCAGATATGTGTATTGAGCGTTACTCGTTTTTAGTATAATTCAATATTCAGTTTAATTAATAAAATAACAGCGTAGGGTTGCACTTCTAAATATTTAAAAGTTTTGCGAACTTTGTTAAATAGTTTATATTGCAAAAAGTTTCATCAATCAATAATAATGTATTGTAGTTTTTTAATTTAATTGATATTTTTTTTAGTGTGTAAATAAGGAGTTTATGTTAAAACTTATCGAAGATTATACATCTGAATTATTTTACTGGGTTCTAAAAAATATTAAATTCGTAAGAAAATATATAGAGCATTACGTTAACAAAATTCTTATATATAATTATCTATAAATTTTAGGGTGGTAAAAAGTTAATAGCAGCGGAAGGGCAGAAACGATATGGAGAGCATTATCCGTTCAGAAATTTCTGTTTTCTTTCAAAAAGTCATTCCCAGAACAACCGCGAAAGCAAATGTAACGCTCAATTCACAAAAATTTAAAAAAAATAGAAAAATGTTATTTTATATTAGGATCCAATGAATGAGGCGAAAACTATAACACCTTCTCATATTTCTATTAATTAAATTGGTAAAGTTAAAAAAAGACAATGAAAAACCCAAAATTTGCACTCACAATGAAAATCTCCAAAATTATTAAAACTTTAATGTTCGATTTGTGTTTTTGTGGGATATAAAAAAAATAAATATTCGGCCATGTTCTGTATTTCATGTGGAATTAAAATGTGTGGAATTATGAAAGCATTGTGCCGATTGTCGTGCGTGAGCGCGCGTGATAAAATCAAATTTGATCGTGAGCGTGCGTGAGCGTGCGTGATCGTGAGTCTTAACATTTGCTGTGCGTGAGCGTGCGTGAAAAATTTTTTTTTTCGTGATCGTGAGCGAAAACTCACTCACGCGCACATATCTAAATAAAACCCTTCTTGTTTGTTCGGTGGTTGTATAACGAATGCAAATGTGTAGCGCCACTTTCGGAAGCCGCTACACTTCCATCGTCATGTACGTTGAAAAATTAAGTTGATGTTAATTTTTCCCTTGTTCCTTGGAATATTAATCATACCCAATTCTTTCTGAATATAACGTTACGAACCTTAGCCTAATAATCAATTTAGATTCACAAAGCAAATACGTCCGAAATAATCATATTAATAAAAAAAGCTTAAGTTATTAATTAATTTCTTAAGTTATTTAATTAAAATACGAAATTTATATAATTATAAAATTTTAAATTAAGCTTTTTAATGTGGGAATACCTTCCCTTTTCAAAAAAAAAATGACGAAATAAAGTTAGGTAATATGAGTGTTTAATATGCTTATATATATCCCTTTTTTATACTTGAGTTCTAAATACACATTTTAAATTTAATAGCGATTTTATTTTTATATTATTATTTTTTAATTATTCGTAAAATTTAAGATGAATTTGGATTTTAAAGCCAAAAGTAAATAGCCTGAAACAGTCGGCATGACGGAGGGAGTGTCCTGTGTGCCCAAGATACTACCCCTTCTACTGGTGGTCACTGACCCGCCAGGAATTGCCTTCACCCGAATGTTTTGTCTGCTTGCCCTTGGAAATATTAAATTTAATTTTTTTTCACGAAAAGATTCAAATTGATTACAAAGATGATGAAACAATCAAGGCGATCAAGCTTGGTTATTTGATGATCTTTATGTTATTATATGAAACTTCAAAGTAAATTTTATTTCATATCAAGGATATATAGTTCGCTAAATATATTTAATATATTATTACATATTTAGGCTTTTTGTATTTGTAATAAAAAAGTATTTAGACATCAAAAATTTGGTTTTGTTTTTGCATGGGAATAAATTTTGAAAAATTTTTTTTCCAAATAAAATAAATGAAAATTAATTGAAATATACAAACTTTTGTTAATATTTTCGTACTCTATTTTTATGTACAGTTTTTTCTTTTTTTGTTTCTTCATTGCAAATTGTTACATTAGTATCAAAAATTTTCGTTACTATATATGGACCATCATAAATACTCTTGTGTTTATCATATGGTTCTTTCTTCAATAAAACTTTATCACTGATATTTAAAATAATTGGTTTTGCAAAATTGTCGTAAAACTTTTTATTTCTAGCTTTATGTTTTTCAATCAATTCTTTAGCAAGTAATTTAGCTTTTTGAAGTCTATCGGCCATGTTCTGAAAACCATTTCGTTTTGAAACCGCAAAGTTTCAGGAAAAAATTCAACTAAAACGGTCATTTATTGCAACTTTTTAATTAATTTTTATGTTTTAAATGTTTCAGATATTTTATTCGAACTTAACTTCGAATGCACTAAATTGTCCGATTTAAAGAACACTGTTTTTCATTTTTGTGATTTTGCGATTTCAAAACGAAATGGTTTTCAGAACATGGCCGTATATTTAACTTTTTTACTGTAATCGCCAATGTTGTAAATTGGATCTATGTTGTTGTTTATTTCAGGCATTGTTGCCTTTTTTCCGAAAACTAGCTCAAAAGGAGTAAATTTATTATCAAAAACTGTGTTAGGTGTAGTGTTGTGAGAAAACGTAAAATATTTTAAAAATGTATCCCAGTCAGATAAATTTTCATTCAAGTAGGCTCGAGTATACTCATTAAAAACGCGATGGTTACGCTCGACGGTGCCTAAAGTTTCATGGTGATAACTGGTTGAGAACTTAATTTCAATTTCCAAAAATTTGCACAACTCAGAAAAAATTTCGTTTTTGAACTCTGTTCCTAAATCAGATTTTATAATGTTTATCTTCCCATATGAAGTTTTCGAAAATTGCTTTAGCAACTCTGAGCTGATGTATCAGGTATTGCTACTGTGACAAAATATTTTGACAAGTCACACATAATTGTTATGGCATATTTATTTCCAAACGCAGTTTGCGGTAATGGACGTATTGTGTCTAGAATAACGATTTCAAATGCTTTGTTTGGAGTTGGAGTCAAAGTAAGTTTTTCAGTATTTGTAGGCTTAACTTTGTTTAAACAGCATTTTGTACAATTTCTCACAAATATTGCTATGTCCTTCGTAATTTTCTTCCAAAAATATTTCGTTCGAATTTTAGCATAAAGTTTTTTCTGTCCGCAATGACCTCCTTATACTGGGACGTTATGATATATTTGCATTATTTTGATCTTCTCATCTTCGTTTTTTGCTATCGCGATAGGTTCAGTATGTATTATTTTAAGAGTCTTTAGTATTTTATTACCGTAATCTTTTAATTTTTGTATTGTAAAGATTTTGAAAAATAAATCATCTTTTGGCCATTCTGCACTATAGATTCCTTGAACGCTAGCTTCTTTTTCTAGCCTCGAAAGCAAATAGTCAAAACTAATTGTTTCGTTAACGAAATCAAAGTCTAGAGATAACAGTTTTTTAAATTTTCTATATATATTTACGCGTAATGTTTTTGTATTTTGATCATTGTAAAATATTTCGGTTCTTATTTTTGCTACATTTTTGCTGAAGTTGTGAGAAAATTTGTCGTATATTTGTAATTAGTTTAATTTATTATGACTTGCGAAGAGTTGGTTCGGATCAATTTCATTGATTTTCGTAGTTCTTGACATATCACGTGTCATTACGGCTAATACTTGGTTATTTACTTCTTTTAATTCGGTAATTGTAAGCCTGGATAGAGCGTCAGCGCCAACATTGTCTTTGCCTTTAATGTAATCTACAGTAAAATTGTACTCAGAAAGTTCTAAACGGATTCGAGTCAATTTCGATGATGGATCTTTTAAATTAAAAAGGTAAACTAATGGAGGCGTATCTTACTGTGAAGTGGGTACCATAAACGTATGCTCGAAATTGTGTGATTGCAAAGTGAATTGCTGGCAGTTCTTGCTCAATTGTGGGTTTTTTCTGTTCTGCCTGATTAAATGATTTTGACGCAAAGTAAATCGGTAAGTCGTTATCGTTAAAGGATTGGCTCAAAATAGCTCCACATCCAAGTTTCGAAGCATCTACTGTTACAAGAAATGATTTTGAAAAGTCTGGATACTGTAAGATCCTACGAGATAATAACATTGATTTTAAACGATCGAAAGATTGTTGTAATTTTTCATTCCAATGAAAATGTATTTTTTTCGTGTTAAACGATTTAATGGTGCTGCTACTATGGCAAAATTCGGTATAAAGCGCCTATAATAATTTGAAAATACAACAAAGCGTCTTATTGCATCTTTGTCTGTTGGAACAGGATAAGTTTTAACGGCATTTATCTTTGTATCATCCGGAAAAAGACCATTCGCGGTACATTTGTGCCCTAAAAAAGTTACTTCAGAATGAAAATAATTGCATTTGTACGGACTTAACTTTAGATTATGTGACCTTAAAATATCAAAAAAATCTTTTAAATTGCTCAAATGGTGTTGTTTACTACAACCGACTATGACTATGTCATCTACGTATAAGAAAGCTTTGTTAGGAGAAAGTCCAGAAAATGCTATGGACATCATCCTTGAAAACGAGTTAGGTGCTACATTTAATCCAAAGGGTAAAACCTTCCATCGAAAAGGTCCTTTGTCCGTGCTAAAAGAGGTAACGTCACGTGAGTCAGGATGCTATGGAATCTGGTGGAAACCGGAAAACAAATCAACGATAGAAAAATATTTTGCTCGACCTAAATTATCTAAAATATCGTCAATGCGAGGTAACGGAAATTTGTCAGCTATAAGCTTTTTATTGACAGCACGATAGTCTACGCACATCCTATACCACTTTTGATCATCTGTAATCTTTTTTGGTACAATAATCAGTGGACTATTAAAATTTGAGAAGCTAGGTTCAATCAGATCATTTTCTAATAAATTGTTCACCTGTCTATTAATTTCGTTTTTTTGAGAATGCGCAAGCCCATAATTTTTTATGTATACTGGGGACTGATCAACTAATCGGAATTTTGGTTCATAGAAATTATTAATTGACATTTTGTCATCTTTCAAAGCAAAAACGTCTGCATATTTTTCACAGAGTTGCATAAGGCTGTCTTTTACTTCATTTGGCATTTGATTTTGTAGTATGGTTTTTAATTTGGCTATACGTTCACTATTTCTTTCATTTTTATTTATGGAATATATGTAAAAGTTTTGTAACCGTTCCGCTTTGACTTTGTCATTTTGTATGCATTTAAACTCATCAGTAGTGGTTACTATTCTTACGACTGGATTGTTTGAGTCTATTATGCCTTTACCGATAAATACACCTTTACAAATTTGTTGTGAATCTATAAGCATTGGTTCTGTAATTCCGCATAAATTAAATATCCGATAAACTTCACACCTTGGAGGGATAATGCACGTAAAATTCTTGCAATATTGGCACTACTAATCTTTTGTTTCTGTCAAACTGTTATGTTCATATTTTCATAATTAATTTTGCATTTATTATCCTTTAGTAAATCAAACACAGATTTCAGCTTAACTTCAATTCGTAAAGTATAATTCAATTATAATTAAATTCATATACGTATATTATATACAATGGTTTTTTCTAAATGTAAATGCAACTTACACTTGTGCTTTTTCTTAGACTAAGTAACAAATTTACTAGCGCCCGGTCTTACAACAAAGTTTGCCAGTCACAAACGAAAGGAATGATATAATATAATGTGTTAAATATTTAAATTACAAATTTAATAAAATTTAACCCGACTTTATATGAACAGTGGCGAAATTACTTTTCTCCTTTTAATATGGCGAATCTTAAAAATTTAAGTCGATCGACAGACCTGCCAGATATTTTTTCTTCTTGATCTTGTCAGTGCTGGCATAAGATGATTACAAAATATAGTGGAGTGATAAAGTAACTTTACCACGCAACATTCCCCCTTCGTAAACTTCGGGCAGGCTGCATGTGGTTTACTTTTTTACATCTAACTTCGCTAACTTGACTGCAGGTCGGGTTAAAAGGCCACTCTTTGTTTTGACTACGGCACTGCGAACTTGGTTATCTTTCGCACGAAATACGTCGATAACTACACCTTTCTGCCAACTGTTTCTTTTCGCATTTTCATCAACAACAATCACGACGTCACCAATGGCCATAGGGTCTGCCACACTCTCATGCCACTTTGCACGCCTGATCAAGCCAGGCAGATACTCCCGCAACCAGCGCTTCCAAAACTGGTCCGCCAATGCACTGGAGATTCGAAAATTCTTGCTCAAAGCCACCCCGCTATGGTTTGGTACAGCACGATCTCGCACACCGCTCGAACAGCCAAGCAAAAAATGATTTGGTGTAAGAGCTTCGCTATCAGATGTCTTCAATGGTACGTAAGTTAATGGACGCGAGTTAATGATGTTCTCAACATCTGCCAATGCTCCACGTAGAACTTCTTCACGCAGGCCCACTTTGGGAAGTATGTCCATTAAAACTGACTTGACAGTTCTAACCATTCTCTCCCAACATCCCCCCATGTGTGGGGTGGCAGGCGGGATAGATTTCCATTCAATTTGTCGATACTTGCACTCAAGCTCACCAGGAGAAATCTTTTCTACCTCGCTCATCAGCACACGATTTGCGCCGCTAAAGTTCGTCGCATTATCTGACAGTACACGCTGTGGAACTCCTCGACGACTGATAAATTGTTTAAACACCAACAAAAATGAGTCAGTAGATAATGACGGAGCAATTATTATGTGTACGGCGCGCACCGTCATACATGTGAATAACATGCCCAGCGTTTTTCTCTGCGCCTGCTCATTACCACCTCAAATGGCCCAAAATAGTCAACGCCGGTAAAATGAAATGGCCTAGTGAAGGCAGCCAATCGCTCAGGAGGCACGCCGCTCATTTCAGGACAGCTAGGACTGGCTGCGCGATTTTTACAAACCTGACATTTTTTTGAAACATCTTCATCCAGCGCTCTTAGACCACTTATTCGAAAACGCTGTCGCATTTCATTAACAACAATTTCACTGTGATGGTGATGATACTGGCGATGATAAAAATCTGCAAGTAAAAACGTTACTGGATGCTTACGTGGCATGATTATTGGTTGTTTTACATTTGTCGCAACACCTTCAATGGCATCAATGCGTCCTTTCTCCCTGAGTATACCAAATTCATAAAAGTAGGGGGAGCCTTTATATATCGTGCTTTTACGGTCCACACGCTTGCCACAACGTAGCAATTTTATTTCATCGTTATATGAATCTTCTTGGCATTTTCGCATTATAACATTTTCGATGCTGGCAATATCATTAAGGCTCATCAAAGCGTCGATACTTTCTGTCGGGAATGGTTTCTTACGAATACGGCGTAAGAACTTCAGCACGTTCCATTGTGTGTTGCGATATTTCTCCCATTTGCTGAATCTGGTGGGGTCAGGTGCAATGGCAGCCAATGTGGATAAAATGGGCTCCTTTTGTTTAATATGATACAAAAATTCTGTTGTTGCTTCTGCCGTACTGTTGAAGTCCATTGCGGGCCAGCCAGATTCATCGCCTTTAAGAAAATCAGGACCTGTAAACCATCGTGAAGCGACATCAAACTGTGCGCTCCCGGTCCACTTCCTTCCATCATCAGCAACATTTTCAGGCGACGAGACCCATCGCCACTCGTTAACATTAGAGCCTTCTAAAATCTCACCGATGCGCAGTGCCACAAATTGTTGGTATTTTCTAGCATCCGACCGAATCCAATATAATACATTTTTGGAATCTGACCAAAATACGCGACGTGCGATTCGTATTGACAGCTCGCTACTCACGAAGTTCGCCAAGCTGCTAATAATTCAAGTTTCGGAATTGAAACCGGTTTTAGAGGTGCTACTCTAGTTTTAGTAGCTACTGAACTGCATTTTATTGCGCCATAACAATCCGCGCGCAAATACACAAGAGCAGCGTATGCATTAATGCTTGCGTCCACGAATACATGCATTTAAATATTCGCACAACCGTTTATAATATCATAACATCGTGGAATACGTGTTTTCGATATTTCAGGTAATAATTTGACCCAGAGCTACCATTTTTGCTCTTCCTCGACGTGCACAGGCTCATCCCACGTAACGCCTGTGCGCCAAATTTATTGCAACAATATTTTTGCGAAGATGGCATAAAACCCTAATAGACCAAGTGGGTCAAATATGGTCATTACGACCCGCAAAATTTTACACTTGGTTGGCGTAGTTGTATCATCGAAAACAGCAGGGCCAAACTTTTGTATGAAGGTAAAAATATCTGAGGTGGGCTCCCACCACATGCCGAGTACCTTTTCATACTGTCCTGCTGGGTCTTGTATACATTTACTTTGCTGCTCAGTTTGCACTCCTAAAGCATTCAGTACACGCTTTGAATTCGAAAGCCAATGGCGCATTTCAAACCCTCCGTCTAGGTGGATTCTGCGTACAAGTTCGGCCATTTCGATCATTTCATCCTCAGTATCTACGCTCTGTAACCAGTCGTCCACAAAGGCATTTTCAATTATGTCATCCACAACCTTCGGCTGCATCTCACGAAAACGTTCAGCATTTTTATTTTTGACATCGTTCGCTATGGACGGCGAGCAGGATGCCCCGAATGTCATCACTGTCATAATATATACTTCTATGGGCTTCGATGTGTCACCATTGCGCCATAAAAATTTTTGAGACGTTTGGTCATCATTGGCAACACGCACTTGATGAAACATTTCGCGAATGTCGCCAGATAACGCCATTGACTTTTCACGAAAACGTATGAGAACACCAACAACTGACTGTAGTAGATCAGGGCTTTTCATTAAAACAGAGTTTAATGAAATTCCATTAACATCTGCGGCGGCATCCCACACAATTCTAGTTTTGTTTTTATATTAATTAGTAACTGTAAAAATTGGGATATACCATGACTTTCCACCGCTCGTTATTTCGTCTTGCTGCAATTTGCGAATATAGCCCTTATTTTCATAATCATGTACTTTATCGTTGAGAAGGTTCTCAATTCAGGGCTTCGAATCATTTTTGCCTCAAGACATTGCAACCTACGACGAGCCATGGGCCAAGAGTCGGGAAGATTTATTTTGTCAAACTTCCATAGTAGGCCGGTTTCCCATACCTTTTCGCTGTTAGTTGTTGCTTCCATAATTTTTAAAGCGCGCTCATCATCTTTCGAGCGTAAACAGCTAATAGTGTTTTTTACACCAATTGCTTTAAGTGAAAAGTAGCTTCTAAGCATATCGTCCATGTGGTTGTTTGTGTTACAGGGGCATAAATGCATTAGCCGTAATGATTCAGCACATTTTCCACTTTGACGACCGTATACACTCCAACCAATTCTACATTTTGCGGCGATTAAGCCATCAACACCGTTCTCTTTGACTTCAAGGGGAACACAAATATTTGCGTTATCAAGCCCAATTAAAATTCGTGCTTTAGCTGCAGTATATGGAAGTATGGGAATATTTTTTAAATCAACACTAGAGTCAATTTCAGATTTGTAGATACTGTGCCAACATTACGCAGACAAAATTTGCGTGCATTGAATATTTTTGAACTTTCTTCCTTTTGTGTAATGTCGCCTGTCCATTGTAAACAAAGTTCTTCCACTGGCCCTTCCAGGCCGAGAGCAGCAGCGACCTCATTCTCAACAAGAGTGCAGGCAGCAATTAATGCATATGTATTTATCGATCTATTATTTCCAAAGAGCGTAACAGGTATATAGCGAAATAAAGTCTTCTTTTTTAATTTTGCATGAAATAACACTGATTGATTACCATCTGCTTTACTTGTTACAATAGCCTTATCATTTATATTATTTTGCTCTTGGCCTCTCTCATTATGCAGCAACGGGTTGTGTGGCATATTGCAGCCATCAACGCTGCAATGCCTTTTTGAGTTACATCGACGCAGAAAATGTTTTTTAAAAACACGCAAGCAGAGTTTTTTCTCTCGAATAAACTTTTATCTATCATCTATTTTTAACGAAGTAAATTCTCTACATTCTGCCAACCTATGTTGCTGTGAACATTTTGGACATTCATAAAAATTAACATTAGGAGTTGCATTTTTGTTATTATCAATAACATCATGCACAAATATTCGTTCTTTTGAGTCTTTACGATGTCCCTTTATTTCTTCGTTCGTACGCGTGTTTGTTGTTGGGACGTATGATGTCACTTGAGTTGGGCACGTTGCTAAATTAAAAAGCCAAGAATCAAAGAGAACTATGTCAACTCGAGCAAATGCAATACGATAGCGACCCCAATCCAATTTTAAATCGCTTGGCAATTTATCTAACAAATCATTTAAAAGCATTGGATCATTGAGATAGTCAGCAAGCCCCATTGCTTGCATTGTTGCTCTGTAATTTTGTACAGCAAGAGCAAAATTGATTAGTGTCTCTAATTTCTCTTTGCGTACATGTTGCTCTTGTTTTAATTTAAGTTGAAGAGTGTGGTGTATTATTTCAGGCCTGCCATAGAGCATTCGCAACGTTTCAATGGCAAAGGGAACGGTGGCCGGCATCATCAGTTTACCACGCACTGTATCTAATGCAGCACCTCGTAGGCATTTTTGTAATCTAATGAGATTTTCCTGGTCTGTAAAGCCGCATCGTTCTGTCGATTGTACATAATTTGTGATGAATATGGGCCATTCATCTGGCTTTCCAGTGAAAATTGGTAAATCTTTGCTTATAGCGTGGCGCGCGGCGACATGTGTACTAGTATAATCTGCTGCTGAATTTTGTAAAAATGTACGAATTAAAAAAATTTGTAGAGGTCGCGTTCGGCTGAGGCTGTAATACATTTGTCGTCATTGTATTGCTATTTATAGCAGCGTTGTTGCTAAACTGAAATAACGTTGGCCTTGAAATATTATTCGATGAAGAATCTTTCTGCATCTCATATACAACCGAACTCGAAGGTGTTGGTGCAAAGGAGAGATTTGGGGCCATTACATTCTACAAACAATTGCCGTCATTTACGGCATTGTGTTGAATTCTCATACCGGTCAGCTGTGCCGAAATATTTGCATCAAATTTATCGTTGTTTGCACTTGATGTGGCTACTTTCTGATGCACAGAAGCCGGCAATATTGGTTGTTTCCAAGTAACCTTGTCTGTCGCAGTTGATGGCACTTGTGTATTTGATACAGGGTCGGTACAAAAGCGTTTCTTTGCAGGTGCTTTTCTTACAGCACCAGAGCGTGTGCGAGATGTAATTTCGTCGAGGGGTGCATCATTTTCGTTTATAGATAAAGAAGTATTACTTACCAGTGCAGAGGCTTAATGGGGAGTAGATGTATGTGCTCCGGAGACTGTAGTTACCGTGAGCAATTGTTGGCCTATTGGCTGCTTGACATTTAGGTAATCCAATGATGCTGCGCCGCAGTCAGCGGCATTATTGACGTCATAATTGTCAGCAGCAATGTTTGGTGTCGGTTCTCCGGATGAGGTGTTTGTCGTTTGACCATTACCTCCAATTACATCATCTCCTTGATTGTGCATCTCGAAATGATTGCACACTTACCAATTGAGGTTATGTTGAAGCGTGAAACAGCAAAAGTTATTGATCACAAAAGTATTAAAGAATGTTGGACGGTGGACGGCCTAGTAAATCAAACACAGATTTCAGCTTAACTTCAATTCGTAAAGTAACGTGATGCTTTAATCTATAATTCAATTATAATTAAATTCATTTACGTATATTATATACAATGGTTTTTTCTAAATGTAAATGCAACTTACACTTGTGCTTTTTCTTAGACTAAGTAACAAATTTACTAGCGCCCGGTCTCACAACAAAGTTTGCCAGTCACAAACGAAAATAAATGATAAAATATAATGTGTTAAATATTTAAATTACAAATTCAATAAAATTTAACCCGACTTTATATGAACAATGGCGAAATTACTTTTCTCCTTTTAATATGGCGAATCTTAAAAATTTAAGTCGATCGACAGACCTGCCAGATATTTTTTCTTCTTGATCTTGTCAGTGCTGGCAGAAGATGATTACAAAATATAGTGGAGTGATAAAGTAACTTTACCACGCAATACCTTCGGATGGTATATTGAAATTATCGCTTACGACGTGGAAAACTTGTGAAATTATAAAATTTTAAACAATTCCGCTTGTACAAATTGTACCTAAGCTAGTAAAGTAAAGTAAAGTAATACCCGTAATATTGATTATTTCATTTTCATTTAAAAATATATTAGGTTTTAAGCAGGAAACTTTTATCAAAGAGATGTCCGCTTGTGAATCCACAAGAAACGAACAAGTTTTATTGGCGTCAATACAATTTAGTTTGATAAAATCGGCATAATTAAGATTTATACTGTATACTGATTTATTAAAATTTTGACTATTTAGTTCTGATATTGTGTTTCGTCTTCCTGCCTCAACATATGCTGTTGAGGGGCTTGGACGTTTAAAGTCCTCACTGAAGCCCTTTGATTGTTAGCATTTAGTGAATTTCTACTTCTACCATTGCCACGATAACTATTGTTCGATCGATAGTTTGTAGAAAAATTGTTGTTTCTTCTGAAATTATTATTGTTATTATTACTGAAATGTCTACGGTTATTGCCACGGTAAAAATTGTTACGATACCGCGAAAAATTGTTATTCTGATAATAACTAATGTTTCTGTTGCTACTTTGATTTCCAATTGCCAAAACCTGACGTTCCTTTGTTTCAGCAGTTTGCTCTACTACTAGCTTCGCAATAACTGCTTTTGGATCTGAAAAGGAAGAACATGCCAAAATTGACTTTATTAAAACTGATTTAGCATTTAATCTGCACATCGCAACCGTTTGCTCAATAGCCATCTCGTGGGCTTTTCTCTTTGTTATGCCTTCAACAGTAAGATTTCGTTTGAAAGCGTCAGCAAGATCCTCTGCTTGCTTTGAAATTTCTGCATAATTATTATGCTCAACCATAAGCGCTGAAATTTTACCCGCGATAACTTTTGAATTATCCACCTTAATATTTGTTTTTAGAGCAGTTTTAATTTCAGTTATGGTAGAAACACTGTCTGGCAATGCTTCACGATCTTTTGCTTCTAAGTTCGATTTAATAAAATTTAAGAAAGTTGTTGTTAATTGTGGCTCAATCAATTCTTCTATTAAGTCTATTTTGTCACGGAACGAGTCTAAGGACAATGGGTTTCCATCATAATTGTCTCTTATAATGGACGCACACATGCCAATATATGATCTTTTCTGATCCAGTGTAGCCATTTTTATAGAAATTTCAATATTATTCTTGTTAAACAATTGGGACTAATTTCCGATTCACTATTACTATCGCCTTCTAACACAACGTCTTTGTTAATAAACGAAAATGAGTTTTTTCCTTCCGGCACTTTTATTTTACAATCTAATTTTGTAAAACAATTGATTAAAAGTTGACGACAATTTTTAATTTTTGAAAGAATTGATTTTCTACTAGAAGTTGATAATTGTTTATGTCTTGGCTCTGTGTATTCTAATAAGTCATTGTAAGTTTCTATTAAAAGTGAAATATATTCGTTGTTTATTAACGTTTTTTGTTAACGGCCTATTTTGCAAAAACCCTTTTCTTTATTTTATAAAATTCAAATACTAGTTAATTAAACCTAGTGTTATTGAATTCTGTCATTTACTAAAACATAGTGGTTTTAATTACTTGAAAAAAAATGATGAAAAATGTTCTTAGTTTTAAATTTGATTGAATAAGAGAACAATTTTTCTTTAAAAACAAATTTTCCCCATGTTTTCACTCATTTGAGTGTATAATTCTTGCTCTTCACTGTATTAATTTTTCATTTTTATTTTAATATTTAGATGTTTTGTACCTGAAAGTCAGTCAGTGTTGCCAGAACTTTTCATAAAATTCAAACGCAGAGAGAAAACAAGCAAAAATCACTAATAAAAGAATTTTTATAAATTCTAAACACTTCTATGTCAAGCCGAAATAATTTATATAAAAATATAGAAGTTTATGAAAAACACCCGCTGTTAATAAAACAAATAAAAAAATATATATCTTGATCTATGGAAAAAATACTGTTTTGGCAACACTGATGTTCTCGCATTAAATTAAATCAAGGAATTCTCTTTCTCATTCTTCATTCCACTCTTTTCCGTTTTATTTATGTATTTGTATATATATTTGTCACAATTCAAAATATAAGTACATATTTTGTTAGTATGTATGTATTTATTTTAAATTGTTTAATATACTTATTTACATTCATGCTTATTGTTATAGGGTATTTTTTTGTTTTTGGATATTTATATGAAAAGAGAATATTGTTATTAAATTTTTAAGTCGAATTATGCCAGCCATACACTACACAAGTTGAGTGCTCAAGTCTTGCACTGCGTAAGCAAAAATTGTGACACACACTATTCAAGTAAACTGTGCAGTTTTTTATTTTAAAGCTATAAGCGAAGAAGACAACATATGCAAACACAGCGCTATTTTATTGTTTGATAAATAAATAAAAAGAAATCAAAGAAGAAAAATTCACTTTATTACTTATTTTTCGTAGGCATCGACTTTTATGATTCTATTGCTGTAATCGCTGCTTTTAGTTCACGATAATGCAAACGATTCATTGTATAATCCTCGAACTATGTACAGAATATATTTTCCGCGCTCATTTTTTGTTTTTAATTCTTAAAAAATCGCGACACAACTGAGTGTTTGCAACATACACTGCACAAGTTCACTGTACAGTTTTACAAACTTGAGCATATATCAAAATCGTTTTGATATTTACTCAGTTCACTGCGTAAATAGCACAACTACCACCATACACTACACAAACGCACTGTACAGTGCCAGACTTGTGCAGTGAACTTGTGTAGTATATGGACGGCATTAGGTAGAGAATATTTAGTTTTAAGTAGAATTAATTATTTAGTAATATATAGAATATTAATAAGTAGTTTAAGCATAATTGTAGCTTAGTTATTATAATATAGAATGTAAGAATATAATATAATAAAAATAGGTATAAGTCTACTACAATATATATTTACATTTTTTATACATTTTCTGCAACCCCTTACGTTATCTCAAGAAAAGTTGAGAATTGTGTTGTTGTTTGTGCTTGCTGTCTTCTTTGTTTGTGTCTGTTGCAATTATTGTTCTGCATGCTGATGTTGCTTTGTTTTTAATTCGTTGTTGTTTTTAATTATTGTTTCTAGATCTTTTTCATCTGTTGTCATGGCTGGTTTTGATCAACTTTCTGTTGTTTTTTATTTTGTTTATGTTGATAATTATTTTGGTTGTTGAGTATTTATTTATGTATATGTATATTTCTGTTGTAGTTTTTTTTTGTGGTTTATTCGTTGAACTTTATTCATATTTCATTAAAATAATGCTTCTATTGCATTTGATCACATTATTTTCGTCACTTTATTTCGTCTTTGGTGTCATTTCTGTTTTAATTTGGTTTTTCTTTTTAGTAAAATGTTTCTTTTTTGTTGAGTTCTTTTGAATTTTATTTCGTGTTGTTTTCTCTTTTGGTCTTGTCTTTTCTCTCATTTTCTATTTTTCTTTATAGGTATGTTGTTCGAACTGTTATACTAAGAACATTTTGTGTTTTCTTTTGATTTAAATTTCTTGATTTTTTGGTAATCTATACCACTTTATTCTTTAACTGTCTTTTCCAATTTCTAGAATTTTCTGTGCGTTTGTTTAAACTTGTTATGGTCCGTTCTTTTCCAATGGTTTTTTTTAACGGATTCGTTAACAGTTTTAACTTAACTTTTTTTATTATATATATAAAATGTGTCACATATTTTGTACAGTCTGTACTTTTAATTCAGGCTTTGTAAATTTTCATTTTTAGAATTTTCGAAACTTTTCACTTTTGTTTTGTGTGTTTTCTTTTTTTTTGTGTTGACTTTCCATTTTATGGAAGTTTTTAGTTGTTAACTTCTTAGAATTTTCGCGGCACTTTTATATGTGTATGTAGGTTTTTTCCTGTTTTTATTGAATATTTTGTTCTTTCCTTATTACACTTTTATATATTTTGTTTGCGAAATACCATGCGTAAAAATATTAATTACGAAGAATATGTACATATATTCACTAGCATTAGGTGTTTAATTTTGTTATACCATATTCACGATCATTGCATATGGACTTATAACAAAATCATGCTCAAATAAAATTGCCTTAAAATGTTCACTTTTGTGCTGCATTTTTGTGTATTTAGTTTGACTCATTAAATAGTTTTTTTGTGTACCAATAATTCTTTGACTCACTGTGTTTTGCACTAAGCCGCAAAAAGGAAAATTGGTTCATAGTCTAAAAATTTTATTGAAAAAGTTTTCTTTTTAGACACTACAAAACTAGTTTTAAGTTTTATTTTATTGTAAAATGTTTTAATTTTATTGCAAAATGCTATTTTGAAAGCAACAAACATTAAAGTTGGACTATACATTAATTGGTGTAGCCGACGCACAGTGGCGCCCGTAGAGCAAACGAGGTTGCAAAAATCAAAATTTTCATGTGCGCCTGCGAAATTTTAAATGAATCCATCTTATAGTAAACTTTTCAACGATCTCAAATATGCTACTCTTAACAATATCAGATTTTTAGTTTAGAAGACATAACTGTTCAAAGTTAACCAATTTTCGGATTTAAAAAAACACACAATTTTTAGGTAGTTTGATCCGATTTCAGGTGTAATATCACGAAAACTAGGCAACGAATAGTATTTTTTTTTGTTTTTAGTGATTGATGTGCTTATTAAATGTATAACAATAAAAAAAATTGTGCTGTTTGCTTTGTGTTTCTCTAGGTAAATCAGTATTTAAAAACTATCCATTTTTTCACTATTCTTCAACTTTGACGGAAAATAAAAAAAATTTACCTTTTTTTACCTCCGCCATATTTTCAAAATATGTTCTTTAACTAGTCTTTTACATAACTCAAAAGGTTTTATCTGCCTTTACGTGCCTATTTGGCTTCTACAGGTAAAAAACGTTAAAAAGACATTGTTGCAGAAATTGTATGGCGGGCATCCCTTACATGCCTTGACTGACAGTTACTTTGATGTAATAGTTTGAAAATTGCATTTTGAGTCAGTTGTCTACCTGAGAGCCTCTGGCGAAAAATTTGGTCCTAATATTCCGTTACAGACACAAGATGCACAAAAAACTACTCATTGAAATAAGCAGGTACGCACCTCACTTAAAAATTATTTTTGGCGTACATATGGTGAAGAACAATACTGACTTATGGTACAGGTAGGCACAAATCTCATTTGGCTACGTGCATAATATCAAAACTGTATAATTCAGCCCAAATGCATATGTATGCATGTAACAGGTACATTTGTAGACATGGTAGCATAGGCCTATATATTGCAAAACAAGCTTAATGCCTGCATTAGTCTACGACTGAAAGTTGGCGAAACAAGTATTGAAAACATGGCGTTGAACAATTTAAAATTATTTGAACTGTTTAGAAAGTCAATTACACCAACGTGTTTCGCGGAAGCTGCTTTAGAAGAACTCGATAGCTTATACGGAAATATTGAGAGAAGCAAAAGTATAAAAAATAATCTTTGTATGATACATGCCAAAATTAAGACAAAATGGGTGAAATGCAATCGAACCATTAACATCTTCAACTCCAAATACGAGGACTGGCTTAATGAAGACACCATCCTGGATATATTGGCAGTAGATAAACCCTCCACATCAACCAGAGGAGAAAAAGGAAGGCCAAAAAAAAGTATGGAGGAGTGTTCAATTTTCACAAGAAAGAGGAAACTTGCCGATGCCACCAATGACTTGACCACGAAGGATTTATCGGATGCGCTGTCTATTAAATACATAAAGGATAGTGAACGAGTTAGGTCGCAGATTACAAAATCTGTTGCTGATGCAAGCCCACTGCGACTAAAAAGGATTAAGGAAAGCATTCCCACTCCCACAAACGCACATATTAAAAAGTATAGTTCCGAAGAAGCCTTGGCTCTGTTTTTGGACTTAGAACTTTCCAAAGAGAAATATGAGATACTACGGGCATCTTTAATGCGACACGGGGCTGACCTTTTCCCCGGATACAAGCATATTACGCAAGCCAAAATAAATTCACGACCATTGCGTACGGAGTTTACGGAAGTCTCTGCGAAAGCCAATCTGCAGGATCTTATGGACCATACAGCAAAACGGTTGTTGGAAAGTCTTCCTGAAAATGAGGTGGAAATTCTTCCTCAGAAACTAACATTGATCAGCAAATGGGGCTGCGATGGATCATCCGGACAAAGCGTTTATAAGCAAAGGATATCTTCCGATGACACTACAATATCTGACGGAAATATGTTTATGGCATCTGTTGTTCCATTGCGGCTAAAATCTGATGTTTCCCTACACTGGAAAAATCATCGACCGTCATCAGTGCATTATTGCCGACCAATAATGTTTCAGTTTGCAAAGGAATCGGCAGAACTCATAAGGACCACGGTGAAGGACATTGAAGAACAAATAAGCAAGATTAAGCATACAAAATTGCAAATTGGAGAAGGAAAATATATTGAATGTAGTTACGAGTTCCACCTGACCATGGTTGACGGAAAAGTCGTAAACGAACTGACAGGAACAACCTCAACATTGACATGCCCGATTTGCAAAAAGAGTCAGAAGAACTTCGGTAATTTAAACGATTCTACAAACGAGGAGAATTACGAATATGGAATGTCACCATTGCACGCAAGGATAAGGTGTATGGAGTTCTTGCTAAAACTGGCGTATACCCTACCACAACAAGATGAAAACATCGATGAAAATACATCAATTAAGGATAAGGAAAAGATCAGAAAGAAGCAAATACAGAATGCTTTTTGGAAACAACTTGGACTAAAAGTAGACTGCCCCAAGTGTGGATACGGTAACTCAAACGATGGAAACACTTCAAGGAGATTTTTTGCAAATGATGAGGCAGTAAGTAGAATCACTGGAATTGACAATGAAATCGTCAAAAGATTGGGAACGATCTTGAATGTTTTAAACTGCCAAGAAAGTGTTAATTCTACAAAATTTGGAGAATATGCATCGGAAACTGCATCTCTTTTAGCAAAAATTTATCCACAGAAGAAGTTGACCCCGACCGTCCATAAAATATTGGCGCATGGCAAAGATATAATTGAGTACCAGTCTTTGCCAATTGGAGAGCTTTCTGAAGAAGCGCAGGAGTCTCTTAACAAATTTTACAAAAAATATAGATTGCAGAACACGTTCAAAGCATCAAGGGTGAGGCAAAATGAGGACCTCTTCAACATGTTAGCAGCATCTTCCGATCCACTTATTTCTTCCCTGCGGCATGTGAAGTCACGAAAAGAACTACAATGGAATTATACTTTAGAAATGATTAGTCTTTTAGATATACCTTCTGTTACGAATTGTGATGAATATTTTACAGAAAATTCAAAAAATTAATTGAAAAAAAATTTGTTTAATTTGTTGGCTAATAACTTTAAAACAGAAAAAGCTTTCAAAAGAACTAAGAAATATAAGATTGGTAAAAATAATTTGATTTTGTTACCATAAAATAGATGAGTTAGAAAAAAATTAGAGTTTAGAAATGATTTGTATTTTAGACATACTTTGTCTTACCAAGAAAATGAATATTTTACAGAAAATTGAAAAAATCATTTAAAAAAAAAATCTTTTGTTGTAATTTTTTAGGTAATATCTTAAAACATGAAAAGCTTACAAAAGAACTACAAAAAAATATAAAATTCTTAAAAAAAATTTTTTTGTTACCAAAACTTGGATTTTTTCACAAATTTTAACTTTGAAAACCCATAAGTAAGCACCTATAAGGTGTAGCGTCCACTCCAACCGCTCATTTTATAGGTTGAACAATTATCTATGACATGCAATTTAAATTATTCGATTATCTTGTTCGGTTCAAAAGATATGATTTTTGCAACGAAAAAAGTCAAATGGCGCCACTGTGCGACGGTTGTATTTTTCCGCCGTCGTTTAAAATGCTTACATTTTAGTAAACTTTAGTCGCCGTCAACGATTTTTTGATTAGCGTTCTCAACGTCTGCAATTTGATATCGGCTTCGAGTTGTATATTATGACATTTCTAACGTAACGACGTAATCAATTTTGATAGTTTTCGATTTTAGTTACATACACATTTTTTTCTCACTTTTCGAGAAACGATCGAATATTTTGTTTCACATCTTTTCGACGCGAGAAGTTCGCACCAAAGTTAAAGAAGATGGGCACAGGTGACATGAATTTAAAAAAGAATGAAGCACACCCCATTTATAGTTTACGATATTGGGCCTGATTGTATAAGGCGTTGGCGTAAACGCCTAAGTCGTTTTTTGTAGTAGATTAAAGAACACGGGTTGTGTGTTACTTTAATCTATTACAAAAAACGACATAGGCGTTTACGCCAACGCATTACACAATCAGGCCGATTTGCTGCACCGACGAGTTACCGTAGAGGAACCACACAAGCGAGCAGAGCCTATTCAATGCCTGAATTGCCAAGAATATGGCCACACCAAAACATATTGCAAATTGCGCACAGTTTGTGTCTTCTGAAGTGAACTACACATCACTGCCAATTGTGATAAGCCAAAAGCTGATTAAAAAATTAGAAAGTGTGAAAAAAGAAGAGTTCGTAAAGAATGGTAATGCTACAGATCCCCTCAGCTAAAATCTAGGCTGAAGGAATGTGCTAAACGGCTTAGGACTCTACTAGAATGTTAAAAAACCGCTTCTCTTCAAAAACTTCTGAATGGGCTCGACGCATCACCTCAAACAGACTATTCGCTATGGAGAGCAGCCCGAGGCCTCAAAATACCAATGATATATAAGCCTCCATTGCAAGCTTCGAATAGAGACTGGGCAAGAACTGATGCTGAAAAAGGTAATCTGTTTGTAAACCGCTTGCAGAAAGTATTTACTCCAAATACGTCTGATACAATACTTGAGCTGCCACCATTCCTCGCTATACCAGATGTTATATTGCGGTTCAATATTTGTGAGATTGAACACTGTATTGCGAGCTTAAATTAAAAAAGCTCCAGGCGCTGATAAGTTAAGCAATAAAATGCTTTTAGAGCTATCCTATACTCAAAAAAAGTATAATTCTATTTATATTCAACGGTATTTGGCGCCTCAAATATTATCCCGAAGAATGGAAGGTTTCGCTGATTACCATGATACTTAAGCTAGTCAAAGATCATATGAAGGTGGAAACCTCTAGGTCAATAAGCCTATTATCTAACATGTCAAAACTATTTGAAAAGCTACTTATGAGTAAGCTAACACCCATACTGAATGACACTGGATGCATTCCAGACCACCAATTCGGGTTTAGGAGACAACACAGCTCGATTAAACAAAGACATATGGGTATGTTCTGCATTTGATGTGAAATATGGGGAATTATCAAAGCATTGTTGTTATAAATTTTAATTTGCAACAACAATGATTTGATAATTCCGCATATTTTAATTCCACATGAAATACAGAACATACCTGATAGACTCGTGAATGTGGTTAGAAAAACCTACGAGGAAAAGAAGTATTGTTCTGCGCTCTTCATCGATGTTTCTCAGGCTTTTGATAAAGTATGGCACGAAGGTTTAATACATAAACTAAAGCAAAACCTACCCGCACACACGCCTAAGCTTTCAGAAAGCTACTTAACAGCGAAAATTTGTTGTTAAGGAAGGTAATTTGCTAAGCCTTTCGCAACCGATTTAAGCCGGAGTTCCTCAAGGCAGCATCCTCGGTCCTGTATTATATCTGACATATGCCTCTCACTTGCCGGTAAGCAGTAACATACAGATATCAACATTCGCTGATGACACAGCTTTTCTAAGTGCTCACAAAAGCCATCAAGAAGGTTCCCGCAAACTGCAAGATTATATACCCCAGTTGGAGAAATTACTAAAATATGGCGGATAAAAATTAACGAAAAAAAATCTCTACACATTACTTTTACATCGTGCAGAGAAACCTGCCCACCTATACAAATAAATAACCAAACTATACCTCAACACACAGAAGTAAAATATCTCGGTGTTCATCTTGATGGGCGTCTAACATGGAAGTCAATTAAACAGTACATATCGGATATAAGAAACTTTAAAAATACCACAAAGTTGTTTCTTATATGCGGTTTTTCTTATAAAAAATTGTTGTTTATAAGAAAGTTATTTTTTATAAACATATAAACGGATATAAGAACCTTTTTTCTTATAAGTATGTATTCAATAAAGCATACATATGTGATATTTTTCTATAAAAATAAAATAAATTAAGTTCGATAGTTAAATTTTTGTGTTATGTGCACGAAACAATTCATAATTATAAAAAACTAACTTAAATAGCTCAAACAAAAGAAAAACAAAAAAAAAGAATTCAGTTCGCACTATAAAAATTTCTTATATAAAATTTCTTTTCATATCATTTAACATCTTTGGTGTTTGAAAAAACTTTCTTATATCAGTTTTTTTCTTATATATGATTTTCTTTTAGAGAACATTTTTTCTATGGAAAGTACATAAAAAGACATGGTGTTTTTGGTCCACTTTCTTATAAGCGGTTTTTTCTTATATGCGATGTGCTTATATCCGGTATCTACTGTAAATGCAAAGGTCACTCAAATGTAATTAAAAGTGCTCAAATGAATTGGCTCAATGGAAGAAACTCTACTCTAAGCCTAGATTGTAAACTTCTTCTATACAACTCCATTCTAAAACCAACATGGTCCTTCGGTATTCAGTTATGGGGCACTGCCTCTGCATCAAATGTAAATAAAATTCAAAGGCGACAAAATAAAATATTCCGTACGATAACAGCAGCCCCATGCTATGTCAGAAACAAGCGAATTCATAAAGATTTAGATGTGCCTCTGGTTAAGACAGTGTTTTCTAAACACGTGACAAGATACATCAAAAAACTTGAGTTGAACCCAAATACCCTAGCCCAAAACATCGATAACTTTAGAGGCACACTCGGCTGAGAAGGAGGGGCACTCTTGGTCTCAGCTGAACACGAGAGACGTAGACAACCAAAGGACCAACCGCTGAAACAAATATTTTTGTCTGGCATTGGCTGGACTTAAAAATGAAAATTTTAGAGTTAAGATTTTATTACTTATTGTTAGGTCAATTTTATTGGAGATACAATAAATAAATATAACCGAAAAAAAATAAGTCAAACAAGATTATTTATAAAACAAAATACACTGGAGCCCCGATTTGCGTCGATCCTATATGCGTCGTTTCGATTTGCGTCGCTTTTTAAAATGTGGCTCAATCCACTTTGCATCAGTTTGATTCCGATTTGCGTCACTAAAAACAATTGGATTTTTTCACTGATATCACAATCACATGTGAAGAATTTTAAAATTTGCGTGAAAAAAGAGAATTGCCATTTCATTCTGTTAGGCAAGTTATGCTAAACATAGTTATTAGAGTCCGACCGAAACCAGTTTTTTGAGGCCGAACTCGAACCGAACCTAATATTCGGCAAAAGGCCGAATATTCGGCCGAATCCGAAACTTGCCGAAACTTTTTTAGCATTAACTGATATTGACATTTTAAAAACTTAAAAAAACTGAAAAGTCATTTATTTTATTAACGGCCCTTCGGAATAACTAAAAAGATATAAAGTGGAATATTTACCTATTTTTGACACTAAATTTATACGATTTCATTAATTGTTACTTAAGTGAAGTTTTTTGATTACGCCCGCGTTTCCTCGATAATATACAAAAAATAATAAATTTTCTCGACTGTATTGAATTTATCGTGAAGATTGACAATGAGCGTTCTTCATATTTTGAAATTATTTAAAAAAATCTATTTTAAAAAACAAATAATACATTTCAGTGCAAAATTGCAGAGGTAAATTAGATTGCGAAAAATCGATTTATTATAACATAAAATAGATTTTCGATCGGAATCGAAATTGGTTTTCCATTCCCTAGTTTATGCTATTTATTTTGGCAACAAACGTTAAATACTTTATGTTACTATGTATGTATATCTTTTGGTTGCGCTTTATAAAACTAAGTAAAATTTTGAAAATTTGAAAAGACATGGGACAGGTAAAAACATATTTTAAATTTGGTAAATACTAGTTATTTCGATTAACTTCCTTATTTATAGAGAATAAAAAGTTTCGGTTTCGGTATTCGGCCAAAAAGTTGTCCTAAACCGAAAATCAGCCGAAACCACAATTTCGGCCAAAACCAAATATTCGGTCGGACTCTAATAGTTACAGGTATTATTTATTTAGGTTGCTCAGATTAATATAGATCCAGCCTAAACTGAGAATTTCTGTTTTTTTCTTAAATACGTGTTATCATATGTATTTGGGAATATAAATAAATTATGTAAATTTATTTTTTCTTACCTCATTATAATTAAATAGGAATACAACGTTTCCATGTGACTTTTTTAATCAAAAATGTGCATATCTTTTATATAAAAAGTTCAATATATCACCCAGTCAAGAAAAATCAGTTATATAGAAAAAAATGATTCGATTTGCGTCGTTTCAGTTTGCGTCGCATTTTTCCGGTCCCCTTTAACAACGCAAATCGGGGCTCTAGTGTACAGACAATAATAAAAATTTTAAATCAATTTCAAAAACATTTTTGTTTATAAAAAACCTAGCATAATTTTTTCTGTGTAACCCACAGATCGTTAGTTCTTCGGCGGAATTCACTAAGTTCCCACACCAAACGCGATGAATTTTTGAATTTTAGTTTTCTTTTCATTATAAAAGTAAAATAAAATTAATTCAAAGTATTTTCTTGTAATTATATATCTTCATTATTATATTAAAGTAATTTATTTAATGTATTTAAAGTATATAGCATATGTATGCCATATATTTAAACCAATACATTTTTTTTGCAATTATAATAGAAAAAATTCTTCGGGCAGTTTTAGAAATTGGATTCGGCGTATGAACTTTTTTGATTATTAAACTAACCTAAAAAACGATCTCTATTATCGCATTGCTCATAGCGCACTGCGATGAAGAAATTTTGCCCAAAAAAAGTACTTATCCTAATGTATGTCCTGGGCATAGGGCCCTAATAAACTGGTTGAACATATTCATATCTCGCGCCCATGCTTTCACTTCGCCTCAGCTTTTTCTAAAAGCGACAATTCATTACAACTTACTCCGTTAAAAGCTACAATACTATTGCATAAGATTTTGTTTATTTTTAAGTTCGTGTTGAAGAACTACAAAAGCCGACTATGTAAGTTAAACAATGTGAAATCTGAGCGTTATCTGCTTTCTTTTTGAGCAACCTGAGAAGTGCTTCAAAGCATCGCATGTGGAAGGCATGACATTTCTTTACTGCTTCCAGAATAATAATGGTTTTTCCTGAGTATTATGTCTGGACGAAACAACTTAAGTATGTTTTTCAAAAATTTCATGAGAGCAAAAATACTATTAAAGAGCAGAATGAAAATTTCTGTGTATGCATTTAAGGAAAAATGTAAATTAAACATAACTAACCGACATGGATTAGAATTCTGTTTAGTTTTTTGTTTGTTTTTGACACATTTGAAATTGGCTGTTGATCAGTCACAAAATAACAAATATGGAGATAAGTAAAATTTTTAAAACCTTACAGCCGTATTCAATAAATTCATATCATCGAAATATCAATTTTAAGTTCAAATATCTTTGCAAATTTTCCACACAGGAATGCATGATATACTTTAAATTAAAAGTTGAAGTCTTGACTATAATCGTTAAAGTACGTTTTTTTTAATTTGATTGACAATACCACTAAACAATTTAAGTTAAACAAAATTACCAACAAAACACTATCAAAACACAAAAGAAATGTTAGTGATATACAAACAATCAACACAAATGAAACTCGTGTGAACTCTTTTGTAATCATTTCTCATATTTGCTATTACTTCAAAACTTGTGTTAAATAAGTTGAGGAATATATTAAAACAGAGTTTAAAAAAAGTTAACTTACGCGAAAGTAATAAAAATCTATCCATTTATTTCAATATCCGGATGAAATCATAGTCTTTTTATTGCAACACTAACTACTAAACATGGTGGGGTTGCCAGTATCGAAACTTAAAATTCATTAAAACACATAATACCTATTGTAGTGTTTATGAATACTATTTCATATTACAGTATTTATCGGTTATATGCATTTCAAATTTTGCACGACTTTTTGTGCTTATAAGCGAGAAATGCATTTATAAAAACTCGCTTATATGCATCAGCAGTGCTTATAAAAAAAAACTCGCTCTATATATCAATGGAGCATGCATAAAAAACTACAATTAGTAAACAAAATCCCAAATTTAGTTTTCAAAGCTTAGTACGCAGTCCGGCCTAAATTTAAGGTTCGAAATTTTGCATTTACTTCTATCCAAATTCATTTAAATTTCTTAATTGTAATATGTAAACCACAACAATTTATTTACAAGACGATACAAAATGTCGAAAATTCCTTGAAAACACAATAGTCTGAATGAACATTAATTTTTGTTTCAGTTGACAGAAAAACATTTCCGCAAACCCTACGTCTATACGTAGGAATTTTTATTGCTGCCAATCGTCAAATTCTATATAGAAAACTACACTATTTTTAGTGTTTATTTTTTAAATGATGCTTGACAATTGCAGCAATAAAAATTGCTACGTGGAGACGAATACTAATAGATATGACATCCCTGTATTAGACAAAAATTTTTGGTGATTTTTCACTTCAAGCGTAGTACGGACTTCTTAGGAATTCACATTTGGAAATTTACATTTAATTGTTCACGGAAAAATAATCGTGTAGCCTTCTATAGAGAATAATGTTTGCATACACATAAATTCCCTTATTTTTTAGTTTGCAACACATAATCACAGTCATATCCCTTTAATAGACAATAACGCCAAAAAATTCGTTTACTTTTCTTTCGGAACTCCGTAATAGCAAACGGAAATTTCTTTAAGGAATTTACCAACTTGAATTCGCGAAAGTTTTTTTACACACAGTTCTTATGGGAATATTAATTTCCTTAACTCTACGTCTCCATCTAATTTGAAATGCTGTTGTAACTTGAAGTTATGACTGCGTTGTTAAAGCAAATGCACTAACCATTATGTTACTTTATGTTATAACTTATGTTAGAGCTTAAAAAAATCATTAACTTGAACAGTCTACACTTAACATTAACTTGAAGTTAATGTTAAAGTTAGTCATTTTGCGTTAGGTGTAGACCGCAAATAAAAACTCCGTAGGACGCATCAAATGCGTACTACCAAACGGAACGCATTTGATGCGTCCTACTGAAAATTTTCAAAACTGAATTTTAGTATGTTACTTTACACGTACTTCTTATTAAATGGAGAAAGAACTTTATGTTTGCTGTAGAAAAATTAGTACACAAATTTTAATTCTTGAAAAAACTACTTAACATGTGCCGTGCATATATGAGTATTCCTTTTAATACATTTTGAAAAGATTGCATTTCTATACGGTGCATAAAAGCGAGAAAAGCATATAAGCGAAATGCAAATACGAAAAATATGTATGGTTTTTTAATACCAATAGAAAATTGCTTATGTTGGGATGCATATAAACGTTAAATGCAAATAACCGACGTGCATATCAGCGATAAATAAACAGTTTTTAGCGTGAAACTGTTCAATAACAATTGTGAGTATTAAACCTAAAATAAGAATTTTTATGAATGTGGCTGTTTGTTACACCAAAAGTCGCGGCTTAAAACTGCATTTATAAATACTGCTATTTGTAAAATTCTCTTAGTTCGAATTAAATGCTTTTGTCAGAAGTCCACAGATTTACATATATACTACGTGACTTTTTTACGCAGCATCCTCTGAAACGTATCTACCATGTAAAAACGATCGATGTGCAAAATTTGATTTCATATGAAAGTGTATACTTCCAAATTCTGTAGAGAGGAAAACGGGATAGGAAAAACGGCATTACTTCAATTTCATGAGTTCGCAAGTTACTCTTGAGGGCAACAAACGCGTTGATTTTCGGTCGGCCAGTGAACAAAATAAACAATATACCAGAGACATAACTGTTTTAATATTTATGTAAAAAAATTGGGTAGTAATAATTAAAACTCGATAAAAAATTTTTTGATTTTGTAATAACTATTATGCAAGCCACAGACTTTGCGACCGTTGGTACAACTCAGCTACTAATCAAGTTGTATGCTTGTCGCAAAAACAATACAATTTGGTTTGCGATCTCATGCACTACTTAATTTTGCAATCAACTTGTGAGCAAGTAAATATCTCTCATTTTATGTTGTCCGCAAATAATACTCACATTCAATGTTTACTGCATGGTGGTGACAACAAGAATAAACACGTATAATATATATAATAGTATACGACAAGCACACAAACGTTACGGCAGTGTTGTACAATATGGCAAAAAATCAAATCTTTTTGATCTTTCGTCCAACCAAGACACAACTTAATACAACGAGCCCACAAACGTTGCAATTTCGTGTACAACCTACTCAAGTTGTACCAACGGTCGCAACGTCTGTGGCCTCCTTTACTATTAACGAATATAATAGTTATTCACGTCAGCAATTGCGGAAATGCAAAAAACCAAAATTTTGCACTAGTTGACATGAGCATCTATTATAGCACAAGTAGAATAACAATGCAAAATAACAAATGCCGTTTTTTAATTAGAGTTAGTTGTTAACGCATCTAAAGTTCACTAACACATAAAAAACACGTCCAAAAATAGTTATTTATTTTTGAAAATGCCAAATCAAAGCCTTAAATCTTTTTTGATTAGTTCTTTAATTGCATCATTATCTGAAATTGAAAATATATACGGCGATACCCGTAAGTATATTTTTATACTTATGTATGTTAAAATTTTTGTGACTAAAAATTATAAACATTGTACATGTTTTCTTCAGAGCAACATGAGGTTGACGAAATGGAAGATGCAGTAGAAGAAGAACATTCTGCCCTTTACGATGATCTATGGACGGTAGTTTCTTTGCGACGGGGAGTTGTGGATTTTGTACCAAAATCAAAAGTGTTGTTTGATGATATTCTCAGCAGTTTTGATGATCTCCGTTTTCGCCAAATGTTGAGACCAATTTTTGTTACTTGCAACTTTGATAAGTTGCAGCGATGAATTTAATCATAAAAATTCTTGCAGACAATTCACTATAAATCGTCAATTGACAATTGTATTGTATCGGTTAGGATCATCCGGCGAAAGCGCGAGTATACGAAAAATAGCAGCTTTTTGGTGTTGGCGATGGAGTACAATTCAGAAAATGACCCTACGAAAACTTCAGCAGAAAGAGCAGAAATTGTTAACAAAACCTTTCACGAGTTGCTGTATTGCATTGGTTATGTAGACGGAATGGAGTTCAAATTATATGATACACCTTCCCAAAATCCCTCGGTTTATTTTTCGAGAAAGCATTTGCACTCAATAAAAGCACAGTGTTTGGGTTATGAAGGGGAAATCGAATTGATCGATTTTGGGATTCCAAAATTTAGAATATACAGGCTTATATTTAGTTTTTATGTTAATGAATTCCTTTATTTGTCTCCGTGATCTTTTGTTTGCTATCTTTATAATGACTGACGTAATAATTATATTACCATCATCAATAAGCTATCAAAAACGTTTTAAGGCGAGTTCAATAATGAGAGGTTAATGATTAGAGTATACTCGAGATTAAAAAAGAACCACCACCAAATTACAATTTCCAATACAGTGATGATACTTATATTAAAAATAAATCAAAAATAATCTGATTAAAATTCTATATAGACCTAAATATTCCGGCCCTCTTGCGGCTACGCAACACATACAAAGAGCGACTGTAAATGTTCTGCATAGTAATGCTAGTATACGGTATATTAAATAAGATAATACGCTCGTAGTGTAGTGAGAATATTGCTGAACGTTGTGTTTATATGCAATTTAATATTAACTAAATTATGTCACTTAATGGACATTGAACCAATATGTATATTAAAGTCAAATCAGCATTTTTCAAGTGTTCATTGCCCAACAGTTTAATGAATTGCAGACTATTGCTACTTATTAAGGCCCTGATTCACTATCCTACACGATCGCGCGATTCATTCACATGAAAATTTTACAAAAGTCTGACCGACTTTAAAAAGTCGCGTCAAAATGGCGTTTTAGGTGCCACACTATGATACAAAAATTATGCAAAAACAGCTGTTTGTTTTGTGTATACACATGCAATAATTTGTTATGAAAAAATATACTTTGATTTCGTTGTTTCAAAAATAAGTGATTAAAATGTTAACAAATAAAGAAAAACTTTATATATTATCATCATTGCTGGTTATATGTTAAATTGTTAAATTAAAAAAAGGTAAAAAAGTAAACAAAAGAGCAAAAAGATTTTGGTGCCGGGAGTGGTTGCTTCGACGATACAGTGGGAAGGATTTCACAAATTTCGTTGACAACGAGCTTCGTTTAGAAGATCCGGAGTGTTTTTAGCAATTTCACCAGACTTTCCAGGGAGAGTTTTGATAAGCTACTGGCCATTGTGAAACCACATATTGCAAAAAGGGACACAATTTTGAGGGAAGCCATTTCACCGACCACAAGGTAAGTATTTTGCTGCTTATTTTACCAAAAATTAACATTAACTTGAAGTTAATGTTAAAGTTAGTCATTTTGCGTTAGGTGTAGACCGCAAATAAAAACTCCGTAGGACGCATCAAATGCGTACTACCAAACGGAACGCATTTGATGCGTCCTACTCAAAATTTTCAAAACTGAATTTTAGTTTGTTACTTTACACGTACTTCTTATTAAATGGAGAAAGAACTTTATGTTTGCTGTAGAAAAATTAGTACACAAATTTTAATTCTTGAAAAAACTACTTAACATGTGCCGTTCATATATGAGTATTCTTTTTAATAAATTTTGAAAAGATTTGCATTTCTATACGGTGCATAAAAGCGAGAAAAGCATATAAGCGAAATGCAAATACGAAAAATATGTATGGTTTTTTAATACCAATAGAAAATTGCTCATGTTGGGATGCATATAAACGTTAAATGCAAATAACCGACGTGCATATCAGCGATAAATAAACAGTTTTTAGCGTGAAACTGTTCAATAACAATTGTGAGTATTAAACCTAAAATAAGAATTTTTATGAATGTGGCTGTTTGTTACACCAAAAGTCGCGGCTTAAAACTGCATTTATAAATACTGCTATTTGTAAAATTCTCTTAGTTCGAATTAAATGCTTTTGTCAGAAGTCCACAGATTTACATATATACTACGTGACTTTTTTACGCAGCACCCTCTGAAACGTATCTACCATGTAAAAACGATCGATGTGCAAAATTTGATTTCATATGAAAGTGTATACTTCCAAATTCTGTAGAGAGGAAAACGGGATAGGAAAAACGGCATTACTTCAATTTCATGAGTTCGCAAGTTACTCTTGAGGGCAACAAACGCGTTGATTTTCGGTCGGCCAGTGAAAAAAATAAACAATATACCAGAGACATAACTGTTTTAATATTTATGTAAAAAAATTGGGTAGTAATAATTAAAACTCGATAAAAAATTTTTTGATTTTGTAATAACTATTATGCAAGCCACAGACTTTGCGACCGTTGGTACAACTCAGCTACTAATCAAGTTGTATGCTTGTCGCAAAAACAATACAATTTGGTTTGCGATCTCATGCACTACTTAATTTTGCAATCAACTTGTGAGCAAGTAAATATCTCTCATTTTATGTTGTCCGCAAATAATACACACATTCAATGTTTACTGCAAGGTGGTAACAACAAGAATAAACACGTATAATATATAAAATAGTATACGACAAGCACACAAACGTTGCGACAGTGTTGTACAATATGGCAAAAAATCAAATCTTTTTGATCTTTCGTCCAACCAAGACACAACTTAATACAACGAGCCCACAAACGTTGCAATTTCGTGTACAACCTACTCAAGTTGTACCAACGGTCGCAACGTCTGTGGCCTCCTTTACTATTAACGAATATAATAGTTATTCACGTCAGCAATTGCGGAAATGCAAAAAACCAAAATTTTGCACTAGTTGACATGAGCATCTATTATAGCACAAGAAGAATAACAAATGCCGTTTGTTAATTAGAGTTAGTTGTTAACGCATCTAAAGTTTACTAACACATAAAAAACATGTCCAAAAATAGTTATTTATTTTTAAAAATGCCAAATCAAAGCCTTAAATCTTTTTTGATTAGTTGTTTAATTGCATCATTATCTGAAATTGAAAATATATACGGCGATACCCGTAAGTATATTTTTATACTTATGTATGTTAAAATTTTTGTGACTAAAAATTATAAACATTGTACATGTTTTCTTCAGAGCAACATGAGGTTGACGAAATGGAAGATGCAGTAGAAGAAGAACATTCTGCTCTTTACGATGATCTATGCACGGTAGTTTCTTTGCGACGGGGAGTTGTGGATTTTGTACCAAAATCAAAAGTGTTGTTTGATGATATTCTCAGCAGTTTTGATGATCTCCGTTTTCGCCAAATGTTGAGACCAATTGTTGTTACTTGCAACTTTGATAAGTTGCAGCGATGAATTTAATCATAAAAATTCTTGCAGACAATTCACTATAAATCGTCAATTGACAATTGTATTGTATCGGTTAGGATCACCCGGCGAAAGCGCGAGTATACGAAAAATAGCAGCGCTTTTTGGTGTTGGCGATGGAGTACAATTCAGAAAATGACCCTACGAAAACTTCAGCAGAAAGAGCAGAAATTGTCAACAAAACCTTTCACGAGTTGCTGTATTGCATTGGTTATGTAGACGGAATGGAGTTCAAATTATATGATACACCTTCCCAAAATCCCTCGGTTTATTTTTCGAGAAAGCATTTGCACTCAATAAAAGCACAGTGTTTGGGTTATGAAGGGGAAATCGAATTGATCGATTTTGGGATTCCAAAATTTAGAATATACAGGCTTATATTTAGTTTTTATGTTAATGAATTCCTTTATTTGTCTCCGTGATCTTTTGTTTGCTATCTTTATAATGACTGACGTAATAATTATATTACCATCATCAATAAGCTATCAAAAACGTTTTAAGGCGAGTTCAATAATGAGAGGTTAATGATTAGAGTATACTCGAGATTAAAAAAGAACCACCACCAAATTACAATTTCCAATACAGTGATGATACTTATATTAAAAATAAATTAAAAATAATCTGATTAAAATTCTATATAGACCTAAATATTCCGGCCCTCTTGCGGCTACGCAACACATACAAAGAGCGACTGTAAATGTTCTGCATAGTAATGCTAGTATACGGTATATTAAATAAGATAATACGCTCGTAGTGTAGTGAGAATATTGCTGAACGTTGTGTTTATATGCAATTTAATATTAACTAAATTATGTCACTTAATGGACATTGAACCAATATGTATATTAAAGTCAAATCAGCATTTTTCAAGTGTTCATTGCCCAACAGTTTAATGAATTGCAGACTATTGCTACTTATTAAGGCCCTGATTCACTATCCTACACGATCGCGCGATTCATTCACATGAAAATTTTACAAAAGTCTGACCGACTTTAAAAAGTCGCGTCAAAATGGCGTTTTAGGTGCCACACTATGATACAAAAATGATGCAAAAACAGCTGTTTGTTTTGTGTATACACATGCAATAATTTGTTGTGAAAAAATATAATTTGATTTCGTTGTTTCAAAAATAAGTGATTAAAATGTTAACAAATAAAGAAAAACTTTATATATTATCATCATTGCTGGTTATATGTAAAATTGTTAAATTAAAAAAAAGGTAAAAAAGTAAACAAAAGAGCAAAAAGATTTTGGTGCCGGGAGTGGTTGCTTCGACGATACAGTGGGAAGGATTTCACAAATTTCGTTGACAACGAGCTTCGTTTAGAAGATCCGGAGTGTTTTAGCAATTTCACCAGACTTTCCAGGGAGAGTTTTGATAAGCTACTGGCCATTGTGAAACCACATAATGCAAAAAGGGACACAATTTTGAGGGAAGCCATTTCACCGACCACAAGGTAAGTATTTTGCTGCTTATTTTACCAAAAATATTTATCAGTGTTTTTCCCAGACTTTTATTAACTTTACGATATCTGGCCACTGGGAACTCATTTAAAGAGTTGTCGTATGGACTTAGGGTTTCCCGGCAAGCTATTTCCTCAATTGTTCCTGAAACTTTGCAAGCTATATATGCAACACTTTCAACCAAATATATGAAGGTATGGTAAAATACATATCTACATAAGACTGTCTTGAGTGAGATTAAATAACTTTATGTTACTTCTTATGTAAATATGTTGATGGCTTCCATGTTGTTCATGGGTTTTTTCAGGGCTGCCAATCTGCCAGTGAATGGAAATCCGTTGCCAATGATTTTGAAACCCTTTGGAATTTTCCGATGTGTCTTGGAGCGATAGGTAGACAAAATAACTCAATAATTACTCCAACGATTTTTATTATATTTTTTGTTTTAGATGGCAAAAATGTTGCAATAAAGGTCCTATCTACAGATGGGTCCTATTATTACAATTATAAAGGCTTTAACATCATAATACTGTTGGCTGTAGTAGACGCTAGGTACAGGTTTATAATGGTGGATGTCGGTACCAATGGTAGAGCTAACGACGCTGCAGCTTTCAATATATCATCAATTGGAACCGCAATTAAAAATGATCTATTAGATTTTCCCAGCGATAATGTCCTTCCTGGAACGAATTCGAAGGTTAAAGTCTTTAATATAAGAAAATCTACCAATCATAAAAAAAATTTTTTACAGGTTCCATATGTTTTCATTTCTGATGAAGCTTTTCGCTTAAGTTCGCGTGTACTAAAACCTTATAGTGACAGAAGATCAAAGGAAAACAAAATATTTAATTATAGGTTATCCAGAGCTCGTCGTGTAGTGGAAAATGGTTTGGAATCCTATCGAATAGATTTCAAATTTTCCAAAAACAAATAAACCTATCCCCCCAAAAAGCAGAAATGGTTACACTGGCTTCATGTGCCCTACATAATTTTCTAATAAGTGAGGGGGAAGATGTTAGTCCTTATATAGAAGATCCTTTAAAAGTGACCTCATTTCAAAAATGTCCAGGCAATAAAAGTGCACTAGAAGCCAAAGATGTAAGGGCGAAGTTCCCGTTATATTTGAACAATATAGACATACTTCCATGGCAAAATGAAGCAGTAAACAAATTCAACTTTTAATGTAAAATTAAGTATTCTCACTCCCTCGTTTGGTAATTATTGAATAACAAAAATCCGGATCTACAGTCGGCATTATTTGTTTTGGTTCTAGTTTACGAGATACATATACACTTTTTTTAAAAATTAAGCAGTTGCACAACAATTGTTAACATAACTGGAGAACGGGTTGTCCTATACAATTAAAACAAATGATTAAAATTCGAAAACAATAGTTTTTCTTTTTATCTCTTAAGTAGTTTCAGAGATATCGTGAAAGTTATGCAAAAAAATATTTGATAAAAAATAAATTTTGTTTTGCATATGTTTCACGATATCTCTGGAACTAGTGAGCAGATAAAAATACAATATTAGTGCGACTTAAAGACAATTGTTGTAAAATTTGTTTTTTTTTGTTTTAATTGAATAGGACAAGCCGTTCTACAGTTATGTGAACATTTATTGTGCAACTGTTTATTTTAAAAAAGTGTATATCTAGAAAACTAGTATCAAAACAAATAAACTGACTACAGATTCGGATTCAGCGCTCAAAATTGCATAAGAAACCACTTTCAATTGCTCCATTTGCAAACCTTGTAAATTTGTGTTTTAGTTGTCATGAGCTGGGAGGATGAATGAACCATTAAAATGAGCAAATGATGCTTGAAAATTTTCTATGTATTTATTCTGTTAACTATTATATTTAGAGAAAAGTTATTGTGGTATGAAATTTTTCAAACTGTACAAGCAACATTTTCTTTCTACAAAACTTATTTCTGAAATTATTACTTATGAAGTTATGTCTTGCCTCGCAACTAAATTTTATATTTTTTCCGAAATTTGAGCGGACTAGTGGCACATCTTAACGCCAACCGATTAATCTGAAAATTTAGCTAGATTATTTATTCACCCTAGTATAGCACAACTCTTACATTTACATATAACGGAGCTGTAAAGGAATGAATCATTGATTTTTTTACTCACTATGAATCTAAAAACTTGGAATTAAAATTTTTACTATGCAACTTTCATATATCTGTTTTTAATTCTATCGTTTTCCTTTAATATCATTCGCTTGCAGCTCAGATTTACATTCTCTTACTCACTCTATTATTTGTTAAAAATAAAAAGAAATGAAAATTAGATTTCTGTTTTGTTTTTATTAAAAAACAGTCCTACTGCTAAAAGGTACTTATGATCTTGACTATGGATAAGGTACATGCGTCAACTAAAATGCAAAACAATGTGCAATCAAGGTATCAAAATTTATTTTTTTAATACGTTATTTTGAATTTTAGTTTAAAGTTTATATAACATAAAAATCTTAAAAGCAACAGTAATTCAAACGAGTTATTCTTTTACATATTATAAACAGAAATAACAGATATAAAATAAACAAATATAATTCAAATTAATTTTTTAATACGCTATTTTGAATTTTGGCTTAAGGTTCGTACAACAGTGTTAAAAATAAAAAGAAATGAAAATTAGATTTCTGTTTTGTTTTTATTAAAAAACAGTCCTACTGCTATAAGGTACTTATGATCTTGACTATCGTCAACTAAAATGCAAAACAATGTGCAGTCAAGGTATCAAAATTGATTTTTTAATACGTTATTTTGAATTTTGGTTTAAAGTTTATATAACATAAAAATCTTAAAAGCAACAGTAATTCAAACGAGTTATTCTTTTACATATTATAAACAGAAATAACAGATATAAAATAAACATATATAATTCAAATTGATTTTTTAATACGCTATTTTGAATTTTGGCTTAAGGTTCGTACAACATAAAAAACTTAAAAAAATAGCTATTAAAATAACAGTTATCAAATAAAAAGTCATTTCAATCTATAAAGTTTTAAAAAATTGTCTTTTAAAAAGCACAGCAAGGCACCCAAAATGCAAAACAACGTTTAATAAACTATGTAGCAACTAAAATGAAAGTTGCGTTACAAATAAAAGCATTTATATATAAAAAAAATTTTAGAAAGTTAATTTTATTTAAAGTTTTTTAGTGGTTTTTGTAATAAAATTTGATAACATCTTCATAAGCTATGATAAAATCAGTGGAGCAGCCTCTCAAATTTAAAGAAAAAATATAAAAAATGCATCCATAGAATTTAAAATTTCGATTGTTTTTGTAGTTAGGGGGCTATAACACATCAAAGAAATATGGTGATACTTCATTTGTAACGCAATTTGCATTTTACGTACCACATAGTTATATTTTGGCTTTTAAAAACTTACGGCTGCAACAATCAATTTTTTATGATGCGTCGTTTTTCATTTTGGGTGAAGATATATTACCTTATTCATAAGAAGGTACAAAATATTTTAAATTTTTTATTCCATGTCTTTCATTCGCTGTTTCCGTTTGCACTCCATCACCAAAGAGATTATTTCCTCACTTAATTCGTCTTTTAAGGCTTTGTCTCGTATGTCTGATAGGTTTTCCTGCAAAAGTAGCAGCAAGCCTTCATCATACCTATTAGTTGATGACATCGGTTGGGCTACCTTCTCTAATAGTTCTTTTGCCTGCAAAAGAATTTCATCTTCTGGACTTACATCGGCCGTTTTTATTTTTTTTAGCAGATGATACAGTTGAAATGCAGTCCGAATCTTCTGAATTACACAATGTGTCATCTACGACCTACAAATTTGCAGAAATACACACATGTACACAAACACTGATTTCTTTGACTCACATACATACCATAGAAATGGACGAAGTTCCCTTCTTTATGTTAACATAACCTTTGAGAAAATTAATGTTTTCAAACCAGTAAGCGGTCGGAGTATAAATTTCTTCATAACCACAACCGCTTTTATTGCTGTCTTTAATTTTTCCTAACTCCCGGCAGTATTGCGTCCGCAAATAATGTATTTTAGTCTGAGGAAAAATATAATAATTACTGGCAAGAAATAGCTTTAGTACAAACTTACCTTTACGTCACTTGGGGATATATCTGGAATGTGGCTTTCCAACTTTTTTGCCATATTTTGCAAAGACTTATTCCTTGCGTGCTTGTTGTGGTAAAGCTCACTTTTTGGGTTGTACAAGCACTCATATTGCTCCCAAGCTTCAATTAGTGTCAAAACTGCACTCTGTGGCCATTCAATCTGAAAATATGTACATGAAAATAAATTATTGATATAATTTAAGTATATGGTACATATATATGTACATATAATTAAAACTATTTTTACTGCATACTTTAATAGTTTTTGGTGTATCCATTTTTTAAATTTATTTCTGTAGGCGCCAACAAAAAAAATCAGCTGATTGACAATATATACTACGCTGATCGCATGTAAACTATCATTTTATGAAAATTTTCATAAACTTTTGCCAAATCGCACCACTTGCCAAAAAAATCGGTCACACAGTTGCATTTTTAGTCCACACTAGCATACTTTTCTGGCACACATGCTATATTTAGGAGATCGCGCGATTGTGTAGGATAGTGAATCATGGCCTTTAATATGATCCGTATACCTTGTAGTATAATTGTTTTGTTTGATTTGCAACAATGTGCCACACAAGCAGTTTCTCACTACTGCTACTCTTTCGCTGTAGTAATCATTTTTTGGAATAGTTTTAAGTAACGATTGTAAAAGAAATTGAATTAATAAAGACACAGTCAGTTCTTAACACCCAAGTTGTGCAGTAAAGTACTTAACACATGGCGACCGTGGAAACAAAAAACACAAACATTTTTTGTGCAAGTGAAAAATAAAAACTCAATATATGAATTTATAAAACTATAAACAGAAATATTAAATCTGGAGAAATAACAACAAAAATTCAAATATTCAATATATGAATCTATAAAATTAAAAACAGAAATATTAAATCTTGATGAATAACAACAAAAACAATGACTTGGTGGAAGAAGATTTTAAACACCATTCCACTGATTTTTACCGGCTACGAAGTTGGAAAATCCCTAGAGGAAAAGGAAAGTGATGAAAAAATTCAAAAAGTACTTGCTGTACACAAACAAGATGAGTCTACACCAAATACAAAATACATTGAAATATTCTTAGCTGTAGTATCGTGTCTAATCGTGGTCATCTACATAATCAACCGTATCAAAAAAGCTATGCAACAAGGAATCAACAATATGCAGCAAAGAAATCATCAAAGGATTTAAATGCTTTAATTAAATATGTGAACTTTTTTATAAAACAATTTAAATTATATTTTATCTTATTTCATATATTTTGCGTTTATTTCCTGTTGTTGCAATATCTGTTTCTTGCTTGGCCAAATATTGAAGAGGCTTAGTTTTAATATTTTTAAGCTATTAGAGCTTAATTTTTAGTATGTACTGGAAAAAATCTTGTACAAAGATCGCAGAGTTATTCTATTAGATGAAAAATGTATTTGTCAAAATCTTTAAATATTTTATTCACTCTGATTATGTGTTTCGAGTCGAGTTTTCGATTCCGAGGATTTTGTCGTGGATTGTAAAAAACATGTGCACTTTTGCTTTAATCTAGGACAAGACTGTCACAGTCAAAAAATCGACTCGACATACATACATAACCGGAGTAAAACTCCCTGACTTACACCAAGCTTTCGTCGTCTTTGTGCTCAGTGACTTCGATCGTCGCACAGTGGCACATTTTGTGAGTTGGCGGTCAAAATTCTATAACTTTTGACTGGGTTGAAATTTTTTAATGAAATTTTTTTTGTTGGATAGAAGACATCTTAAGCTTGTATTAACTTTAAAATCGGGCCTTATTAAAGTACACTTATATATGATTGAAAAATGACTTTTAAAAATATAGGTATTATCGGCCTTAAAAAAATAAATTTATGAATGAAGTGATTTAACATTGCATTTTATAAATAGTAACGTTAACTGAACTAAAAAATTACATACTTAATTAAGCCGTCCATCCATTTTATTTTGACCTTTAGCCCTCTTCTCCAATGGACCACTTAGAATACGGTTTTGAAGCTCATAATTGTTTTAAATATATTAATAATGTTATAATATTTAGCAAAACTAATTTTATTTTAGTCGTTGATATCCCTGTGAAATTTTAGGGCAATCGGTCCACATTTACTCATAGGGCCCTTGTAAGTCAAATTTCGTAAAATAGCCTTGGTGATCATAATTCACTAACAAATGTAAGTTTGACAGCTTTAAATGTTATTATTATATGAACAATTTAAATATATTTTAAACGTGAATCCATAACAGATATGTAGGAGATCCATATCCGAAAAAAGGTTTTACCTAATTGGTTATTAGGATAAGGTTCGTACCGTTATATTCAGAAAGAATTGGGCATGATTATAATTCCAAGGAACAAGGAAAAAATTAACATCAACTTAATTTTTCAACGTACACAGCAGAACAGAGTAGCGCCACTTTCGGAAGCCGCTACACTTCCATTGTCAGTGCTCACGTGTATTTTGCTTATCACCACTCTGTTGAATGTTATAATATCAACAGCTTTGAGTTTCCAGACAGAGTTTTTATGTAATTTAAGCTGATTTATAATTCGTTTGCTAAATATGTTGGAAATAATGAAAAAAGTGAAAATTTGTTAAAAAATATAATGTACATAAGGGGCAAGTATTTAAAAAAATGTGCAAATAGCGTACACAAAAAAAGTAGTGGACAAGAGGCTTAAATAGTGTACTCTTCACTATAATAGTGTACGGTTGGTCACCGCATGTATACATCATGCGAACTATTTGATTTCACAGGATGACGGCTTAAAAGCTACAAATTTGGGAAGTATATTTTTCTCTTTAAGCCCTCATAATTCTCATTAATTCCAGTATGTCCAGTCTCATTTTTGTGATAAAGGTGTATTTGTATAAATGTTTTGCATATCTTTAGCATAATATGAACATGTGACAAATTTTACACCATAATTTCTTACGAACAATTCAATTATTTTTCTTTGTAACAAATTATATTTGGAATCGACTAGTTCTGTAAAAATTCCTACTTTCCCTCTTCTTTTATTTATCAATAATATTGCTTCCAGATCGTTTTCCAAACCAAAAGAATTTATATAAATCCTTTTATTGTCATTCTTCATCTCACTCGCTATCATTTTATTATCAGTTAAAATCATTTGAATTTTAAATCTATTTACCACAGTGTCTAAAATGATGTGATTATGTGTATCCATCTCTTGAGAGATGGATACGTTATAATAAAGCGCATCAATGGAATCATTAAATGATTTATTTCCCAAGAATCATTATTTATTCTACTCAAAAAGTCTGCAATAAAATTAAAATCACTAAACTTTATTATCCACCTATATATTCTGGGATTTAGTTCCCTACTCTGGGCATTTACAAATAAGCACTTTAAAGGTTGGTGATCCGATAAAATTTCAAATTTAGCACCATATTTATTATATTTAAGGACGGAAATAACTCGTCCACTATACTGTAGCTAGAAGTTCTACATCAGTGGACGAATAGTTCGTTTCGTGTTCAGTTAAAGTCCTACTAGCAAAGAAGGTTGGGTGACAATTTTGTTGTAAAACAGCTCCAAGTGAATTTAAGCTAGCGTCTGTAATTAGTTCGAATCGCTTTTTGAAATCCGGATATCGTAGAACATGGGCATCAGTTATAATGGTTTTTAGTTTCTCAAATGCATTTATAAAATTGGAATCATTAATATTTAATCGTACTTTTTTCTTTAAGTGTCTAATCATGGAATAATCAACATTTGAGTAATCTTTTACAAATTTCCGATAATAACCAGTCATTCCTAAGAATGATTTTATACCCTTTATCGTTGTAGGTAATTTTAGTTTTGAAATGCATTCAACTTTGACAGGATTAGTTTTGACTTCAAGGGTCAAAATCTGCCCTAAATAAAGAGTTTCCCTAGCTAAAAATTTACATTTATTTACTTGAATTTTTAAAATTCCTTGTCTTAAATTTTTTAAGGACCGTATATATGCCATATATACGGTCCTTAAAAAGTTAAGACAGTTTTGAAGAACATGTTGCTACCAAATATTATATGTTAGCAACATGGTCTTGAAAACTTGTAGAAAATATTAATAAGTCGTCTAAATAGACAACGCAAATGAAATCCCGAAGGGCATAGTTTATAAGCCTTTCGAACGTTGCCAGGGAATTTTTTGATCCAAAAGGCATTCGAACGAATTCGCAATGACCATATGATGTTGACAATGCGGTTTTCGATCGGTCCGATTCTTAAATAAGGATTTGATGGAAATCCTTTACCAAGTCTATTGTTGAAAAATATTAAGCACGACCTAATATGTTTTCAATATTTGGAATGGGAAATTTATCATCTACTGTAATTTCATTTAACTTTCGGTAATCGATTATTAATCGCGACTTTTGTTCCCGTGAGCCATCAATATTTTTTGGAACTACTTACAAAGGACTATTGTATGGTGAATTACTTTCGACTATAATACCCTGTTTCAACATATCATTTATCTGATTACATACATACGTCCTGTTCATGAATATGAAGATAGCGGTAATTTTTCATATAAACAGATCTATCAGATATAGTTTTAGTTTAATTAAGTTTGTATTAGCCAAAGTTTGAGTTTCAACATATATCAAGTCTTGAAATGAATTAAAAATTTTATCTAATGCTAATCGCTCTGCACTACACAGAAAAAACTAATTTTTCACTTCAAATACCAAATACCCTGAATCAAATGTAAATTTGTTCAATTTAGGTCCTATAAAGAAATTTGTAAATTCAAATGCAGAAATTTGTAATAATTTGTTTGAAAAAAGATTCTGATTTTTTCAATAAAGAAATTGTTTCAATCAAAAAATGTTTTAGAGAAATATAAAAAATAAATCAAAGAATTTCATAATTTTATCAGGTTGCCAACATTGGCGGTAGGTAAATGAAATGAAATAATAAGTCAAACAGAATTATTTATCAAACTAAATAGAGATAATAATAAAGATTTAAAATCAGTTTCAAAAACATGTTTGTTTAAAAAAAAGCTATCATAATTTTTTCTGTGTACTTAAACCGTCATACATATTTTCTAGGGCCTTCTCATTTATATTAACTAGTAGCTTTTTTCGACCCGGTGATGCACGGGCTTTAAACATATTGAGAAGAAATCCTTAATGCGTTATTTATCGCCTATCTGGTCTAACAATATGGATGAAATAACTCTGCAAAAAAAATCTACTTAATTGCAAAGATACCATTGAACAGATGCAATTTTGTATTAGGTCAAATGGTGTGTACACTAATTGTGCGTTCATCCGCAATTTTTTATAGTACCAAACCTTTCACGTCCTTTCAAATAAAAAAATTTTGAAGTCGGTCAAGGAAAGGCGGAGTTATGCTATAATAAATATAACGGGCTATCACTTTTTCCGCCGCATTTCCACTTCTATAGGACCAAACTTCAAGCAAACCCTCTCAATCAAAAAATTATTTGAAATTCGGTTCAAAAATGACAGAGCTAATTATTGGGGAGCAAACTTCCCACCGATTTTCAGAAAAAAAATATGGAACCCTTACTCCTAGACGGTTCACAAATTTCCCTACCGATTTTCGAAAACAAAATTATAGGAGTAATCTACAAGCAAACCCTATCAAACCAAAAAAGAATTTTGAAAATCGGTTGATAAATGACAGAGTTATGTGTAGGAGACCACACTTCCCCCTCACCACTTTTTCGAAAAAAAGGGAATTTTTTAATCCGAAAGGCATTCAAACGAACTCGTAATGACCATATGATGTTGAGAAAGCGGTTTTCGATCGGTCCGATTCTTAAATAAGGATTTGATGGAAATCCTTTGCCAACACAGAAAAAAACTAATTTTACACTTCAAATACCAAATGTCCTGAATCAAATGTAAATTTGTTTAAAATGGTCCTATAAAGAAATTTATAATTTCAATGCAAAAATTTGTAATAATTTTTTTTGAAAAAAATTCCGATTTTTTCAATAAACAAATTGTTTCAATCAAAAAATATTGTAGAGAAATTTAAAAAATAAATCAAAGAACTTCATAATTTTATCAGGTTGCTAACATTGGCGGTAGGTAAATAAAATGAAATAATAAGTCAAAAAAAATTACTTATCAAACTAAATAGAGACAATAATAAAGATTTAAAATCAGTTTCAAAAACATGTTTGTTTAAAAAAAAAGCTATCATATTTTTTTCTGTGAAGTCTATTGTTGAAAAATATTAAGCACGACCTAAAATGTTTTCAATATTTGGAATGGGAAATTTATCATCTACTGTAATTTCATTTAATTTTCGGTAATCGATTACTAATCACCGCTTTTGTTCCCCTGTGCCATCAATATTTTTCGGAACTACTTACAAAGGACTATTGTATGGTAATACCCTGATTCAACATATCATTTATCTGATTACAAACGTCCTGTTCATGAACTGTAATTTCATTTAACTTTCGGTAATCGATTACTAATCGCCACTTTCGTTCCCCTGTGCCATCAATATATTTTGGAACTACTTACAAAGGACTATTGTATGGTGAACTATTTTCGACTATAATACCCTGTTTCATTTATCATTTATCTGATTACATACGTCCTGTTCATGAACATGAGGATATATGTTTGTAATTTTCTCTATTACCACGTATCTTCCAAACGCCCGCATGGATTTAGACAGTGAAGCTATCGTTGTATTCGTCTTAAGAACCAACGTGTTCTTATATACGTGTTTGAAAAGAAAAAACAATATGGCGGATTTTCGGCACGAAAAAGTAGTATTAAAAGGGAATTACAAAAATATATAAAAGTTATATGCTTAAATTTAATTAGGAATAATAAATTGGTTTAAAGTTGCTTAGCAACTAAAAATTCCAAACTGTGCTCAAAAAGAACTTGAAAAACACTAAAAAGTAAAATATAAAAAATACATTTAAAAATCAAAAACCCTACAGCATAAAAAAATAAAAATAAAATAATAAGTCCAGTACTGCGGAACATAGTGACTTTTAGGCTGTACGAATAATCACCCAACTGAAAATCGCCCGAAAAACAAAAATGTAGAATCGCCCAAAAATTGTTGTAAAAAAATTTGGGTGATTGTTGATCGACTTTGGGCGACTCAACATTTTTAAATATTTGGGTATTTGTTCATAATGAATAAATGCCAAATTTTTATAAAATGTTAAAAACCCAAAACAAATTTTTGGCCGATTATTCATTCCAAATTCGGGTGATTTTACATAATGAAGAAACACCCAAAAACTGCAAGCGATTCTTCATTTCACACTTATGGGTTAGTCTTAACTTTTTTTGGGCGATCGGGCACTATTTTTTGGGTGTTTCTTCACTATGGCGAATCACCCAACTATTTTGGGCGTTTCTGAATATTCGCACAACTAAAATCATCTAAAACAGCCAAATGAATGAACGTCAAAGAAATTGTTCATGACTGCAGTGTCGTAAGGTCCATGGACATTATGACACTTTTTTTAGAGCGTCATAATGTCCACAAGTTAATTGGGAAGTAAAAATATTAAAATATTTAGAAATTTAACAATTGAATGAAGCAATGTTGAAAATCTTTAGTATGAATTAATATTCATCGATTGCTGGGTAATAAGATCAATTGAAATGAGTTAAATTTACTGCATAGCCGGCCTTCGGCCGGTGTTAAGAGTTTATCCTCTCGATATATCGAAGTGGCTTCGCTGAGTAAAGTTGTGTGCATAGCCGGCCTTCGGCCGGTCTTAACAATTTTCTCCTCTCAGTATATCGAAAAGCGGCTTCGCTGACTAAAGATGTCTGCATAGCCGGCCTTTGGCCGGGCTTAAGGATTTTCTTCTCTCAGTATAACGAAAAGCGGCTTCGCTGAGTAAAGATTCCTGCCTAGCCGGTCTTCGGCCGCGCTTAAGAATTGTTCGCTCTTGGTATATCGAATAGCGGCTTTGCTGAGCTAAGATTTTCTGATTATCCAGGAGAAAACCCTTAAGGCCTGCCAAAGGCCGGGTATGCAAAAATCCTTACTCAGCGAAGCCGCTATTCGATATACCAAGAGGGAAAACTCTTAATCCTGGCCAAAGGCCGGCTATATAAAAATCTTTATTCAGCGAAGCAGCTTTTCGATATACTGAGACAAGAAAATCCTTAAGACCCCCGAAGGCCGGTTATGCAAAAATCTTTGTCATAGAAGCCGCTTTTCGAAATGCTGAGAAGAGAAAATCCTTAAGCCCGGCCGAAGGCCGTCTATGCAGAAAATCGTTAGTAATAAATAAAGTAAAATTTCTTTAAATTTTTAATTAATTTCCAATTACCCAAAAATATTTTTGGTGATTATTCATTTAAACCTATGCATTATTTTTATTTTGGTGATTCTTCATCAAGATCAATTGGGCTAAATTGATAAACTGTTATATGAATAATAACCCAAATAAAAAATCGCCCGAAAAACAAAAATGTAGAATCGCCCAAAAATTGCTGTAAAAAAATTGGGTTATTGTTCATCGACTTTGGGCTACTCAACATTTTTAAATATTTGGGTATTTGTTCATAATGAATAAATGCCTAATTTTTGTAAAATGTGAAAAACCCAAATAAATTTTTTTTTTTGGGTTTTTTCCATTCATTCCAAATTCGCGTGATTTTACATAATGAACAAACACCCAAAAACTTCGGGCGATTATTAATTTCACACTTTTGGGTTATTCTTCACTTTTTTGGGCGATCGGGCACTGTTTTTTAGGTGTTTCTTCACTATGACGAATCACCCTACAATTTTGGGCGTTTCTTCATTTAGCTGTTTCGGGCGATTTTCACTTCGGCGATTATTCGTACAGCCTGAGTTTTACAGTCGGGAATCATTAAAAACCAAATATTCTTAATAATAGCTCCTGGCAGAAAAGTCGCTATGGTCCACACTACTGGACTTGTTATTTTATTTTTAGTTTTTTTATGCTGTCGGGTTTTTTGGTTTTAAATTAATTTTTTATTAGTCTATCTAACAGCCCTCTAGTATCATAGGGCGTAAAAAATAGTCCCTGCCTTGTAATGAAAAGTTTGCGTGTATTTTTTAATGTTTAAGAAATTTAATTAAATGAATAATTTTTTCTATTAATTTTTTTTAAATAGTTTTTTTCTTACTCTTTTTACACAGGAACCCCGCAACTCGGCGATTCCACTCGATATGTTCGATGATTCTGCATCTTTACAAAGTCAAGATATCGAAAAATGTAAGTATGAATTTTAAATTACATTTATAAGAATCAACTTCTATTTGTTATAAAGGTTGTTTTTTACAAATAGTAAGATTTTTAGACATTGAAGGTGCTTTCAACATTGTGAAACCAGAGACCATTATAATGGTTACGTAGACTGAATATTCATCAGCCTAGTCTAGAATCTACTAACCTATAGGGTTATTGTATCCACTCTGGGGCAGGCTAAAATCTGCAAGGTAGCAGCCCGAGGTACTCTGCAGGGAGGAGTTCTGGCCGCTCTTCTGTGGAATCTCGCTTTAAACTCTCTGCTTATGGAACTTGATTCCAAGCTGTTTAAAACCGTGGCGTATGCCGACGATATAGCTGTGGCAGTTACTGGAAAATACCCGGATACCCTCTCACAGCGACTGCAGGATTCACTGAGAACTATCAGCAGGTGGACTAACTACCAAAAGTGGTCTCAGTGTTAACCCTCAGAAAACGGATCTCGTACTCTTCACAAAAAGATACAAGATACCATCCTTTCCACTTCCGATTCTAAACGGAATTGAACTTAGGCTGTCTGACAGTGCGAAGTACCTGGGTATATATCTGGACTCGAAAATGTCATGGCACCTTAATGTCCAGTCAAGGGCAAATAAGGCCGCAGTGGCCATATATACATGTAGAAGGGCCATTGGGAGGAACTGGGGAATAAATCCAAAGAACTCAAAATGGATCTTCAACATGGTAATAAAGCCCATACTCACATATGGCGCGCTAGTATGGTGGACTGCATTAGACAAGATCACCTATTGTCGGATCATAGAAAGGATCCTGCGTACATCAGCTCCACGCACCACTCCATCAAAAGCTCTCTTCACAATGTTGCATTGGCTGCCAGCTGATCTCATGGTCAGACAACTGGCCATGAACTCTGCGATCAGGCTCGAGGCAGCAGCTGCATGGAAAAAGGCACCCAAGGGACACGCCAACATTTTGGAACTCCTAACCGGTCTGCCGGAAAACATTGATTACTGCTCACCTATTCCTCTGCCTGATAAAAGATTTGCCGTGATGCTCTCGGGCACGTCCTCCCCTCGTCAGGGGGACGTGCTGGAGATTTACACGGACGGATCTAAATCGGACGTGGGAGTGGGTGGCGGCGTCTTTATTCCCCGTTATCAACAGAGAATTAAGTTTAAGCTACAGGATAAATGTAGCGTGCTACAGGCCGAAATATGAGCCATAAAAAGAGCAGCTAACTGGATGAGGTACTATAGGATATACGACGAGGATATCCAAATTTGTACGGACAGCAAAGCTGCGATCAAGTCTCTATCGGGTGTTTACACGACATCCACTTTGGTGTATAAATGCCGGATGTCTCTAAATGAGATAGCGAGACATTCAAACCTAGAGATAATCTGGGTCCCAGGGCATAGCAATGTGCCCGGAAACATTGCTGCGGACGAATTAGCCAAATCTCATATTCAGCAGGAACTTTTTGGGATCGCGCAGACCAGATGGTCAAACGAGGTCACCTCCTCAATTTCGAGGTTAATATGGCCCCAATATGATTGTAGTAGATCTACAATCCTGGAGGGGATCCCTCGTTGGCAAATACGCACATTTGTGGCGGTAATTACAGGGCACTGTTTTACTGGTGCGCACGCTAGGAGATTGAATCTACCGTATAATAATTCAACAGAGCCACCTGACAAGTGGTGATAGCAAATACACGTGAGCACTGACGATGGAAGTGTAGCGGCTTCGGAATGTGGCGCTATGTACGTTGTTCTGCTGTGTACGTTGAAAAATTAAGTTGATGTTAATTTTTCCCTTGTTCCTTGGAATATTAATCATGCCCAATTCTTTCTGAATATAACGTTACGAACCTTAGCCTAATAATCAATTTGGATTCACAAAGCAAATACGTTCGAAATAATCATATTAATAGATTTATGTAGAAGTTGTCATAATGAGGAGGAGGAAGAAAATGTAGAGCACCTCCTCTGTTTATGCCCCGCCCTTTCTGATCAAAGAATGGCTTCACTGGGCAGCCCTCTGCTTCAGCATCTAGCAGCCTTATCAAACTGCCACATCAGACGGATAAACTCTTTCATTCGATCGTCGGGTTGGCTCAACACTGATCCGAATAGGGAAACGTACTAAAGGGGTTTCTACTTATTTTTCACGTTCCCGCTTCAGGTAACACAACGGGACCTATAGGGACCCAAGTGGGCTGGTTTTTTTTTTAAATCTTTAAACTGGCAACCTGTACAACCTAACCTAAGTTTTTTAAATTAAAACAAAACAAACAAAAATACTTTCAATGCCAATGAAACTAGGTTTATTAGAAATATAATTTTATGCCAATAATGCTTGCACACAATTTTAAGCTGCGGAGATTTTCTTAGCCAGGTTTATTTGCTACCTTTTAGAAAAATACAACAGAAACATAATTTATTCTATTCTAAATAGTAAAGCGTCTCAGAGATTAGACGCATTTGACGGCTAGAAGTTTTTTTAAAATCAACGGATATACTCTCTACGACACAAAGGACCCCAAGGTAGAGCTTGTGGTGGCTCGGGTATACTAATGAAATCGCGATTAAAACACTACTTAATGAGTGATCATTGTGAAGGCTATCTTCAAGCAACTAACATCTGCATTGAAGCTTTTCATCAAAACCTGGTGATTTCATCAATTTTCTCTCCTGCCAGGTACTCTATTACTGAAAATCAATATAATAGATTTTTTAATTCATTAGGCCCAAGCTTTTTGGCTGCCGGTGATTACAACGCTAAGCACACGTTCTGGGGATCTCGCCTCATCACGCCAAAGGGTCGCGTTTTGTTTGACACAATTTCAAAAATTCGTTTGAGTGTTATATCAAGTGGGCAGCCAACTTATTGGCCAACAGATCGCCGAAAAATACCTGATCTTATTGATTTTGGAGTGGTAAAGGTCGTGCCCAGCGAAATTATCCAAGTTGAAGCATCTTTAGATTTGTCTTCAGATCACTCACCAACTATTGTCACTATATATTTAACGATGACAACCACACGTATAAATTGGTTGAAATACAAAAAATATTTGAGTGCTCATTGCACAGAAAATATTCTATTAAAAACGCCTACTGACATAGATGACTCTATTAGAATGTTTGAGGCAAACTTTAAGCAAGCTGCTCTAAATGCTACTATTACTTTCAGGTTCAATATTCGTGAGATTGAACACTATATTGCGGTCTTAAACTCGAAAAAAGCTCCAGGCGCTGATAAAATAAGCAATAGAATGCTGTTAGGGCTACCCTATACTGCAAAACGGATAATTCTATTTATTTTTAAAAGTATTTTGCGCCTCAAATGCTATCCCGCAGAATGGAAGGTTTCGCTAAGGGTGTGAAGATAAATTCGTCAAAATACATACGTCCCACACTCATGTTAAATACGTTCCACATACTGTTAAGTAAACATATTTCATTGTTTTGATGTACAAATTGTGGTTTTTAGCATTGCAATAATAAAATAAACAAATTATTACTAAAAAAAGATATATATGAAAATAAATTAAAAAAATTATAACATTTAATTTAATTCAAATATAACACACGCTGTCAAAAGTAAAATTTTTACTAGCAAATATATGCCATTTTCATGTGCTTTTCTTGGAAATTTCTAGAAAAGATGAATCAGGTCACCGAATGAGTGGGAGTAGCCTAGGACTAGTAGTTTCCAGAAATGTAACATCTATGTCCAGATTTAGCCTTAAATCGGAGATACAGGCTTTGAAAATTTTGGTTTTTAGCCATTTTTACTAGTAAATATATGAAATTTTCATGTGAATTTTTTGCAAATTTCTAGAAAAGATGAATCAGGTCACCGAAAGAGGGCAAGTAGCCTAAAACTAGTAGTTTCCAGAAATGAAACACCTATGTCCAGATTCAGCCCTGCATCGGAGATATAGCCTTTGGAAAATTTGGTTTTTGGTCATTTTTACTAGTAAATATATGAAATTTTCATGTGAATTTTTTGGAAATTTCTAGAAAAGATGAATCAGGTCACCGAAAGAGTGGAAGTAGCCTAGGACTAGTAGTTTCCAGAAATGTAACATCTATGTCCACATTCAGCCCTGAATCGGAGATATAGGCTTTGAAAATTTTGGTTTTTGGCCATTTTTACTAGTAAATATATGAAATTTTCATGTGAATTTTTTGGAAATTTCTAGAAAAGATGAATCAGGTCACCGAAAGAGTGGAAGTAGCCTAGGACTAGTAGTTTCTAGAAATGTAACATCTATGTCCAGATTCAGCCCTGAATCGGAGATATAGCCTTTGGAAAATTTGGTTTTTGGCTACTTTTACTAGCAAATATATGAAATTTTCATGTGAATTTTTTGAGCCTAGTTTTGAGCCGTGTGGTACTACATAGTCTAAGTTGGTTTCTTCGCTAAGATTTTTGTCTATCTTAACATAGAATTTTCTATTCCTAGGCTACTTCCACTCTTTCGGTGACCTGATTCATCTTTTCTAGAAATTTCCAAAAAATTCACATGCAAATTTCATATATTTACTAGTAAAAATGGCCAAAAACCAAATTTTTCACAGGCTATATCTCCGATTCAGGGCGGAATCTGGACATAGATGTTACATTTCTGGAAACTACTAATCCTAGGCTACTTGCCCTCTTTCGGTGACCTGATACATCTTTTCTAGAAATTTCCAAAAAATTCACATGAAAATTTTATATATTTACTAGTAAAAATGGCCAAAAACCAAATTTTCCAAAGGCTATATCTCCGATTCAGGGCTGAAACTGGACATAGATGTTACATTTCTGGAAACTACTAGTCCTAGGTTACTTCCACTCTTTCGGTGACCTGATTCATCTTTTCTAGAAATTTCCAAAAAGTTCACATGAAAATTTCATATATTTACTAGTAAAAATGGCCAAAAACCAAATTTTCCAAAGGCTATATCTCCGATTCAGGGCTGAATCTGGACATAGATGTTACATTTCTGGAAACTACTACTAGTCCTAGGCTACTTCCACTCTTTCGGTGACCTGATTCATCTTTTCTAGAAATTTCCAAAAAATTCACATGCAAATTTTATATATATTTACTAGTAAAAATGGCCAAAAACCAAAATTTCCAAAGGCTATATCTCCGATTCAGGGCTGAATCTGGACATAGATGTTACATTTCTGGAAACTACTAGTCCTAGGCTACTTCCACTGTTTCGGTGACCTGATTCATCTTTTCTAGAAATTTCCAAAAAATTCACATGCAAATTTCATATATTTACTAGTAAAAATGGCCAAAAACCAAATTTTCCAAAGGCTATATCTCCGATTCAGGGCTGAATCTGGACATAGATGTTACATTTCTGGAAACTACTACTAGTCCTAGGCTACTTCCCCTCTTTCGGTGACCTGATTCATCTTTTCTAGAAATTTCCAAAAAATTCACATGAAAATGGCATATATTTGCTAGTAAAAATTTTACTTTTGACAGCGTGTGTTATATTTGAATTAAATTAAATGTTATAATTTTTTAAATTTATTTTCATATATATCTTTTTTTAATAATAATTTGTTTATTTTATTATTGAAATGATAAAAACAAAAATTTTTACATCAAAACAATGAAATATGTTTACTTAACAGTATGTGGAACGTATTTAACATGAGTGTGGGACGTATTTATTTTGACGAATTTATCTTCACACCCTTTAATATGAGTAGTGCTAACAAAAGACCTCAACAAATTTCTGTTAATAGCTCTGCATTTTGCTGTGTATACACAAAACAAACAGATGTTTCTGCATCATTTTTGTATAATAGTGTGGCACTTACAACGCCATTTTGATGCGGTTTTTTGAAGTAGGTCTGACTTCCATAAAAATTTCTTGTGAATGAATCGTGCGATCGTGTAGGATAGTGAATCAGGGCCTTTACTACTTTATTATGTTAACGGCTAGAGAACACGTAGCTATCCTAGCTCACAATGCAAACAAAAAGGCTCTTGTACATTTTAAGAAAACGATGTATATTTGCTTTCTATTAACATAAAAAGTAATATTGAACACTAAAAATTATTATTGTTTACTACACGCATATGTATAAAAATTGGGTCCAAACATCTCTAAGTTTACCCAGCATTTAACAGAAGTTTGATCACAAGCACTTTTTGTGACGTCATTCCGCCGACGTTATTGCTTATGCTCAGAAATAAATGTTGCATGTCTGGTCGCAATGTTAACAACACATAACATACAACGTCAATTTGTATTGTAATTGGAACTAATAAATAATATTGCGAAAAAAATTTTTCGCAATACATGCAACTTTTATTTCTGAGCATAAGCAATAACGTCGGCGGAATGACGTCACAAAAAGTGCTTGTGATCAAACTTCTGTTAAATGCTGGGTAAACTTAGAGATGTTTGGACCCAACTGTTATATATATGCGTGTAATAAACTTGCACGGCATTTTATAAATTTTCTATATATTCACTTTATTATTTTTGAATTTATAAAAAATTTATTAATATGAACATAAATAATGTGCAAATAATTAAAGAACAGTTTAAATATTTTGTTTATTTGCTTTCATTCTTCTTTTTTTTTATAAAAACTAACAAACTATACAGAAACCACTACGTACATACTAAATTTGACAGCTGTGCCCTAACATAATTGCTATGTCTTGTGTTTGAACATCAATTTCCAAACATGTGATCGAACACTAACATTTGCTGTCCACACATTAGTCATTTTTTGTGTTAGCAAGAGATTTTGACAATTGCGAACAAAAAATTTCCAAACTTATGCTTCGTCAAGACCCGGTGTACCAAAAATTCATTGACAATTATTGCAACATATATTGCCAGCTCCTGCAATTGGCTGTCTCCATTCCCCTGTATTTACACATGTAAGAATTACTATAGATTATATGGCACAATAATATCAAACAAAATATTGCCCAATTTTCCTGATAGTGATATAGTAAACATAACAATGAACACAATTTTCTTGATTATATTAGGCAACGTATCCTTAAAAAATTATGAATTATTGGCTGTCACTCCAGTTCGACAATGTATACACTACTTAACACAAAATATTATGGTGTCGACAGTTAATGCTAGTGTTCGAACACAAGTTTGGAAATTGACTTGCCACAAAAATATGTCACACAGTTTCAGTTTTAAGCATGGTACTGTGTTCATCATTTCGTGCGAACTGCTGTCATATAAAAGTTCATATAAAAAAAATTTTCACGAATTTCTCATGAGAAATGGTTGCAGAAGTAGTACTCTGTTTATTTTGTGAAAAACATATGAAATGTACTTACAATATTTTGAGTCTTCATTCGAAATAATATAAGCACCACTTTTTTCGTGTGGAATATAAAACAAACACATTGGGTTTTTTAAAAACGTACACAATTGCAGCATACTTTCAAGGGATATTATTATTGGTTACTTGTCATATTTTTCGTATGAAAAAAACTTATGTTCAACATTTCTCGCAAATTTGTATAGAGTATTTAGCTTTAGGCCACACTACTATATTTTTTTAGCCCACATGTCATGTATGGCAGATCGCGCGATTGTGTAGGAGAGTAAATCATGGCCTTAAAAGGGGGGTTCACTAAGCTGACTTATGCGTGGTGTTTGACATATACTTCAGGAGATATCTGCGGCGATAAGTCTGCTTTTACACACATCAGTTTTTCTTGAAGCTAATTTTATTTTCTTGTGAGAAAGAGCGAGAGAGGAATATATTTCATGTATTCCTGTCTCGCTCTTTCTCACTAGAAAATAAAAGTTGGTTCAAGAAAAACTGATGTGTGTAAAAGCAGACTAATACCACCCGCAGTACGTTTTTTGACAGCTGTTGAGTAATTTTGGTCTGGACAATCAAAAGCATTCTTCAAAAATTGTGTGCCAATGTGTGTTGTACCTTAGTACCGTCTGTCACTAATGTGAGAACTTTCCAATGCGAGTAAATTGTCATCATCCTGTGGAACACAGGGTGAATTACAAAAAACATACATTTTCTTTGTTTACCTTAATATATTAAATTTAATTATTTTATAAATCACCTGCAAAGAACGGGATGAGTAGTGGGGAACTGGGGCTTTGTCACCAATTAAAATTGTCAAAATTTGTGAAATTTTGTAATTTATTGCCTAAATTTGGGTAATTAGTGTCAAGGGTGTGTTTGACAAGGGTTTAGGTGGTGTTTTTGTATGTCGGTGCATGTAACTAGTTATGTTAGGCACGCGCAGAGGGTTTTACGATGGCTTGTACGTGATAATTTTCATTTATGAGCTTAAGTGTGAGGTGACGAGGGTTCGAATGTGTGTTTTTATGTTTGTTTTTTTTTCATTTATTGTTTAATTGTATATGAAAGGCGTGGGAAAAACGAGCTGTATGAATTTTTGTATAAGTGTGGATTGAAAAGGATTTTGGTTTTAAAGTGAGTTTTGGGAAATAGTATTAATGAACTTGTCAGTGAAAAAAATTAACTGTGTTTTAAAATTCTAATCTTGTACAATTAAGAAATATTTTGGTTGGGTAGGTGTTTTGTTTTTCATTTATTGTTTAAGTGTACGTTTCCATTTATTGTTTAAGTGTAGATTGAAAAGGATTTTGGTTTTAAAGTGAATTTGGTTGGTTGGTAATATAAACTGATAGTTAGAGTGTTAAAAAAAGTCATAATATGTGTAATTTAGTTTTGTAATGAAATGGAAATTCAAATGCAGAGAACGTATGTCTTTATGTTTAGTTTATTTTCTCTGTCCTTTGTCTGGTTTTCCTGCTTCTGTCTGTCTTTTCCTGTGGTTAAGTGCTTCACAACAAAAATTAAAAGGAGAGATAAAAATCTTTGTTTAAGAAATGTTGATCGTGTGGGTATGAATGCACTTAGGAATAAAAAATTATTATTGATTGTGCAAAGTGTGAATTTTTTTAAGTCTCCCTGTCTGTCTGTCTGTCTGTCTGTCTGTCTGTCTCTCTGTCTGATGGAATTAAATGTAGGCCAATGTTTGGCTGTTTGTTAGAATGAGTTGTATGGATTTTGTTGAAGTAGTTATTTTTAGTAATAAACATGGTATCGATTTTGTAATGTAATGTTGTTGTTGTTGTTGTAAGAAGAAAGTGTGGTTGTCTTGATTATGAATAGTTTGGTATAGTGACAGAGTGACGGCAGAGCGACAGACTGGCAGACTGACAGACTGTCAATAGAAGCAGAGGATAGAGAATTTGTTAAGCAGAGATAAACGCATGCTGTGGTTAAGTGGTTCACAAGAAAAATGAAAAGGAAATTCAAATGCAGAGGACGGAGCTGTAGGCAGAGGGACAGAGCGAGAGCGATGACAGATAAAAGAGCAAGCGCGTAACAGCTCAAAAGTGCGCAATCATATAATTGATAGTAAATTCATACTGCTTGCTGACATTTGCCTCTGTCTCGTATACATACCATATACATATAAAAAAATGATTGAACAAAATTTTGTATATTTTAAATCTACATATTTTATTTAAAAAAATATCGTAAATATATGTTGTAGCAATATAAGTATAGAAAATTAAAATTAAAATCTTTACTTATTTTCCTGATAAAGTAAATATGCATTTCTTAAAGCACAAACTCCATAGTTGTGGTAGCTACAATAAAAATGTTCCGGATATTTAAGTTGTATTTGCTTAAAGTTGATACAGCCAATATCCTCGATGTTAAAAACTCTGACTTGAAGTAATTTTTCAAACCATTTCTTCTTTTCCATACCCTTAACATAGATTGTTGAATATTTTAAATTGGTTTTTAAAAATTTTACAACACTCTTAAATGATATTGATCCGTCATTCCAATTCAGATGATGAAAATTTTTTGTTAGCCAATTTGCTTCATTTTGTTTTGCTATTGACAATCTTTTGAAGTTAAACGGTGGTTTAATAATAAAATTTATATACTCCTCGTTGTTAAAAACAATTGCTATTTCCTTTGCAATGAAGGTGTTTGAATTAGATTTAAATCCTTGCATATCGATGAAAACTTTATCCCCCATCATCTTATTTTTTTTTTATTTACATGATTTTACGAACTTGACCTTTTAATGGTATGTATTCTATTAAGCGATCGTGGATGAGAATGCAAAAAGCTGATGTATCAGTGGGAATGTTGGAATCTGTTTCAATTTCAATTTTTATATCAACAGGACCGTTCGAGAGAGATTCGTTTTGGTGACTGACATCTACTACCACTATAGGCAGTTAGAAGCGGTTGTGATTCTCTCATGTAGTAGCTTTGTTGAAATCGTAGATACATATCATATAGAATTGCATAACGGTCATTTTTAAATTTTATATTAAGATCATCATATGGGTACGATTCGGAATTTAAATGCACTTTTAAATTGTTTAGATTACAGTGAACAAACTTATTCTCTTGTTGAAAAGCAATCAATACAAAACGGGGTCGTTCTCTATTTGCAGCCAATTTAACATTCCATATATGGCTAGTTCCTGTATTTAGTTGAGGATTAATGTGACAATCCCAACTGCGAAATGCCATCGGTATAGAAGCACCATTGTTAATAATTTTAATCATATTCAATTTGTTAAGATCGGATAATTGTACATGTGGAATTCTCCATGTGATGTTTGAGATACTAATTTTTGGTTTGTCAGTAGCAATAGTCGAGTATACGAGTTTTTCATCGTTCTTATTACGTAAGAGAATCAATTCATGTTTACCGCTCAGTATAATTTTATTATAGTCTTCAGCAAAACCTAAAAATAGTTTCAGTGGTACATAGAAATTAAAGTATCCATTTAGAATATTCAAATCATCAAGTTTGTTCCATCCAGCATTATACATGCCAACACTTTCCGTTGGTGATAAAGAAACGAAATTTTTTAAGGTGCTTGAAATGCCTAAATGTCTTGTATGATCAATTTCTATACAGTTGAGCTCATATCTAATTTCATCAAATAGATGTGCCACAAAGCTATTTTTCAATTTAAGATTTAAAAAAGAAGATATTTTGCTGTTATTATCATCTACAATACTTCCCTCAACATATATGTAGCTTTCGCTGGGCAGCACATACAAGTCTTGATTTTGTATTGAAATTCGAATCTCATCATTGTTATTGAAGGATTGTATGTACGGTGTATATGTGTGGTAGTCCTTTTTAATTATACTCTCGTCTGATAGAGGTTTTTCTAAAACATCTAGTATGGAGCTCATTTCTTTACCAACTTTAAATTGAGGGACTTCAAAAATTTGTTATTTCCTTGTGACAGATGTTTTTTGTGTGATGATCTCTTTAATTGGGGTTTGGTTTTTAATAGTGTTTTACAAGTGTATCCAATTTTATCCTTAGATTGCTTGGCGTTGTATATTATCATTATTTGTTAGATCTCAGATGTAGTCGTATTGTAATTTCTTCTCCTCGAAAATTAATTAAATCACCGTTCTGATCAACGATGCGCAGAGTTAGAGAACTTATCTCTCGGCAGTTAACGGGCAAATAGATAAGATTTCTAGGAATCTCAACAATTTTATACCCTGGTGGGACATTGATCGCGAATTCATGTAATGTATGTGCTTGTGAACTATTCATATATGTATTAACGACTATATTACATTCAACACGTAGGATATTCACTATGAAAATATTGACGGGGAGATCTGAGTAATGATCTTCGTTGGGAGCTAGAATTTTCTCATTGAATCCTAAAAGTTTTCCAATTGTATTATCCTTATTAAAGTATATGAGGTCCTTAGAGCTATTAACTCTAACTTGCATTGTATTGTTATTAGCCTCAATATCAATTTTATTTTCCGGACAGTACTGCTTATATTGATCTTTAATATAATCAACTATATCATTCAATTCATAGGATCCTATTGGTATTTTAATTACATGTTCACCTATATGAAATATATTGTTATAATCATCTACATTAGGTATGCTATTATATGAATGAAAATCAGTTAGAGCACATTCATATCCACCATTTAAACCAATAGGAGGAAAGTAATTAGCTGATAACTCGGATGAGTTTGAGTTCAGAGTAAGTGTTATTGACATTATGGTTGTCAGATTATTAATAAATGAAATTAAAAAGAACACTTTGTATAAAAAAGAATTTGCATGCTTATTTATTTGTTTTTCTTTAATATATTAATTACAAAAATAGGCTTATGTTTAAACTTTACTACAATATTTCATTTTTATTAATCCAAGAATTATGTTGATTAGAAAATCCTAGCCATTTAACGAATACATTATCTCCTTTAGTTTTGAGAACTCTTTCAACCAGGTATGTGTTGGGAAATTCCGTTTTTATGAGTTCTTCATCATAGAATCCGCCTTTAATAGGATTACCACGATAGTCTTCTAATATGTATGTAACTGGATATGTATTTTGAACTGTTTTAATTGTGAAAATTTCTGTTGTCCAATTGGGGGTGTATCCTTTTTCAAAAACATGTTTATATTTACTTATACGCACATGATCTCCAACATTGAATTTTGATAATTTGAACAGTTTTAAACGGTTATATACCGTACTTAATAATTTTTTCTCATATCTAGAGGTAACTTGAATAGGTGCCATTTTGATGGTACGATGAATTTTTCTATTATATGTATTAATCAAGTCTTTGTAAATGTCAAACCAGTTATAAGAACCATTGAAGCTAAACTCTTTCCACATCATTCCTTTTAATGTTCTATTAAATCGTTCCACAATTGATGCTTTCATTCTGCTATACGTTGAGTAGTGATTAATGTTGTATTTATCCATCAACTTTCCAAAGAGTTTATTGAAAAACTCTTTACCGTCGTCTGTTTGTAAGTTTTTTGGCACCCGTTCCAATTGAAAAAGAAGTTCCATTGCCCGGACTGTTTCAAGCGCAGTTTTTATTTTAAGTGGTACAGCCCATGCGAATTTCGAAAATGTATCAATTACTGTCATTAAATATCGATAGTTCTTATTGTCTGTAGAATAGTTCCCCATTTCAACTAAATCAGCTTGCCAAAGATCATCTATTCCTTTCATAACAACTCTCCGACGTGGAAAATTTTTTCGTGCTTGCTTATGCAGCTCATTTACTAAAGATCTTTTTGAAGTCATTATTTAATGTATTTAGGATTTTACCGAATATATTGTAGTCAGTGTGAGTTCTTTTAAGTATTGTGCGCCATCAAATTTCTTTCATACCCATAAATTAACTCATTTGTCTTTCTAATTTCTTTTTCGAAGAATAACTTCATGCTTAAAATTTTTTCTTGAATTTCATTGAGTTTCTGATTTAAATTCATGTTGATTTCAAGTTGTATCTCTTCAATTGGACTTTGCAGAAACAACTTATTGACAACATCATTTTCCTCCAATGCATTTGCAACATTTTTGATCCTTTTGTTTTGGACATCAATGCTATTAGTTGTATCCATAACGAACCCCAACAGCTTAGGAACATTTTTCACTAAAACTGTGCCACTTGTGTCATTAAGATAGTGTCCAAACTTGTCAATGGACATGATTGATGTAGATAAGTACTATTCTATAATGTTTGCTTCATATAATTCCTCGATAATTGAGACAATCTCATTATTATGATTAGTATGACCTGCAGCTTGTGATGCCAGCAATAGCCTAAGGCGATCTACTAACTCATTGGGATCATCCCAGTATATATAGTTAGGTTTATGTGTGTTTAGTTTCATCAAACCATCTCCCTTATAAGTACTTTTTATTGTATTAAATGATGAAGTTGACGAGTTCTTTTCATTCCGTTTTCTAAACAATTTGCTGATAATATGCTTATATTTATACGCTCTCGTTCCTTTTATTTGTCCATCAGGTCTATATTCTCTTTTGTATGCATTTGTGCTAACTAAAATTTTTTTATATAGTTCTAGTTCATGTTTATCATAATGTTTTGGTATTTTGTGAAACAGTAAAGAAAATAAACCCGGTGTAAGAGCCCATATTTGATTTCCAATCATTATTTTATTTTCTGTAAGTTTAATATTACTATTACCAAACTTCCATTCATTATTAAAATCTTTATGTGGACCATAGAGAGTATCTAATTTATTTCTGCTTTCCAATAGTGCTAAGTCAGTATAACTCGTATTATTATGTGAATTATTTATAGTTTCAGATTGAGAGTAAAAATCATCATTATCATCATCATCACCATCAGTATAAGCTTCATCATCCTTAGCAGCATTTGCGTTTCGATCACTAAGTGAGGTGTTTTTATTGAATAACGTTTTTTCAGCAAGTTTCTTTGGAGTGCTTGTCTCTAACTTAAATTGTTGTTCGTTAAATGGGAAATTTGAGTTTTTAGAAATTTTCATTTTTAAATCACCCCTTTCTGCTTTAATACTTCTTTGGTTATTTTTAGAACTATTCACAAATTCTCTTAAAGGATCTATTATTGGTTTAAATGTGTCTTTAAATAGCTCATGTGTATCTGCTTCACCAATTTTTATACTACGGAATTTTTTCTTTAAAACATTTCTTGTCTTTATTAGCTCTTTTAAAACTTCTTCATCCATTTTCAGCTATCAGATCAGGTATCAGAACAGGTATCAGCTATCAGATCAGGTATCAGCTATCAGATCAGGTATCAGATATCAGATCAGGTATCAGCTATCAGATCAGGTATCAGATATCAGATCAGGTATCAGCTATCAGATCAGGTATCAGATATCAGATCAGGTATCAGCTATCAGATCATCAGAACAGGTATCAGCTATCAAAAACAGGTATCAAAAACAGGTATCAGCTAGCAGATTATATTTTCTATATTTCAGGAAATAAGTAGATGTATTATGTTTAACGCCAAATTAAATACTAATGTTTTACTTTTATGTAGAGTAATTTATATCGTTATGAAATATTCGAATAATTTTCTATAGCGACCATTGTTTAATTCATTATCTTTGCTTATCACCAAAAATCCATATTTTTCCTTCCAACACTCTCTACAAATTTCATTAAACTTTTCATAACTCATGTCGCTGGCAACATGATCACAATAAACGTGTTTCATGTTTGTCTCATCTTGTTTAAACATTATAATCACATTTGCATTGTCTCTTATTAAATGTTTGGGAATTCTCGTATAAGTTTGACATAAGTAGAATGAATCGACATCCTTATGTCGTCCCATGCAAAAATATGCTCGTATATTATTTTGCTTCTCACATGCAACATCATCAAATATCATAATTGAATTAATTTTAGCTTCATTAAGGGGTATAACTGATTCATTATCTGTAAATGTATAATATCCCATCCCTTTAATTGGTGAAATCAATTTCTTCAAGTATTCATATTTCGGTTGATATAGAGATTTTGAGTATAAATAGATGTTTTCAAACTTGAGCCCATTAGGACTTTCTAGTAATGCACTCATGACATTCGTCTTTCCACAATTTGATGGCCCAACTATCAGAGCACGAATAGAATTTGGTAAGAGGGAGCTATGCTTTATTTTTGATCTGATGTTCGATGAAGCATCAATATTGCGAATCACAATATTTTTATGTTGTTTTATTAACCGCATTCTTATAACTAATTGCAATTTATAAATGTTAATTTTATTATAGAAGAAGAAATAATATGGTTGTACATTATAGCAAAACATTCAGTCATAAATAGATTAATAAACTCTATACCTGTTGAACTACACCTTCCTGGATACCAATTTTGTGGCCCCGGAACAAAATTACAAAAACGTTTAGATCGCGGTGACAAAGGAATAAATTTATTAGACGCTGCATGTAAAAATCACGACATTGCTTATTCCAAAGACAAGGATTTAAATAATAGACATCAAGCTGATAAAATTCTTGAAAATAAAGCTTGGGAGCGAGTTCTTTCAAAAGATAGTAGTCTTGCAGAAAAATCATTTGCATATATGGTTGCTAACGCAATGAAAGCAAAAACAAAATTTGGTATGGGGTTGAAGAAGAAGGTTCTAAAAAGAAAAAAACAAAATGGAAAAAATCTGTTCAGTACATCAATTAAAGATGCAACGAAAATATTGAAGAAGGAAAAGCCTCAAGACATTAACTCTGCTATTAGGATTGCTCGTAAAGTTATCAACAAGCCGTTAAGGGGAAAGAAATCACAAGTTGTAATACCACGTGTAATTAATGTCCCAAAAATTGGCGGCTTCTTACCTTTGGTACCTATTCTTACTGCTCTGAGTGCAATTGGAAGTCTTTCTGCTGGCGGAGCTGCTATCGCAAAAGCAATAAATGCAGCAAAGAATGCTAAACAACAACTTGATGAAGCAACGAGGCACAATAAAACAATGGAAGCAGTAGCAATGGGGAAAGGATTTTATCTTAAACCCTATAAAAAAAGATATGGATTGGTTTGTCAAGAAAAAAAAAAAATTTTCGTAAAGCTACCCAATAAACCACTATCTGATGTTGATCTGAAAAAATTTTCAACAAACATTCCCTACTTTAGAGGAGTTTTCATGTTGGATGCACTACCAAAACGATAGAGAAAAAGAGAATGCGGTATCATTAACTTATATTTATCAACTGGACCTGGAACACATTGGGTAGCATATTATAAAAACAATCAACATAAGGAATATTTCGACAGTTTTGGAAATTTACAACCTCCTTTAGAATTAGTTAAATATCTGGGCAAAAATATAAAATATAATTACAATCAATATCAAAATTATGATTCATTTAAATGTGGACATTTATGTCTTGAATTTCTTTACAAAATAAGTGAGAAGAATAAATAAATAAAACATTTAAACAATTTTCAAAAAAATGTTCTGTTTTATTAATAAAAAGTTTATAGAAATATTGTTTTTTACATATTATTCCCAATGAGGATATTGAGCATTTGTTATAAATATGTCTATACCAGCAGCAGTATCCAATCTTATGCCACTGTCTCCTTGCTTACATACGCAATATATCCCGGATGCCAATTCCATTACATCATCATCAGATAGAGGATTATAACGGTTTGGTAAATACATTATATAATTTTCCAGTTCAATTTTAACTGTGGTGCCGTATTTACTTGTCACCCGTTTTGCGTTTTTAACTACATACTTAGTAGACTCCTCAAGATCTTTTATATGTATAAGTGTTTTTTTATTTAAACTGTTGAATTTTTTTAACAAATCAGAAGTATTCATTATTATTTAATTTTTTTTCTTTTATATATTTTTTCCTATTTGTCAGATTGCTTAATCTGCTTTTGTAAACTGATGCATTAAATACTTCTACCAAGCCTTAAATAGGTGGCAAAGAAAGATCAGTATCAGTAGCTATCTCTTTTTCTCATATTGATATTAGTTGATGTTTTTTCCTTTATATATATTTTTTTCATATTTGACAGATGCTTAATCTGCTTTTGTAAACTGATGCATTAAATACTTACCAAGCCTTAAATAGTTGAGAAAATCTGAATAGAACGAAATATCACTATTGTAGCTATCTCTTTTTTTTCTCTAAAATATTTCCGTTATTGATATAATTATAGTGAAGGAGATAGTTATAGTAATGTATAAGAGTCAATACTGATCAATCAAAATTGTTTGTAAAATTTTAAATTTTTAGAAGAAAATTTATCTATAAATATAGAATTAAACCTTTGAAGAATATTAGTGTAAAAACAGCATTCAAACTATTAGTTAAAAAAGAAAAATATATATATATATAAATATATAAAATGAGCAAAACCCGTGAGCAGTTATTTGAGTTCCTTAATTCCTTTGAGGACTTATTGCTGTATGAGCATAAACAAAGTATAAATTTTTTTCTATCAATGCTCACCGAAAATGAGGACTATGGCGTAGTAGAGCAGGAGGACACATATAATGGCCATTTTGCTAGCTGCCCCTGGTACAGCGAAGGGTGTGAGGAGGGACCCGACAAAAAATATTATTTTTAAAATCATCAATGAATATAACAATTTCGCTCAAATTAACTAAATAAATAAATATAAAATATTATATGTGTCTATACTTTAATTAATATATATGGGATTAATAGAGCGAAAAACTCTTAGTTTAAATATTATTTTCACTGAGGATGGATAGACATACGATAAAGAATATATTTCATCACAATCAGGAACGAAAACCACAAATATATGATGTTGTTTTTGAGTTTGAATACTTGCTAAATTGGAAATTGAAGATTGTATGTGGATTTTCGACAGCTTTTGGTTTTAAGCCAATGATATGGTTGCATTATAAAAATAAGCAATTCATTGGACTAGATCGAGAAGAGTGGTTACATCTCATATGCTATAAAGAGTATATTCATGATATGCTTAATCGTCGGGATTTCTTAAATTCTATAAATATAATTGATAATGAAAGTGAGAGGGATGTAGAATATAAATTTCAGTACAAAAAGGGTATTTGTTTTTTAATTATCCAACAAGGAAACTATAAAATAAAAATAGATTCTGACACTTGGCGATCACTAACTCAAATGCGATTATTTTTTACATCAATTTTGTGTTGGAATAACATTCTAAGAAAACAAATCCTTCACTTCTATTATGAATATTACATACCAACCTGCTCCACTTTAAACAAAACAAAAATTCAATTCAATGAAATACAAGGAATACATCATGAAAGGGATGTCAAGATTGAACTAACACGACTTTGTTATGAGATTGGAGAAAAAATGCAACATAAGATTATAACTGATGTAAAAATTCATAAATTATATTTAAGGATAGATAACAAATAAAAAAAATAAATATATAAATAAATAAAAAACTGTATGGACACATTTGTTTTATTTTTTACTGTTTTATTTTATTTATTTTTTTTTTATTTTAGTTTAATCTTATCAATAAAACATAATTTTAATAATAATAATAAAAATCTACATTTTTTATTCCATATTATTATATTTTATTTTATCTTATCAATAAAAAATATAATTTTTGATGATAATAGAAAATTTTAATTTTTTACTCATCTTCTTGAAGTTTCTCTATACCTAATAATAACATATCTAATTCATATTCTGGATTAGTTTCCTTAATTCTGAAATGATGCCATGCATAAGTATTTACATTATCACTTCTTATTTTTCTCTTGTCATCCACGTAACTTAAAACTATTTTATTTAATTGATTGGTATATATTTGATGTATTTTTGACTTAAATGTTAACATGTTATCATATATTATAGTCTTATCAAATAAACAATTTCTGTAAGAAGCTAAATTATACTTATCTAAAACGGATTTCTTTACCCCTTTCGATTTTTTAACATCATTTTGGTGTTGCACACTAAAGGAATACATTTTAGATCGCAGCCCAACAAACTCTGTCATTATTTTCCCGCAATTTTCATCCTTCATCATACCCAAAACCTTTTTGTTCAAACGAGGAATACCATAAATGTTATCTACAGAATAATCGGATGTATCAAATTGTTGTCCGATGTCAGTTTTTATGTCAGCGTAAAAGTCATCAGTTTGTATTGAGTAAATAAAAGAGTCTGTATCCATATAGTTTAATGATAACCTTTCCTTGAACTTTGGTTGCATGTATCCGTAGTGAAAGTTGTACATTTTCCATTTCGAAAGCTCCAGCACACAAAATCCTAAGTAAATAGGTTTATTATAACAAGTCTTAACTCTATTCATTTCGATAGCTACCATATCTTCAGAAAATATAGATAAACTATGGAAATTGGATTTTGATATCCAATCTTGAGCTCCCAAATGATTCTGATTTGTTCTGTTCCAATTTGTTACAATTCTTACATCTCTCCTCTTGTCCACATTCTCCATAGTTTTGCCATACACAGCATTATTGAGCAATTTGAAGAAATTTTTCTCAAAAGCATTTTTAGCAGTGGCTCTATGTTTGGTATTTAAGTCGATATAACCTTTTAACCATTGAGATTGTTTAAATGCTAGAATACGATGTGTTTTCTTTAAAACCAAACCATATTCCAAGCACTGCTTGAGAACTCTATAATGTATAACATATGACTGCTTTGTAGAGAAATCAGTTATCAATTTGTTGTACTTCATTTGCAAAGTTTTTTTATTTTCAGCGCAAAAAGGAAGGTCATTGTGTAAGTCATGCAAATTAGAAGGATAATCTAAAGAAACCTCATATACATAACCATCTGTTCCATTATCATCTATGCTTTTCGGATCCAGATCCAGCTCCTCATTCGATAACCATCTGAACCCTCCATAAGGAAGATATTCAGACATTGCCCAACCGTAAAGGTTATTTGCGTCTAAATAGACAAGAAATTCTGAGGGCTTCTCTTTGTCGAAGTCATCTAAATATTTGTTGTTTGCTTTTGCATATCTTTTACTGCACTGTACAATCCCCCCACGTATTCCTTTTTTCATAAAATTATACATATCTATGTCCGTTAAAAGTTCCAATTCAATTTTTGTATATTTTAACATTTCATCCCAGGCAAGACCAGGAGCTGTGTAATATTGACATGGATCCAGCTCATATATACCTTTACAAACTTTTCTGAAGTTCTCAAAAATATCTGTTAGTAAAAGCACATCTGTTTTTAAGTAAACTTCCATGTAATCTTTCAGTGTTTTACACCTAAAAGTATTCCATACCTCTTCAGCATGTGAGTACTCCTCTAAAGAACATTCTTTATTATTCAGCTTATTATAGAAATCACTGCGGGGAGGAAGCTGACACTCATTTAATTTATGAAACGAATTTAGATACTCATACGGAAAAATACCTTTTTTTTAATGAGCTGAAATTCTTTTTCTGTCTGAAACAAGGACCTACTAGTGCTGAAATCACTATCTGACAAGTTGCAGGCCAATGATTCCAAACTGTCAGCCATAAAGCGTATTGTATCAAGAAATCTTATTTCAAGATTATGACCATCACTCATTTCTGTAAATTGAGACAGTGATATATACAGCTCCTTATTAAGAGGAAGTACTTTTAATGTCATAGAAATTTTCCCTAATTCTTTAGTAAAAAGATGTGAGTCATAATTTGAGTAATTGTGAAAGTAAACTGGTATAAACTTAGGAATTTGATAATTTAGATTACAATTTTTGTGGGCTGCACCTCTAAACTTTCCACTAATGTGACAGTGATCTCTAACACGATCATTACCTAGAAATTTCTCACATATATGACAATTCAATGCATCATAAAAATTATAAATATCAGAAGGGGATAATGTATCCATTTGTCTCTTATTTACTAAATAATCATTATATATATCCTGACAGTCTTTAATTAAAAATGAAACAAATTTTTCCGAGGCATCTTTCCCCGTGTACACTCTTAGCTTATCTAACTTATTATTATGGACACATTTAACATAATAGCTAAAAGCACAAGGAATGTGCTTCTTAACAAATTTGGTTTTGCTACTCACACTACAATCAATGCATTCGAAGTCTGCATAAACAACGAAGGGGACATCCATTTTCCTTTGATGACCCTTAAAGTGAAGAAGATCATTTGGGGCTGTTGGCATAGTGGTTACTATTCGTCCACATTCTCTTTTATGCTGCTCCATGGTCACTTCACTATGCGAGTATTGTAGACAAGTATTACAAAACTTAAGAGCGCTTTTGTGCTTTGTAGTCTGACTGCTTAGTAGTCTATAAAAATAACAAATTTATAATCGATTAAAATAAAATAATTATTACAAAGATTTTATGTAAAGTTTTTTATTTTATTTTTTTATTATTTTAATTAACTTTTTAAACTTGCCTTGATATATTCTTTATAAGAACATAGTGATGACCAACAGCATTTTCCAGCAGCAATAAATTAACATGAGTGCATTTCTCAATACGGACCAACAATTGCTTTAGTTTCCTCATCGTACCCAAATACGTTTATACTAATGTCACTATTTCGCTCCTCAAATATTTTAATGTTTTTTAGGGACATTGGGAATTTTAAATTTGAGAAGTCTAGTGTAACTCCATTTTGTGTGCAAATGATGTCAGCAGCAATGTCATCGATATTATATGCGCTACATCGTTGTTTATGCTCAATTTGTGAGATATCCATTGCCGCAATTAAGCACCACTTAAAGCAGAAGACGTCATTGTTTTCTATGTTGACGCAAGCATTTCGCTGTTTAAGTTTTTCGGGTAGACTAATCTAGTTTGCTCCGTTTACCAGAGAAGATTTATTAAGACTTAACTCTGCTCGAACTATACGTATCAGAGTCCAACCAGAGTCCTTCTCTTGGAATTCAGACATTTTGTTTTGAATTTCTGATATTTGCTTGGAAAGTACTTCATATATTTCATCTCCTCTAGTCAACAAATTCATTTTAGCTCTATGATGAATTATATTGAACTCTAATTCCTCTCCCACAAGTTTTATATATTCTGCCACTATACTTATATTAAATTTTATTATAACATGTTTCAGCAAACTGTTTTCCAACCTCTCTATGATGACAGGTTCAATTTCTCTAATAAAATCTTCAAATAAGAGTTCTTCTTTTTTATTATCAATCCCATACGTTATAATATTATTTTTAAACGCCTTGGTTATTTCATAATAATTTGTGGTAGTTGACGACGTTCCTTGAGCTTGTGGCTGATGTTGGAGTTGTTGATCAGTATTTGGGTACCATTGCATTGGGGTGGGGGGTTGCTGACAATGCATTTGTTGTTGTGGTGTTGACTGATATTGTAGCTGTTGGTCCATATTTGGGTACCATTGCATTGGAGTGACGGGTTGCTGCCAATGCATTTGTTGCTGTGGCTGATATTGTAGCTGTTGGTCCATATTTGGGTACCATTGCATTGGAGTGAGGGGTTGCTGTCAATGCATTTGCTGCTGTGGCTGATATTGTAGCTGTTGATCCATGTTTGGGTACCATTGCATTCGCGTGGAGGGTTGCTGCCAATGCATTTGTTGTTGTGGCTGTGGCTGGTATTGTAGCTGTTGATCCATATTTGCGTACCATTGCATTGGAGTGGGGCGCTGCTGGCAATGTATTTGTTGTTGCTGCTTATCATTATGATTTTTAATATGTGTTATATATGCCTTTTGGTATTTGTACACCTTTTGACATATATAACAAACGTAGTCTACAGAACTCATTTTATTTATTTAATTATATATATATATATATATATATATATATATATATATATATATATATATATATATATATATATATATATATATATATATATATATATATATATATATATATATATATATATATATATATATATATATATATATATATATATATATATATATATATATATATATATATATATATATATATATATATATATATATATATATATATATATATATATATATATATATATATATATATATATATATATATATATATATATATATATATATATATATATATATATATATATATATATATATATATATATATATATATATATATATATATATATATATATATATATATATATATATATATATATATATATATATATATATATATATATATATATATATATATATATATATATATATATATATATATATATATAATGGGTGATTTTATAAGAACTATCGGAAAGTAAAAAAAAAACACACATAAAATTCAGAAAAATGCATGAAATATTTATTTGGATCGATAGTTGGGTCGATATAATTTAATGTTTGAAGATTATTTCATGCAAATGTTGGCCGCGGCTGCGCCTCAAATGGTCCATCCGCTTAGTCCAATTTTGGCATACTCTTTCCAACATTTCGGCCGGTATCTCACGAATAATGTTGGCAATGTTGGCTTCCAGTGGGTCAATCGAAGCGGGCTTGTCGCTATAGACATTAGCCTTAACATAGCCCCACAAAAAATAGTCTAGAGGCGTTAAATCGCACGACCTGGGCGGCCAATTGACTGGTCCCAAGCGTGAAATAAACTGTTCACCGAACTCGCCTCTCAATTGGTCCATTGTTTGGCGTTGTGGTAGGTCGTTTGGCTTCAATTCTTGCACCAGCTGTATCTTATAAGGCTTCACACCCAAATCCTTCCGCAAAATTTTCCACGTAGTGGAGTAACAGAGGCCCAATTGCTGCGAACGGCGCCGAATCGATAATTCACGGTCATCACCAACACTGGCCGATACGGCTGCGATATTTTCTTCAGTTCGCACTCTACGTAAACGTGTTGGTGGTTTAATGTCCAACAATGTAAATTTGTTGCGAAATTTTTTTACAATAGCCCGAATAGAAGCCTCAGTAGGTCGATTAAACTGACCATAAAATGGAAGAAGCGCGCGATGAACTTTCTTAACAGATCACGCATTTTGGTAATAAAATTCAATAATTTGCAAACGTTGTTCGTTTGTAAGACGATTCATGATTAAATTATAGACCAAACTGAAGATGTTTGACAGTGACACAAGATACAAAACGTGCGTGAGCTGTCAAAACTAGTGTTGCCAAAAAGATAATAGCAAAAAAATCACATATATATATATATATATATATATATATATATATATATATATATATATATATATATATATATATATATATATATATATATATATATATATATATATATATATATATATATATATATATATATATATATATATATATATATATATATATATATATATATATATATATATATATATATATATATATACTTTTTTGACGCTAACAAAATGTTCTAGTTGTAGTGCAATGGATTTTATTTTCACTTTAATTTTTTTTTAATTCACAAATTTTTCTTTTATATTAAAGTTGTTTTCTTTATTTCCACACTTGCTTCAATAATGAGAAAAATGTAACACGCTTTACGTTTAATATACAATACGCTTATCTCTGCTTAACAAATTCTCATTCCTCTGCTTCTATTGACAGTATGCCGGTCTGCCAGTCTGTCGCTCTGCCGTCACTCTGTCACTATACCAAACTATTCATAATCAAGACAACCACACTTTCTTCTTACAACAACAACATTACATTACAAAATCGATACCATGTTTATTACTAAAAATAATTACTTCAACAAAATCCATACAACTCATTCTAACAAACAGCCAAACATTGGCCTACATTTAATTCCATCAGACAGAGAGACAGACAGACAGACAGACAGACAGACAGACAGACAGACAGACAGACAGGGAGACTTAAAAAAATTCACACTTTGTACAATCAATAATAATTTTTTATTCCTAAGTGCATTCATACCCACACGATCAACATTTCTTAAACAAAGATTTTTATCTCTCCTTTTAATTTTTGTTGTGAAGCACTTAACCACAGGAAAAGACAGACAGAAGCAGGAAAACCAGACAAAGGACAGAGAAAATAAACTAAACATAAAGACATACGTTCTCTGCATTTGAATTTCCATTTCATTACAAAACTAAATTACACATATTATGACTTTTTTTTAACACTCTAACTATCAGTTTATATTACCAACCAACCAAATTCACTTTAAAACCAAAATCCTTTTCAATCTACACTTAAACAATAAATGGAAACGTACACTTAAACAATAAATGAAAAACAAAACACCAACCCAACCAAAATATTTCTTAATTGTACAAGATTAGAATTTTAAAACACAGTTAATTTTTTTCACTGACAAGTTCATTAATACTATTTCCCAAAACTCACTTTAAAACCAAAATCCTTTTCCATCCACACTTATACAAAAATTCATACAGCTCGTTTTTCCCACGCCTTTCATATACAATTAAACAATAAATGAAAAAAAAAACAAACATAAAAACACACATTCGAACCCTCGTCACCTCACTCTTAAGCTCATAAATGAAAATTATCACGTACAAGCCATCGTAAAACCCTCTGCGCGTGCCTAACATAACTAGTTACATGCACCGACATACAAAAACACCACCTAAACCCTTGTCAAACACACCCTTGACACTAATTACCCAAATTTAGGCAATAAATTACAAAATTTCACAAATTTTGACAATTTTAATTGGTGACAAAGCCCCAGTTCCCCACTACTGGGATGACTACTAAAATTGTTAAATTTTTCTCGATGCGAGAACTTCTCACATTTTACAGAACATGGGCACAGACTTGCAATTTTTGTTGCTGCAATTTTTTTAAATTCTGCTGCAGAATTGCATTAGTGTCCACATTATGAAATTCTAGTTTTGCAATTTGCTTATGCAAAATAAAATAAAACGTCAAATACACCGACAGCCAACTTCAAATTGACAGTGCGAATTTCAAAGCAAAAGAGAATTGCAGAGCAAATGAAACTGTGTACCCCTTCCCAATCTTCTCACCTCTCTCACCTATAATCTTAAGAGTTTCTACAACAAAAAATGGCAATCTGGACGAGCTGATTGCACCCAATCAGTCAAACTCCATATAAAAGAGAAAAACTTTGACCCGAACTGTCAACGTACAAATAAAAATAGTACTACGTCAACTTTGTTGTGTGTTGTTTTAATGATAAGGCCACTTGATATTAATTCGCTTTGGCCTCGGTTCTCTTGTTATTAATAATCTGTATGCTATTTAATCTTTGCTGCCTCGGAACCTAGCCGGCTATGAACCGATTTGGGAAATTTATATTTTACTTAAAACATATATTTGAACTGAAATTTTAATCTCAAACCAAAGAGAATAACATTTGATATCAAACGTAAAAACCATCATATATCAAATGTTTGAACTTGTTTACAAATATTGTGAAATTCACCAACTATAGTGTTATTTAACCAACTACAAGTTGATAGTAAAACATGAAACTAACATTTTGCTTTTAATTACACACCGAATAAGTTGCAGCAGTGAGTAGGAACGACCTGCATCTGCCGCTTTAAAAAATTGTTGGTTGTTTGTAAATACACTTTCTTTGAATTCTTTTGTTGCTGCTCTTTATTATTAATCTACAACAAGCAACCAGCAGTTTTAGTATTTTTAGCTTAAAGAAAAGAAAAAAATAGCATACAAATTCTAAAAAGTCGGTAAATGATTCTAATTAATTTTAAATTTGTAAAACCATCTCTCTTCTTTTTATTTACATATGTATGTATGTACATTTTCTTTGGGTAACATGGAATTGTTTTTCGTTACCACCAGAGGGAAATAGAATTGATTGGTACTAGAAATGCTTACTTTAACAATAAAAAGTACGTAAACATATAAAAACTTAATTTTGGGTTTAATCAGCCTCCCTTCTGGTTGGCGAGGAACTACCAAAGTGAGCCCTGTGTACATGTACATAAGGCCAAGGCTAAATGTAGAGCCAAAACAGCACCCACTGCATAAATACATACATACATACATACATACATACATACATACATACATACATACATACATACATACATACATACATACATACATACATACATACATACATACATACATACATACATACATACATACATACATACATACATACATACATACATACATACATACATACATACATACATACATACATACATACATACATACATACATACATACATACATACATACATACATACATACATACATACATACATACATACATACATACATACATACATACATACATACATACATACATACATACATACATACATACATACATACATACATACATACATACATACATACATACATACATACATACATACATACATACATACATACATACATACATACATACATACATACATACATACATACATACATACATACATACATACATACATACATACATACATACATACATACATACATACATACATACATACATACATACATACATACATACATACATACATACATACATACATACATACATACATACATACATACATACATACATACATACATACATACATACATACATACATACATACATACATACATACATACATACATACATACATACATACATACATACATACATACATACATACATACATACATACATACATACATACATACATACATACATACATACATACATACATACATACATACATACATACATACATACATACATACATACATACATACATACATACATACATACATACATACATACATACATACATACATACATACATACATACATACATACATACATACATACATACATACATACATACATACATACATACATACATACATACATACATACATACATACATACATACATACATACATACATACATACATACATACATACATACATACATACATACATACATACATACATACATACATACATACATACATACATACATACATACATACATACATACATACATACATACATACATACATACATACATACATACATACATACATACATACATACATACATACATACATACATACATACATACATACATACATACATACATACATACATACATACATACATACATACATACATACATACATACATACATACATACATACATACATACATACATACATACATACATACATACATACATACATACATACATACATACATACATACATACATACATACATACATACATACATACATACATACATACATACATACATACATACATACATACATACATACATACATACATACATACATACATACATACATACATACATACATACATACATACATACATACATACATACATACATACATACATACATACATACATACATACATACATACATACATACATACATACATACATACATACATACATACATACATACATACATACATACATACATACATACATACATACATACATACATACATACATACATACATACATACATACATACATACATACATACATACATACATACATACATACATACATACATACATACATACATACATACATACATACATACATACATACATACATACATACATACATACATACATACATACATACATACATACATACATACATACATACATACATACATACATACATACATACATACATACATACATACATACATACATACATACATACATACATACATACATACATACATACATACATACATACATACATACATACATACATACATACATACATACATACATACATACATACATACATACATACATACATACATACATACATACATACATACATACATACATACATACATACATACATACATACATACATACATACATACATACATACATACATACATACATACATACATACATACATACATACATACATACATACATACATACATACATACATACATACATACATACATACATACATACATACATACATACATACATACATACATACATACATACATACATACATACATACATACATACATACATACATACATACATACATACATACATACATACATACATACATACATACATACATACATACATACATACATACATACATACATACATACATACATACATACATACATACATACATACATACATACATACATACATACATACATACATACATACATACATACATACATACATACATACATACATACATACATACATACATACATACATACATACATACATACATACATACATACATACATACATACATACATACATACATACATACATACATACATACATACATACATACATACATACATACATACATACATACATACATACATACATACATACATACATACATACATACATACATACATACATACATACATACATACATACATACATACATACATACATACATACATACATACATACATACATACATACATACATACATACATACATACATACATACATACATACATACATACATACATACATACATACATACATACATACATACATACATACATACATACATACATACATACATACATACATACATACATACATACATACATACATACATACATACATACATACATACATACATACATACATACATACATACATACATACATACATACATACATACATACATACATACATACATACATACATACATACATACATACATACATACATACATACATACATACATACATACATACATACATACATACATACATACATACATACATACATACATACATACATACATACATACATACATACATACATACATACATACATACATACATACATACATACATACATACATACATACATACATACATACATACATACATACATACATACATACATACATACATACATACATACATACATACATACATACATACATACATACATACATACATACATACATACATACATACATACATACATACATACATACATACATACATACATACATACATACATACATACATACATACATACATACATACATACATACATACATACATACATACATACATACATACATACATACATACATACATACATACATACATACATACATACATACATACATACATACATACATACATACATACATACATACATACATACATACATACATACATACATACATACATACATACATACATACATACATACATACATACATACATACATACATACATACATACATACATACATACATACATACATACATACATACATACATACATACATACATACATACATACATACATACATACATACATACATACATACATACATACATACATACATACATACATACATACATACATACATACATACATACATACATACATACATACATACATACATACATACATACATACATACATACATACATACATACATACATACATACATACATACATACATACATACATACATACATACATACATACATACATACATACATACATACATACATACATACATACATACATACATACATACATACATACATACATACATACATACATACATACATACATACATACATACATACATACATACATACATACATACATACATACATACATACATACATACATACATACATACATACATACATACATACATACATACATACATACATACATACATACATACATACATACATACATACATACATACATACATACATACATACATACATACATACATACATACATACATACATACATACATACATACATACATACATACATACATACATACATACATACATACATACATACATACATACATACATACATACATACATACATACATACATACATACATACATACATACATACATACATACATACATACATACATACATACATACATACATACATACATACATACATACATACATACATACATACATACATACATACATACATACATACATACATACATACATACATACATACATACATACATACATACATACATACATACATACATACATACATACATACATACATACATACATACATACATACATACATACATACATACATACATACATACATACATACATACATACATACATACATACATACATACATACATACATACATACATACATACATACATACATACATACATACATACATACATACATACATACATACATACATACATACATACATACATACATACATACATACATACATACATACATACATACATACATACATACATACATACATACATACATACATACATACATACATACATACATACATACATACATACATACATACATACATACATACATACATACATACATACATACATACATACATACATACATACATACATACATACATACATACATACATACATACATACATACATACATACATACATACATACATACATACATACATACATACATACATACATACATACATACATACATACATACATACATACATACATACATACATACATACATACATACATACATACATACATACATACATACATACATACATACATACATACATACATACATACATACATACATACATACATACATACATACATACATACATACATACATACATACATACATACATACATACATACATACATACATACATACATACATACATACATACATACATACATACATACATACATACATACATACATACATACATACATACATACATACATACATACATACATACATACATACATACATACATACATACATACATACATACATACATACATACATACATACATACATACATACATACATACATACATACATACATACATACATACATACATACATACATACATACATACATACATACATACATACATACATACATACATACATACATACATACATACATACATACATACATACATACATACATAGGTAACATCAGGTACAGCGAGTACTAGTGGCAGTTCAACCATAGTATTAATGTGCGTTCACACTTGGCAACTTGACAACAGACAAGCTAAAATTATATTTCCTTTCATTCCAATATTTTTTAAATATGGGTTCGCATTTATTAAAAATAATATAAAAATAGCTTTTTGCAGCGTAATTAACTTTATTTTGTGATATAAAAAACTTTAACAATAATAGCAACATTCTCTACGAACTATTTTTTTCTGATAAAAGCCGTTCTACATCTGCTGAATAGATCCTATTATATCTCATCTGAAGATTTGTAGTAGTAGCATTTAGGGCAGCTTGCTTAAACTTTGTCTCTTGTCATCTATGTTTTGTCATCTATGTCAGCAGTCGTTTTTAATGGAATATTTTCTATGCAATGAGCATTCATATATTTTTTTGTATTTCAACCAATTAATACGTTTGATTGTCATCGTTAACTCACAAGCGTGTGATGAAGTTGTATGTTAATATATAGTGACAATATGGCGATATATAGGAACAATGGCGATCTGTTGGCCAGTAAGTTGGCTGTCCACTTGAGACAACATTCAAACACATTTTAGAAATTGTGTAAAAAAAAGCGACCCTTTGGTGTGATGAGACGAGATCCCAAAAACGTGTGCTTAGCGTTGTTGTCACCAACGTGGTCCTAGTGAATTAAAATGTACTATATTGATTTTCTGTAATAGAGTACCTGGGAGGAGAGTAAATTGATGAACAGCTTCAATGCAGATGTTCTTTGCTTTTAGATAGTCTTCACAATGTTTACCAATTAAGTAGTGTTTTAATCGCGATTTTATTAGTATAGCCGAGCCACCACAAGCTCTACCTTGGGGATACTTTGTGTCATAGAGCGTATATCCGTTGATTTTAAAAAAGCTTCCAGTCGTCACAGATAAGCATAACGTTTCAAATAAACAAATTAATTTATGTAGGTATGATATGAAACTCAAATATTATCAAAATCGGAAAATAAAATATTTACTTCACCGCCTCACGATTTAGTGTGCTATTTCAAGTTTGAGTCAGCTGATAAAAAACCAATTATAAATATTTGAAATCAGAATGCCAAAAACAAGGGAAAAAACTAAAATAATAGCCAGTTTGTTGTTATATTTATTCATCTTGTTAATGAAGTGCACAGAAAAAAAATATCACTTATATCCAATAGAATTATTTTATAAATGCTTTACCTGAACTTCTTTTAAGCACTTCATTTTTAATTAAAGTAAAAAAATATTTTCTTCGCACGAAGAATACAAAGATGTTCAAATACATAAACATAAAAGACATCAGCTATTGCGGGTGACTAAGCTGACTAATTTTCCGGATGGCTGCTAGTGAAAAAAACGTTCGGTGGCTGCCAGCCAGCTGAAGATTACAAACAATATTTTCTCACTTGCATATTTTGAAATGTATCGATTTTTATTTCAAAAAGTTATAAAAATGCTGTTAAATGTGAGGGTATAAAACTGCGAACAATTATAAGGCATACTTAAGTGCATATTACTTATACATATATCAATGAAGGCGGCTCGTAAATATTATCAACAGCTTGACTAAAGAGTTTCGTCGATTCGGCTAAGATTTTTACTGTGAAATTATGACAAAGTAATAGGGTATTCATTAGGTTAACCGGTTAATTACTTCCCGATTAACTGATCGGTTAATTTAAAATTGGGTATTTTCGACTTACGATTCGATTAACGATTAACCGGTTAATTTCAGTCGATTAACCGATAAACCGACGTAAAAAATTTTTTCATATTTTGTAGTATTACAGTGTATTTTTTGTGTGTTTAATTTATTTGTTTCGTCTCATATACAAAATGTGTTTGTTTAGAAATTATTTTTCAAACAAACAAATAAGTGTGTTCAGTGATTTTAGCTTAATTATTTCATACCTCCACTCAGGAGAATTTGCTTCTAGTAACAGTGTTTTAAAATACAGTACAATAACGGAAACTAAGGAATTCGGAAATAAACTTTTTTGTAGAATGTTCATCGCTGAGCTCTGCCAGAATGAGTCAGGTGATGACTTTACAACAGAAGAAACTATCGATAGTAATACAAGAAATGTTTTAAAAGAATTAACTGAAACAATTAGAAGTGTAACCTCCAGTTTCTGACTTAATAAATAAATGGTTTTTAAACTTAATTTCTATTTAAATAGAAAACTCTTTTTTATAGATCATATTTAAATATAACTTATATCACCAATCTTGTGCATTTAAATTCGATTTAAGTTTTATAAATTACCATATGATTTTGACTGCTTGTTGTTCTTGTGAAAACAAAAAATTGTGGCCGCTGACAATTTAAATTTGGGCTTTCTTTGGGTATATTTGTCCTTTTGTGATTTTGTAAGGTGGTTTTATTCTTTTAAAACATTGCAGAAACTCTTGATTATTTTTATTTTATGCGTGGAGAAATATAAATTTTTTTTTTGGGTTTTGTTTGTTTATGTTGAACAGCTGCTTTTTTAGGAAATTTATGGGAAATTTATGATATTTTACGGTGCTACCATATTTTTGTCACAATTAAATAAGAACAGCTAAATACCACTGAAAACAGAAGTTGTATTTAATTACAATTCAAATTTATATGGAAATTAACTAAATAAATATTTAATTACTGAGTCAAAAACCGGAGTAAGAACTTGAAATAAATTGAAAAATTAAAACTTATAATATTTTCCATTGTGTCATGGCAAATTTTATAAGTTTAGAGAAATCCAGGAAAAGGACTGAGAAACTAAATGTTCTGTATTATGGATTGCTTTCGATTTCTTCAACATCTAAGATAAATAAAAAAGGATTTTACCAAGTCAAGTATTTTCAAAACTAAAGAAGAGAAGCTCTTAAATCCTAAGCATTTAAAGCAAATTAATTTTCTGAAATATTGTTTTAGAATATCTCTTTAAACTAGTGAAATAACTGATATAATGATCTCAGAAACTTGTTAATTTTTTAATGAATACATATTTATGATTTTTTTTTTGCTTCATTTAGTTCAAGAATGGCTGTTTATTATGTTATTGTTTTTTTACTAATAAATTCAAAATACTAGATAATTTTTGCATTTTTGTTTGTTGAAATTACTTGATTTATGAAAAACTTTATTAATCGGTTAACCGGTTAATAACGAATTTAACCGATTATTAACCGATTAAGCCAAAACCTCGATTAATTAATCGACCGATTAACCGATTAAAGCAGAAACCCGATTAAATGAATACCCTACAAAGTAATAAACACAGCACAACAAGTCTTATTATCTTAGGACTTTTTTGTTTGCAGCAGAACAACAATTGTTTAATTCACAAGAATTTATATCGCCTTTCTTGTATGGAATACACTTTTTGTTTGTGAACACCTGGTGTAATTTCTATCGGCTTGTAATATTGTATTGATGGACAAAAGAAGAACAAGCTACATACTCTGAGTATCGTAATAAACACGAATTTTTCAAAACATCTATGTATACATATAATAAAACTGTAAAAAGGGCGTGTCTGTACATGAAATATTTTTTGAAAATTTTTATTGTGGCGTAAACAGTAATCGATGTAGAGAACAAAAAACCAAATTTTGGAATTTTTGTCTGCCTGTCTGTCTGTCTGTCCGAACACGCTTCACACAAAAACCGCTGAAGCGATTTTTATGAAATTTGGTATAGGGGTACTTTGGAGTCTTGATTCAAACACAGGGTGCTTTTTACCGCGATAAAATATCTTATTTCTAAGTTAAAATAGAAAAAAACCAAAATATACCTAGTTTTACTTATATAAATGTTGTTGGAAATTAGAAAGATGTTTTTGTTTTTATAACGGTGGTAGCGTTGTTTATTTTGTATAACGGGAACTTTAAAAAACATGTAAAAAACGTTATATTATTATAGGGGAAATCACCCTTCGTAGGAAACTGCTATTGCAGACCTTGCAACTCTTGCAGGTATATGATATATGCTACAATATGCAACACAACAAGAACAAAATATAAGAAACTTACATTTCCTACACAGTAGCAGATATGCAATACTAAAAACCGTAGGAAACTTGTCTAGCATATATGCAATTAGCAAAATTACTCAGAGAGACTCTCTGAGAGTGTATAAAACATAAACATGAAAATAAAATATAAACTAATGGTAGGACTGCTTGTTTACTGTTTTAATAAATCCAATAAATAATAGCAATAACTCTTGGGTAGTCGAACGCAACTATTAACAAGAAAAGTAATCAAAGTTGATTTGTGTGTGTTCGTTTATTTATTTGCGCATTTATTTTTTGTATTTAAATATCAAATGTATACATCTTGAATAAATGCTAGATCAGAATTAATCTACAAATAATAAGTTAAGAAAAAAATTAAAAGTGGTTCTTTTTTTATGGTAAATTTGAAAAAATACATAGTTATATATGTATGTATAACTCACGTATGTATTTCCTACATGCATGAAAAAGACACTCATTCTTTGTAGCAGAACACGATAGTTTATATCCTAGAGGTGCAAATATGCTACCAAGAGTGATTTCCGCTTATATTTTACAGACACCTTATAGTCATAGAGGGATCTTTAAGCGCGCGAAGCGGGCGGGCACATCTAGTATGAAATAAAAGTGTATTGAATACATTAATTTTTATATGAAAATTATCAACAAGTTTACACTATTATATTCAATACAATATTACACTCGATCCAAAAATACCGGAGGTTTTGTGAATTAAACAAACGTTTTTAAAGTATTGTAAAACATTAGGACATTATGACAATATGACTTGATAGAATACCGTTTGAATCCCACAATTATGTTATAAGGGCATTTTTACTGAGTGTAAAATTAAAAAAACAAACCAATTTTTTATATATTTTTAGCACCAGGCACTCCCACCTTATCGAGAGACACTGCGGATGAATCTAGATTCAACAATTTACAAAATACACAATATTCAGCAAACGACATTTTAGCTGAACAAACTTCAACAATAATAGCAACTAATAATCTTAAAATCAATGAGAATGAGGCGGAATTTGAAAGGAGTATTAATTCTTCACCAATAATATCAAAAAAAACACAACGTCCTCCACAATTACAGAAGATCCTGGAAGATATAGTTATTGCGGATCCTATCCCTTCTGTTCAAATTTCTACGGATGGAGATAAAAAGGTAAGCAGGAATTACTAGTAAAAGTACTTATTCATAAACAGTTTTTAAAGTGTGCTTTAAGCAGTTGAGTATGTAGTTCCTTCCTTCTATTAGGCTACCACTAGTTTCATAATTTGTAATTAATACTAACAAATTTGATTATATATGTAATTGATTAATCTTTTTTCCTGTTGTTTTTATAATCTAAATTTTGTAATCCATATATAATATAAAAATGAGGTGCATGTTTGTTTGTTTGTTTGTTACGGCATCACGCTTATACGGCCGATTTAAATGAAATTTGGTACACAGATAGATATATGGCATACAATTAATATAGGCTATATTTGTTTCCCGGATTTCGGACCACCGAGATGAGATAAAATGGGTCAAAACCTCCCCCTACGCATAACTCTGTCATTTGTCAACCATTTTTAAAAATTATTGGTTTGAAAGGGTTTGCTTGAAGTTTATTTGGATATGGTTAAGCATTGTCTATATGTATTTCAATGGAGCTTTACCAAATCGTCAGTAGACTTCAACCACAAATTTGAACAGTTACAAATCTCTTATATTATGCACAGACTTTCAAAAACCATTTGAGAATTTACAAATGACAATATTTTTGAAAATCACAAATGAATAAAATAAGCGTAGGCTTAGAAACTTATACAAAGCCCAGCAAATAAGTTGTATTCGATATGAATCTATTTTATTTTTCTACACCTTTATACAATTAGAAATTCAATAAAAGTATTTATAAAGCAAAATGAAAAATAAAATCCAAATTAAACCTTTAAGAAATTTATTATTTGACACATTGTCATAATTTTATTTTTAAATGAAGTTTATTTGCATTGTCTATATGCATTTCATTAGAGCTTTACCAAATCATTTATAAATTCTCAAATGGTTTTTGAAAGTGTGTGCATAAGATAAGAGGTTTGTAACTGTTCAAATTTGTGGTTGAAGTCTACTGACGATTTGGTAAAGTTCCAATGAAACGCATATAGACAATGCTTAAACATATGCAAATTAGAGTAGAGTTCCTTCCAATGAGCCAATTCATTTTAAATGCTTTTAATTTTATTTCGGTTACCTTTGCATTAATGTGGGACTTCCATGTTAGACGACGATCAAGATGAACACCGAGATATTTAACTTCAGTGCGTTGAGGTATAGTTTGGTTATTTATTTGTATATGTAGGCAGGTTTCTCTGCATAATGTAAAGGTAATGTGTAGTCATTTTTTACTCATTAATTTTAATTCACCATTGTTTTAGCCATGGTTCCAAATTGGGTATATACTCTTGCAGTTTGCGGGAAGCTTCTTGAAGGATTTTCAGTAATTCTGAGTGAATTCAACAAATAAGTGTGCCGCATGACTTTCAATTTTAATAAAATAAATTGAGGTTTATCTTGTAGGTACTAGAAGCACATAACCGTCATCTTTTTTATTTATTACTAGATGTGCCCGCCCGCTTCGCGCGCTTAAAGATCCCTTTATGACTATAAGGTGTATGTAAAATATAATAATATAACGTTTTTTACATATTTTTTAAAGTTCCCGTTATACAAAATAAACAATGTTAGCACCGTTATAAAAACAAGAACATCTTTCTAATTTCCAACTGGGTATATTTTGGTTTTTTTCTATTTTAACTTAGAAATAAGATCTTTTATCGCGGTAAAAAGCAGCCTATGTTAGGACTCTAAAATACCTCTGTACCGAATTTCATGGAAATCGCTTCAGTGGTTTTTGCGTGAAGCGTGTTCGGACAGACAGATAGACAGACAGACAAAAATTCGAAAATTTAGTTTTTTGTTCTCTACATCGATTACATTTTACGCCACAATAAAATTTTTCAAAAAATATTTCATGTACAGACACGCCCTTTTTACAGTTTTATTATATGTATAGATTGCATAACTTCTGATTAGTGGCCACCCGAAGTAAACAATTTGACCAATTTCATACATTTTTAGAATTATTCTAGCTTTTTAAGTAGAAAAGATATTGAAACGATTCATGCTTTGTTTTATAGGGCTGTAATGATCATTTAATAATGCTATGCAAAACTGAACTGGAATAATTATATGGCCGAAAAGTGGCAACCTGAAAATTACTTAGTTTTTTCCCATATTATCGATTTTCAACTGAACCCTGTTGAACATAAAGCACTGATTTTTTTTTGGTAGTGAAGAAGGAACCCTTATGATACCATGAGATAAGTTTCATTGTGCTAAAATATTATCTTCTGCAAAAATAAAGGTGCGAAAATTTATAAATATTAACAAATGCTCAAAAAAGCCATGTGGCGATATAGACAAAAATTTCATATTTTCAGATAATATATGCCCCAGTACTTCATTATTATGTCCACTTAGTGCCGTTTTGATATTTTCACTCTACTACGAGATATGATTTTTTTAAAAGGGCAATTTTTATAAAAAATAATGGGCAAAAAAACCGATGTGGGGATATAGATAAAAAGTTTTAAATTTTTCGAATATAAAGCCTCTACTTGATTTATTATGTACACTAAGTTACAATCTGTTATTTTCATTTGTTCACGAGACATGATTTTTGCCTAAAACAAGTTAATAGAGTCATCTATGTCAGCAAGCGTTTTTAATAGAATATTTTCTGTGCAATGAGTACTCAAATATTTTTTGTATTTCAACCAATTAATACGTTTGTTTGTCGTCGTTGAATCACAAATGGGTGAAGAAGTTATATGTAAATATACAGTGACAATAGTTGGTGAGTGATCTGAAGACAAATCTAAAAATGCTACAACTTAGATCATTTCGCTGGGCACACCCGTTACCACTCCAAAATCAATGACATCAGGAATTTTTAGGCGATCTGTTGGCCAGTAAATATGAACAGGTGCGATATGTATACATTTTTTAATTAAATGTAAAATAAAATGTTTTGAAGCTGAAATAAAAAGTATTATCTATTTTCACATAGATCTATGCATACATATTTGTTGACACATGTTCTGAAAATGATTTCGTTTTGAAATCGGCAACTTTCAGAAAAGAATTCAACGAAAACGCTCACTTATTGCAGATATTTCAGATAATTTATCCAAGCTGAGTTACGAATGCACTAAATTGTCCGATTAAAAGAACACTGTTTTACGTTTCTGAAATCTTGATATCTAAAAAATTAATGGTTTTCAGAACATGGCAAAATTCTATTTGCTAGCTTTTATTCGTTTTTGTTATTTTTATTTTTTTCTTATTTTTATTTTTTTAAAGTAACCAAAAAAAAAAGAAACTAACAGCTCACAAGTAAAACAAAAATCTAATAAAAAACTCATTAAACCAAAGGATAGAACAAAAACTTTTTTGGAAGCATACATACCTTTGTTCCAAACAAACTGCCTTAAAATAGTATGGAAAACAACCATATTTTATTGTTATAGAACCATACTGTTATTGAATTTTCAAATATACCATGATTATAGCTAGAATTTTTTTAACAATAAATTCAACCATGTTGCAATCAATGCGAATGCTAATGATGTCATGATTAAATGTAAGCATAAGTTTTTTGTCATAAACTAATTCAGGTTCACAATTATTTAAAGCAATAACAGCTTATTTGCTACAACCATAAGCTATAACTGGCAACATGATGTTTTTGATACAGCCATGCCACAACCATATCTTTTCTTTGCGTGTAGGTGTGATTACGTTTTTTAGATAATGACTGATTAATATGCACATAGACTGGGCATCCCCTGTTGTTGGCAGTGTGGTTTTCATGGCAATTGCTACACTTTTTAATTTTGGCTTATCACAATTGGCAGTGCTGTGTAGTTCACCACAGACCACACAAACTGTGCGCAAATTGCAATATGTTTTGGTGTGGCCATATTCTTGTCAATTCAGGCATTGAATGGGCCGTGCTCGCTTGTGTGGTTCCTCTACGGTAACTCGTCGGTGCAGAAAATATTTTAAGGTATAAATGGGGTGTACTTCATACTTTTTTGATTTCATTTCACCTGGTTCCACTTCCACACGAAATAGTGGTTGGGGGACTCGCTCTCTATTTTTAATGTTAGTAACATTTTTCACTTTAAATCCATTATTATTATATTATATATTCTGGATCCACGTACGAAGCAATGCCTTTTATCACTACCTGGAGGCTTTTGCACTTCTAAGTTGGTAGGTGTAGACATTTTTGTTTTGTGTCTCAAAATCCGAAACTACGAGGGCGGTTCGGAAACTTCTTAGCCTAGCACAAAAAGCGCGGTATAAACACAAAACTGGAAGTTGGAAACTTCCATCACTGCTATGAACACATGTTAAATTTTGTTTCGATCTGGCAACTCCTTCATATAGAAACAGGTGTTCACAAAAGACGCATCCGCGATTTTTTAACAATGGAAAAATTAGAAATGCGTGGTGTCATTAAATATTTACATAACAAAGGTTTATCGGGACAAGAAATTCATAATGATATGGTGAATGTGTTAGGTGAAAGTGCTCCTTCATATGCAAAAGTAAAAAAATGGGTTGCTGAATTTAAACGTGGTCGTACAAGCATTGAAGATGAACCACGTAGTGGACGTCCAAAAACAGCAACAACATCAGAAATTGTAGCCAAAGTGCATGATATGGTATTAAATGATCGACGAATAAAAGTGCGTGAAATAGCTAATATCATGGGCATCTCAAATGATCGAGTCCATTTAATTTTGCATGAAGAACTACAGATGAAAAAGCTTTCTGCAAGATGGGTGCCGCATTTGTTAACAGTCGACCAAAAACGCATAAGAATGAACATTTCTCAAGCTTGTTTGGATCGTTTTAAGCGAAATAAAATGGATTTTAAGCGTCGTTTCATAACTGTTGATGAGACATGGATCCACCACTATACTCCAGAGACAAAAGAACAATCCAAACAATGGACTGAAGCTGGAGGAAGTGCCCCAAAGAAGGCAAAAACAATTCAATCGGCTGGTAAGGTTATGGCAACGGTTTTTTGGGACTTCAAAGGTATTTTATTGATTGACTATCTGCAAAAGGGTAAAACAATAAATTCAGAGTACTAATGCAACCTTTTGGATCAATAAAATTTACAAATTCGAGAAAAACGTCCTGGCTTACAAAAAAAAAATTTTTTCATCAAGACAACGCACCAGCGCACAAGAGTGTTTTAACAATGGCTAAAATTAACGAATTAAAGTACGAGTTGCTTGACCACCCACCTTATTCTCCTGATTTGGCTCCCAGTGACTTTTACCTGTTCCCAAATCTAAAAAAATTCCTTGCTGGCAAGCGTTTTACCTCAAATGAAGATGCAATTACAGTTGTAAACCACTATTTTGAAGACCTTGAGGAAAACTATTTTAATCAAGGGATAGAATTGCTAGAAAAGCGTTGGACTAACCTCCAGTTTCTGACTTAATAATTAAATGGTTCTTAAACTTAATTTCTATTTAAATAGAAAACTCATTTTTATAGATCACATTTAAATATAACTTATATCACCAATCTTGTACACTTAAATTCGATTTAAGTTTTATAAATTACCATATGATTTTGACCGCTTGTTATTCTTGTGCAAACAAACAAATTGTGGCCGCTGAAAATTCAACTTTTGTTGGCGTAAAATTTGGGCTTTCTTTGTGTATATTTGTCTTTTTGTGATTTTGTAAGCTGTTTTTATTCTTTTAAAACATTGCAGAAACTCTTGATTATTCTTATTTTTTGCATGAAGAAAAATATATATTTGTTGGATTTTGCTTTGTTTATATTGAACAGCTGCTTTTTTAGGAAATTTATGGGAAATTTATAATAGTTGATGGTGCTACCATATTTTTGTCACAATTAAATAAGAACAACTAAATACGACCGAAAAACAGAAGTTGTGTTTAATTACAATTTAAATTTATATGAAAATCAACTAAATAAATATTTAATTGCTGAGTCCAAAACTGGAGGTAAGTGTATTGAAGTTTCAGAAGATTATATTGAAAATAAAAATATATTTGAAAAACTAACTATTCTCTTTCATTGATAGGCTAAGAAGTTTCCGAACCGCTCTCGTACTCTGCGGTAATGATTTTCTTCATTAGCTTGAATTTTTGTCTCTTCAATTGCGCCTCGTTTTATCGGGATGACGTTAAACGCCGCTTCACCGATTAGTTGAAGTAGCTTTTTAATTAACTCGTTTGAGTTTTTCTCCCTTAAAAAATTGTGGGTGGCTTGCTGGGCTTAACAAATGTGATTTCATCTTCTTCGTTTTGTAGTATGAAAAGCGATTTTTAGAAGGCGCCATATCAGGCTTACCGTTTTTGGGCATTTTCGCCTTTGGAGCGAGGTTTTTCGATCTAGGACTTCTTTGTCTTTTATTTTTATTTACAACTTTAATATAGCGGTCAATATCCATTTGTATTAATGGTTTTTCTGTAGCGTTTCATTCTGCTTCTTACTTTCGTCTTACCTTTTTCCGATAGTTGTGGGCTCATATTGCTGTGAAGCTGGTTTCACAAAATTTATTTTTATATCACTGTCGGCCATTGGCATTGAATTTGAGTGTAATGGTCCTTTTGACGCCAAGTGTAAATTTTTGTTTACGACATTTCCACCTTCTGTAGCCACGACAGTTAAATACACATTCCTGGCATTAGCCGTTGTTGTTATTTTTTCTTTATTTTTTTATGCTGGATGGTACTACTCATATGCATATCGTCATCTTAAAGACCTAATAACCTATCTGCAAAAATTTCAAAATTGAGTTTTTTATGGATTATTATTCCCTATATCATAACGCATATGCGTGCAAAATTTTTAAAATATAATATTACAAAAGACCTAGTTATTACCATATAACCTATCAGCAAGTATACAATTTTCTGAAACCAAATAACCTAAGTAACTATTTATTTAAGCTCCGATCCTGTAATTTGATTTGTAATATAAGCTACTGGCCTACCGTGTTGTATGTAAATAAAAATGCAAGTTTTATTTCATATTGTCCCGACGTTTCGTGAATTTTATGTTCACTTTTTCAAGGGATCTTCGTCTATTTAATAAAAAACAAAACATCAACTCATTTCTAAAAAATTATTGAAATTTTTACAATTATTAACTCACATGTATATAAAATTTTTTACATTAAAAGTTTTTAAATACTTTTTTAACTTTAAAATCACAAATTTAAAATAATTCTTTTTAGTATCACAGCCTGTTTATGTAATTGCAATTTTGTAACTGGCGCTTAAATTATCCGTGTCCTCTTTAATATTCATTGTTTTGTTTATCTTCTGTTGAATTCTTAAGCTTTCTGTTATGTATCTTTTTCTAGTGTTGTTTATTTTGTCCAGTATTTTTATACTGTCAAAATCTGGTTTATGTTGTGTTTGTAGTATGTGTTGTGACAGAGCAGTGCTTTCTTTGTTTTTGTTTATATCAGCTTTATGCTCACCTACTCTTATTTCTAAACTTCTTTTTGTTGTACCAATGTACAAAAGATTACAGCTGTTCATGTCGTTGCCTTTACAGGGTATTTCATACACGACGTTGTTTTGTTGTAGTTTATGTATTGGTGTTTTTGTTTTTGTAAATATTGAATTTAATATTTTATTTGGTTTGTAAGCAAAATGTATATCCATTTTATCTATTGTTGTTTTAATGTTTTTGTTGTCAGTAAGGCCGGGAAAATATTTTACACTATAAAAACGTTTATCTTGGTTGTGGTTGCCAAGTTTGTTGTTTTCTGTAGGTTTGTAGGATTTAATTAGAGATCTAATTAATCCTGTGGGAAAACTATTACTTATTAATATATTAGTGATTTTTTGGATGTTTTTTGCGTAAAATTTTTTGTCGTTGATGTCCAGTACTCTTTGCACAAAATTTTTTGCCGTGTTAATAATTTGATTTTTTGGCTGCGTTGCGTTGAAGTTGATTATTCTGCCGGATGATGAGTCTTTTGCATACCAGTCAAATATTATTTTATTTTCAGTTCTGTGTAGTTTTGTGTCAAGATATGCTAATTCACTATTTTTTTCAACCTCTACGTTGAATTTGATTTTTGGGTGGTATTTGTTGAGAGTTTCTAGTATCTCATCTTTGTCGTCAATATTTATGACAGCTAAGATATCATCTACATATTTAGCTATGTATTTTATGTAAATTCTTTTGAGTTTTAATTCAGCTATTGCTACGTCTAGTAAGTTGTCTAGCACAATATCTGCAATTGTGGGCGAAAGAGGGTTTCCGATGGGCATGCCGAAGATTTGGCTATATACTTCCTTCTCATATAATGGGTGATTTTATAAGAACTATCGGAAAGTAAAAAAAAAAAACACATAAAATTCAGAAAAATGCATGAAATATTTATTTGGATCGATAGTTGGGTCGATATAATTTAATGTTTGAAGATTATTTCATGCAAATGTTGGCCGCGGCTGCGCCTCAAATGGTCCATCCGCTTAGTCCAATTTTGGCATACTCTCCAACATTTCGGCCGGTATCTCACGAATAATGTTGGCAATGTTGGCTTCCAGTGCGTCAATCGAAGCGGGCTTGTCGCTATAGACATTAGCCTTAACATAGCCCCACAAAAAATAGTCTAGAGGCGTTAAATCGCACGATCTGGGCGGCCAATTGACTGGTCCCAAGCGTGAAATAAACTGTTCACCGAACTCGCCTCTCAATTGGTCCATTGTTTCGCGTGCTGTGTGGCATGTGGCACCGTCTTGTTGAAACCACATGTCATGCAAGTCAAGCTCTTCCATTTTGGGCAGAAAAAAGTTTGTTATCATCGCACGGTAGCGCTCACCATTCACAGTAACGTTGTGATTCGCATCATCTTTGAAGAAATACGGCCCAATGATGCCGCCAGCCCATAATGCGCACCAAACGATTGTTTTTTGTGGATGCATTGGTAGCTCTTGCAATGCTTCTGGCTGCTCTTCACTCCAAATACGGCAGTTTTGCTTGTTCACGTATCCATTCAACCAGAAATGAGCCTCGTCGCTGAACACAATTCTTCGATAAAAAAGTGGATCTTCATCTAACTTTTCAAGAGCCCATTCACCAAAAATTTGGCGTTGTGGTAGGTCGTTTGGCTTCAATTCTTGCACCAGCTGTATCTTATAAGGCTTCACACCCAAATCCTTCCGCAAAATTTTCCACGTAGTGGAGTAACAGAGGCCCAATTGCTGCGAACGGCGCCGAATCGATAATTCACGGTCATCACCAACACTGGCCGATACGGCTGCGATATTTTCTTCAGTTCGCACTCTACGTAAACGTGTTGGTGGTTTAATGTCCAACAATGTAAATTTGGTGCGAAATTTTTTTACAATAGCCCGAATAGAAGCCTCAGTAGGTCGATTAAACTGACCATAAAATGGAAGAAGCGCGCGATGAACTTTCTTAACAGATCACGCATTTTGGTAATAAAATTCAATAATTTGCAAGCGTTGTTCGTTTGTAAGACGATTCATGATTAAATTATAGACCAAACTGAAGATGTTTGACAGTGACACAAGATACAAAACGTGCGTGAGCTGTCAAAACTAGTGTTGCCAAAAAGATAATAGCAAAAAAATCACTCGTTATAAAATAATTGTTGTCATATAGGCAAAATTGTAATATATCGAGGAATTTGGAACGTTGAATTGTGGTGTTTGTTTTAATAGATTCCCATTTATCAATTATATTGTTTATAGCTTTGCGTATAGGGATGTTTGTAAATAGAGATACTACGTCAAACGATACTAATAAATCTTTTTCTTCTAGTGTTATATTTTGTAATTGGGTTTTTACGTTGTATTTCTCCGAAATTATATTTTTGAGAATCTGTCCTACGTATTTGCTTAGTTGGTAGCAAGGCACTTGAATTGACGATACTATCGGTCTCAAAGGCATATTGTTTTTGTGTATTTTTGGTAATCCATAAATTCTTGGTGCATTACCAGCGGAGCAAGTAAGCTTACATTTTTGCAAGCTGTCTATATATCCTTTTTTTATGTAGCTCCGAAACGATTTTGTTATTTGTTTTTATTAGTTTTGTAGTGGGGTCTGTTCCTATAACTCTATATATTTCTTTATTTTCTAATAAGCTCCGCATTTTAGCATGGTACTCCTGTTTATAAATTGCAACTGTTTTGTTCCCCTTGTCCGCCTGTGTTATGATGATATCCTTATGTTTCTTTAAAAATTTTTTTGTTTTTTCGAAAATAGCTAAAATCATTTTTTCTCGAGGTTTGTTTTTTATATTTCTTTTAAAAAAGGTTACCATATTCGCTAAATTAGTTCTTCTCACCTCCTTTTCTCCATTTGTATTGTCATCCATTCTTTGTATGCACTCTTCAACATCAGCTATAATTTTAAGGGGCGAAAAACTTTGTCGACTTACGGGTAAAGAAAATTTTTTCCCCAGAGACAATAGCCATTGGCTTTCCCAAGAAATTTCTATATTTGTTTTGTTTTCAAACCAGTTCTCGTTGAATTTTAGGCCTTCTCTATTAAAAAGTTGTTCTTTAAGTATATTTAACTTCCTTATTTGCGTTCCCTTTTTGTTTAACCCTCTCGCTTAAATTATCCGTGTCCTCTTTAATATTCATTGTTTTGTTTATCTTCTGTTGAATTCTTAAGCTTTCTGTTATGTATCTTTTTCTAGTGTTGTTTATTTTGTCCAGTATTTTTATACTGTCAAAATCTGGTTTATGTTGTGTTTGTAGTATGTGTTGTGACAGAGCAGTGCTTTCTTTGTTTTTGTTTATATCAGCTTTATGCTCACCTACTCTTATTTCTAAACTTCTTTTTGTTGTACCAATGTACAAAAGATTACAGCTGTTCATGTCGTTGCCTTTACAGGGTATTTCATACACGACGTTGTTTTGTTGTAGTTTATGTATTGGTGTTTTTGTTTTTGTAAATATTGAATTTAATATTTTATTTGGTTTGTAAGCAAAATGTATATCCATTTTATCTATTGTTGTTTTAATGTTTTTGTTGTCAGTAAGGCCGGGAAAATATTTTACACTATAAAAACGTTTATCTTGGTTGTGGTTGCCAAGTTTGTTGTTTTCTGTAGGTTTGTAGGATTTAATTAGAGATTTAATTAATCCTGTGGGAAAACTATTACTTATTAATATATTAGTGATTTTTTGGATGTTTTTTGCGTAAAATTTTTTGTCGTTGATGCCCAGTACTCTTTGCACAAAATTTTTTGCCGTGTTAATAATTTGATTTTTTGGCTGCGTTGCGTTGAAGTTGATTATTCTGCCGGATGATGAGTCTTTTGCATACCAGTCAAATATTATTTTATTTTCAGTTCTGTGTAGTTTTGTGTCAAGATATGCTAATTCACTATTTTTTCAACCTCTACGGTGAATTTGATTTTTGGGTGGTATTTGTTGAGAGTTTCTAGTATCTCATCTTTGTCGTCAATATTTATGACAGCTAAGATATCATCTACATATTTAGCTATGTATTTTATGTAAATTCTTTTGAGTTTTAATTCAGCTATTGCTACGTCTAGTAAGTTGTCTAGCACAATATCTGCAATTGTGGGCGAAAGAGGGTTTCCGATGGGCATACCGAAGATTTGGCTATATACTTCCTTCTCATATAATGGGTGATTTTATAAGAACTATCGGAAAGTAAAAAAAAAACACATAAAATTCAGAAAAATTCATGAAATATTTATTTGGATCGATAGTTGGGTCGATATAATTTAATGTTTGAAGATTATTTCATGCAAATGTTGGCCGCGGCTGCGCCTCAAATGGTCCATCCGCTTAGTCCAATTTTGGCATACTCTCCAACATTTCGGCCGGTATCTCACGAATAATGTTGGCAATGTTGGCTTCCAGTGCGTCAATCGAAGCGGGCTTGTCGCTATAGACATTAGCCTTAACATAGCCCCACAAAAAATAGTCTAGAGGCGTTAAATCGCACGATCTGGGCGGCCAATTGACTGGTCCCAAGCGTGAAATAAACTGTTCACCGAACTCGCCTCTCAATTGGTCCATTGTTTCGCGTGCTGTGTGGCATGTGGCACCGTCTTGTTGAAACCACATGTCATGCAAGTCAAGCTCTTCCATTTTGGGCAGAAAAAAGTTTGTTATCATCGCACGGTAGCGCTCACCATTCACAGTAACGTTGTGATTCGCATCATCTTTGAAGAAATACGGCCCAATGATGCCGCCAGCCCATAATGCGCACCAAACGATTGTTTTTTGTGGATGCATTGGTAGCTCTTGCAATGCTTCTGGCTGCTCTTCACTCCAAATACGGCAGTTTTGCTTGTTCACGTATCCATTCAACCAGAAATGAGCCTCGTCGCTGAACACAATTCTTCGATAAAAAAAGTGGATCTTCATCTAACTTTTCAAGAGCCCATTCACCAAAAATTTGGCGTTGTGGTAGGTCGTTTGGCTTCAATTCTTGCACCAGCTGTATCTTATAAGACTTCACACCCAAATCCTTCCGCAAAATTTTCCACGTAGTGGAGTAACAGAGGCCCAATTGCTGCGAACGGCGCCGAATCGATAATTCACGGTCATCACCAACACTGGCCGATACGGCTGCGATATTTTCTTCAGTTCGCACTCTACGTAAACGTGTTGGTGGTTTAATGTCCAACAATGTAAATTTGGTGCGAAATTTTTTTACAATAGCCCGAATAGAAGCCTCAGTAGGTCGATTAAACTGACCATAAAATGGAAGAAGCGCGCGATGAACTTTCTTAACAGATCACGCATTTTGGTAATAAAATTCAATAATTTGCAAGCGTTGTTCGTTTGTAAGACGATTCATGATTAAATTATAGACCAAACTGAAGATGTTTGACAGTGACACAAGATACAAAACGTGCGTGAGCTGTCAAAACTAGTGTTGCCAAAAAGATAATAGCAAAAAAATCACTCGTTATAAAATAATTGTTGTCATATAGGCAAAATTGTAATATATCGAGGAATTTGGAACGTTGAATTGTGGTGTTTGTTTTAATAGATTCCCATTTATCAATTATATTGTTTATAGCTTTGCGTATAGGGATGTTTGTAAATAGAGATACTACGTCAAACGATACTAATAAATCTTTTTCTTCTAGTGTTATATTTTGTAATTGGGTTTTTAGCTGAAAAGAGTTTTTTACGTTGTATTTCTCCGAAATTATATTTTTGAGAATCTGTCCTACGTATTTGCTTAGTTGGTAGCAAGGCACTTGAATTGACGATACTATCGGTCTCAAAGGCATATTGTTTTTGTGTATTTTTGGTAATCCATAAATTCTTGGTGCATTACCAGCGGAGCAAGTAAGCTTACATTTTTGCAAGCTGTCTATATATCCTTTTTTTATGTAGCTCCGAAACGATTTTGTTATTTGTTTTTATTAGTTTTGTAGTGGGGTCTGTTCCTATAACTCTATATATTTCTTTATTTTCTAATAAGCTCCGCATTTTAGCATGGTACTCCTGTTTATAAATTGCAACTGTTTTGTTCCCCTTGTCCGCCTGTGTTATGATGATATCCTTATGTTTCTTTAAAAATTTTTTTGTTTTTTCGAAAATAGCTAAAATCATTTTTTCTCGAGGTTTGTTTTTTATATTTCTTTTAAAAAAGGTTACCATATTCGCTAAATTAGTTCTTCTCACCTCCTTTTCTCTATTTGTATTGTCATCCATTCTTTGTATGCACTCTTCAACATCAGCTATAATTTCAAGGGGCGAAAAACTTTGTCGATTTACGGGTAAAGAAAAATTTTTCCCCAGAGACAATAGCCATTGGCTTTCCCAAGAAATGTCTATATTTGTTTTGTTTTCAAACCAGTTCTCGTTGAATTTTAGGCCTTCTCTATTAAAAAGTTGTTCTTTAAGTATATTTAACTTCCTTATTTGCGTTCCCTTTTTGTTTAACCCTCTCAGCTTGGTTTCTGACAAATGTTTCAAAATCGTCTGTTGTAACAAAGTTTTGTAGACCTAATCTAAGATGGTACAGTTTTCTCTTAATTAATTTCAAATCTATGTTTGTTTGTGAAATTTCAAGATTTATTATCTTTGTATGAAAATTATGTTCTATTTTATGTAATTCTATTTTTATAGTTCGGCATTGAAATCCTGTAGTTCGGTAAAATGACAGTAAGCAAGAATTACTCTTACTAAACACAAAAGTACGGGAACAGCAAAACCCAAATTTTTATCCCAAAAGTTAACATGAAAGTGTTGTGAAAATAAACAAAAAATAAAGAGCAACATACTAATTCTTAATAGCATTTTTAGTTTTTAGGAACTTTGTTGAATACATACAAATGTATTTTGCTTTGAAATTTGCAAAACTAGCAATTATTTCGTCACTATTTTTGTGAACAAAAATTATGGCGCCTATTATGATTCACAACTCAACTAGGTTGAGTTGTTAACGCTACGACCCAACTCAACCAGTTTTTTGTATTATGATTGACAACTAATTTTAGTTGTCTTCCAAAAAATGTTCGAAAAAAGGTTCTTATCTATACTCTCTGTTTTTTGAAACCATAGTAGCCATCACAAAATATTTGAAATATTTTTAGTTTTGGTTTTACTATTGTTTTTTTTTGAGATTTTATGTTTTATGGATATGGCAACAATATGGGTTGACAAATGGGATAGATTGGCGCCTAGAAGTACCATTTTAAAAGTAATTAAAAGCAACACAACAGTCGAAATAAAAACCAAAACACAACTGATAAAAAACTGAGACAACTGCTTTGATGAAGTTGTATTCCATGATATGAATTTGACAACTACGACTCAACTATCAATTTAGTTGTGAATCATAATAGGGGCCTATATCTTTCATTTGTTATTGTTTATTTTTCAAACAGCTGATTGTTTTGCACTGTACACAATCTGCCCGAAGAAAAAGTACGGGCTGTTCCGTGAAAGAAGAAGAATGTTATTCTCTCAAATTCACTCTCATTTACCCAATCGTTTCGCTAAAAAGAGAACTTGTGTAGAAAATTCCCGACGCACAAACTCAAAAGCATTTTTTTATATAATGCGCTATCAAGTGTGCAAAATGAAATCTTGCAAGCTGAAAACCAAAAGAATACAAAAAAAGGCAAGGAGTATGAGGTTCGTTTAAATAAATGGTTGGAAGGCGTCGCGAAATTAGAATTAGTAATTTTTTATAGTATTTTTCATTTATTGTTCAATGAAATAATTTTTTTTAAATTTAGTAAAATAACTTTTTATTTAATCATTACACACAAAAAAATATACCAAAAATATTTTTTATCAACCCTTTGTTTGGAATTATTTTTATATCCTATTAATGTTTTTGTTCCCTTCTAACAACAGTTTTTTCAGATTTTAATTTTGATAGTAATGTTGACAACTTTTAAAGCAAAATAGAACCGAAAATATTTGGGTGTTATTATATTGTAGAGAAAAATAACGTTTTCAAGATGCCGAAAATTTCTTATGCGTTTTGGTCTAGTAAACAACATTGTTTGCCATATACGAGTATGTACATTTTTAAAATATTTAAATTTGTTTAAAAAAATTTTGTGATTTTGGCAAAAATTTTGTTCAATTATTTTTCAAACAAATTTTTGTATTTGAATATACAAATTTATTTATAGGTCCTGAATTAAACAAAAAATTATTTGAATTTCACAAATACTTGCTCAAATTCAAAAAATAATTTTTTCTGTGTAACATTACAATAAATAAAAATGAATTTCTATATAAAAACACTTATAATAACTATTTTTAAAAATCGTTATCCATAGAATTTAAATTTCGACATTATAGTAACTAAATAAATAAGAAATTAAATTTCGACAGTCTTTGTCCGTTACGCAGAAAAAAAGAGAAAAATAAATCATCAAAAATCACGATAAAAGTTTAATTTTGTTGTATAGTGTAAATTAAACAAACATTAAGTACTTTTTTTTGCTTAAACCAGTAAAAGAAACTATAACTGTTTTTATTTAATGTATTTAATATTCATATGTATAAAGAAATCGTTATTTATTCATACTAACTAATACTGCTGATAGGTTATTTGGTTTCAGATTTTTACAGTTCCAAATAACCTAAATGACATAACACAAGCTGTGTTTAGAAAAACAAAACTTTCTCAACCGATATATATTTCTGCTTTTATTTTAATCAAAATATGTAAATTTCGTTTCAATATTGCAAATAGTTCCAATTTTATAACGTTTTTCCCTCTCCTGTAAACTTTTGAAAACTGCAGATAGGTTATTTCGTCTTTAACCAAGTGGACTACTCATATGTATGTATATGAGTGTACAGTTTTTGATTCGTGTATCTACTTGTCTATAGATTTATGATTTATTTTACGAAGCAAAAAAAAAAATTATATTAACGAACGGTATTGGTAATATTTGTTTTTGCAAATATTTGTCTCTTTTTTTAATATTAAATAATTGTATATTGTTATAAATTTTTTTGTTCACTGCCGACCGAAAATGAAGACGCATCTGTTTAACTCAAGAGTAAATTGCGAACTCTGTCATTTGTGAACCGATTTTCAAAAAATTTTTTGTCCCATGATTTTGTTTGGTCCCCCACGAATAACTCAGTAATTTTTCACCCGATTTTTAAAATTCTTTTTTGATTTGAAAGAGTTTGCTTGCGGCTTAGTCCGACAATCCCCACCATTCCTTAACTATGTTATTTGTGAACCGGTTTTCAAAATTCTTTTTTTGTTTGAAAGGTTTTGCTTGCAGTTGGGTGTAGGGTATTCATTTTAATCGACTTTTCAATTGTTCGATTAATCAATTAATCGAAATTGAGGTTTTTATATTACTCGAGCAATCGAGTAAAACTTTTATTTCGTTCGAGTTATTCGAGTAAGCTTTACTGCTAAAAATTATTCCAGTTAATCGGAAAATTTTGAATTTAATCGGTTTTTTGTACATTTTTGTGGACAAAAATAAAACAAAACAAGTCTTTTCGCGTTTTTATATATTTTAATAATGAACACAAAAGAAATTCTTTAAAATAGTTTTTTTCACTATTCAAATGTTGCGCTTTGAGAAAATTATGCGCCAGGAAATATTTAATAACATTCCGACCTGTCCTGTATTCAATGCAGAATAAAAATAATCAGAATTGGCATAGCACTTTTGTTATAAATATTAACTTGTAACACTTGGGAAATATTTGCCTAAAAAACGTAACCACTACTTTTGCACAAAGTTAGTTTGATTTAAATTGTTTTTATATCACAAAATAAGGTTAATTAAGCTGCAAAAAGCTATTTTTATATTATTTTTAATAAATGCGAACGCATATTTAAAAAATTATTAAATTATTTAAATTATTAAAGGAAATACAATTTTAACTTGTCGTAGGTTACGTTTTTTGGCAAATTTTTGCCAAATGTGACCGTACCTTAAGGCTTTTATAATTCCGAACATTACATTCAATATTTTAATATGAAACATATAGTTAACTAGTTGCTCTCGAAATATCTTCTTTATTTCAAATAATTTTTGTTTGGTGTTTATATTTCCGAATTTTTTTAAAAGATATTTGAAGTTGGTTTCTTTCTCCCGTTTATTGTTACTACATTATTTACTTAACTTTTTGATCATGCGGACTATTAATATGAAATAACGTTCGAACTCTATGGCACATTTCATATAAATTAAAAAATGTTTCCACGTTTTATTAAGAAATCTACAAAAACTCATTAAAAAAAAGAAAATTTACATAAAAAATTTTAATCGAGTTATTCGATTAATCGACCAAAATTGCTCGAATAAATGTTTACTCGAAATTGAAATTTTTTGTTTGATCGAACATTATTTGACTTTAATTATTCGATTAATCGAGCAAACATTATTCGAGTGAATACCCTAGTTGGGTCCCATATTTTTTTTAAATGGGTGTGGTAATAGGTGTGGGGGAATTTGGTTTCCAACGCATAACTGTGTCATTTTTCAACCGATTTTTTTAAATTCGTTTTTGGTTTGAAAGGGTTTGCTTGCAGTTAGGTTCAACAAATTTTTTCCAAAATCGGTGGGGAAAAGTGCTCCACTCCACTTTTCTTAACTCTGTCATTTGTGAACCGATTTTCAAAATTCCTTTTTTGCTTGCAGTTTGGTACATAATTTTTTCGGAAAAGAAATGAGGGGGAAGTTTGATCCCCCACGCATAACTCTATCATGTATCAATCGATTTTTAAAATTCTTTTTTGGTTTGAAAGGGTTTACTTGCAGTTAGGTTCCATAATTTTTTCCAAAATCATTGGGGAAATTGCCGCCCACCATTCCTTAACTCTGCCCTTTGTTAACCGATTTTCAAAATTCTTTTTTTGCTTGAAAGGTTTTGCTTGCAGTTTGATCGCATAAGTTTTGTCGCAAGAGTGGTGAAGGGGGGTGGGGGAAGTGTGGTCACCCACGCATAACTCTGTCATTTGTCAACCGATTTTTAAAACTATATTTTGGTTTTAAGGGTTTGCTTGCGGCTTAGTCCCATAAGTTTGTTGTCGAAAATCGGTGATAAATTTGCTTACATTTACATTTTAATATTCGCTTTGTGTTTTTCTCATCCATTTTTTGACACCACAATTCGAAAAAAAAAGTTGCCTTGTTGTATCAATTCGCCGATAAGTATACCTTATAGACAGATCTACCTTGCTTCAAAATAATTATTTAATTTTCAATTGCTTATTGCTTAGAATTAGTAATTTTTTATAGTATTTTTCATTTATTGTTCAATGAAATAATTTTTTTTAAATTTAGTAAAATAACTTTTTATTTAATCATTACACACAAAAAAATATACCAAAAATATTTTTTATCAACCCTTTGTTTGGAATTATTTTTATATCCTATTAATGTTTTTGTTCCCTTCTAACAACAGTTTTTTCAGATTTTAATTTTGATAGTAATGTTGACAACTTTTAAAGCAAAATAGAACCGAAAATATTTGGGTGTTATTATATTGTAGAGAAAAATAACGTTTTCAAGATGCCGAAAATTTCTTATGCGTTTTGGTCTAGTAAACAACATTGTTTGCCATATACGAGTATGTACATTTTTAAAATATTTAAATTTGTTTAAAAAAATTTTGTGATTTTGGCAAAAATTTTGTTCAATTATTTTTCAAACAAATTTTTGTATTTGAATATACAAATTTATTTATAGGTCCTGAATTAAACAAAAAATTATTTGAATTTCACAAATACTTGCTCAAATTCAAAAAATAATTTTTTCTGTGTAACATTACAATAAATAAAAATGAATTTCTATATAAAAACACTTATAATAACTATTTTTAAAAATCGTTATCCATAGAATTTAAATTTCGACATTATAGTAACTAAATAAATAAGAAATTAAATTTCGACAGTCTTTGTCCGTTACGCAGAAAAAAAGAGAAAAATAAATCATCAAAAATCACGATAAAAGTTTAATTTTGTTGTATAGTGTAAATTAAACAAACATTAAGTACTTTTTTTGCTTAAACCAGTAAAAGAAACTATAACTGTTTTTATTTAATGTATTTAATATTCATATGTATAAAGAAATCGTTATTTATTCATACTAACTAATACTGCTGATAGGTTATTTGGTTTCAGATTTTTACAGTTCCAAATAACCTAAATGACATAACACAAGCTGTGTTTAGAAAAACAAAACTTTCTCAACCGATATATATTTCTGCTTTTATTTTAATCAAAATATGTAAATTTCGTTTCAATATTGCAAATAGTTCCAATTTTATAACGTTTTTCCCTCTCCTGTAAACTTTTGAAAACTGCAGATAGGTTATTTCGTCTTTAACCAAGTGGACTACTCATATGTATGTATATGAGTGTACAGTTTTTGATTCGTGTATCTACTTGTCTATAGATTTATGATTTATTTTACAAAGCAAAAAAAAAATTATATTAACGAACGGTATTGGTAATATTTGTTTTTGCAAATATTTGTCTCTTTTTTTAATATTAAATAATTGTATATTGTTATAAATTTTTTTGTTCACTGCCGACCGAAAATGAAGACGCATCTGTTTAACTCAAGAGTAAATTGCGAACTCTGTCATTTGTGAACCGATTTTCAAAAAATTTTTTGTCCCATGATTTTGTTTGGTCCCCCACGAATAACTCAGTAATTTTTCACCCGATTTTTAAAATTCTTTTTTGATTTGAAAGAGTTTGCTTGCGGCTTAGTCCGACAATCCCCACCATTCCTTAACTATGTTATTTGTGAACCGGTTTTCAAAATTCTTTTTTTGTTTGAAAGGTTTTGCTTGCAGTTGGGTGTAGGGTATTCATTTTAATCGACTTTTCAATTGTTCGATTAATCAATTAATCGAAATTGAGGTTTTTATATTACTCGAGCAATCGAGTAAAACTTTTATTTCGTTCGAGTTATTCGAGTAAGCTTTACTGCTAAAAATTATTCCAGTTAATCGGAAAATTTTGAATTTAATCGGTTTTTTGTACATTTTTGTGGACAAAAATAAAACAAAACAAGTCTTTTCGCGTTTTTATATATTTTAATAATGAACACAAAAGAAATTCTTTAAAATAGTTTTTTTCACTATTCAAATGTTGCGCTTTGAGAAAATTATGCGCCAGGAAATATTTAATAACATTCCGACCTGTCCTGTATTCAATGCAGAATAAAAATAATCAGAATTGGCATAGCACTTTTGTTATAAATATTAACTTGTAACACTTGGGAAATATTTGCCTAAAAAACGTAACCACTACTTTTGCACAAAGTTAGTTTGATTTAAATTGTTTTTATATCACAAAATAAGGTTAATTAAGCTGCAAAAAGCTATTTTTATATTATTTTTAATAAATGCGAACGCATATTTAAAAAATTATTAAATTATTTAAATTATTAAAGGAAATACAATTTTAACTTGTCGTAGGTTACGTTTTTTGGCAAATTTTTGCCAAATGTGACCGTACCTTAAGGCTTTTATAATTCCGAACATTACATTCAATATTTTAATATGAAACATATAGTTAACTAGTTGCTCTCGAAATATCTTCTTTATTTCAAATAATTTTTGTTTGGTGTTTATATTTCCGAATTTTTTTAAAAGATATTTGAAGTTGGTTTCTTTCTCCCGTTTATTGTTACTACATTATTTACTTAACTTTTTGATCATGCGGACTATTAATATGAAATAACGTTCGAACTCTATGGCACATTTCATATAAATTAAAAAATGTTTCCACGTTTTATTAAGAAATCTACAAAAACTCATTAAAAAAAAGAAAATTTACATAAAAAATTTTAATCGAGTTATTCGATTAATCGACCAAAATTACTCGAATAAATGTTTACTCGAAATTGAAATTTTTTGTTTGATCGAACATTATTTGACTTTAATTATTCGATTAATCGAGCAAACATTATTCGAGTGAATACCCTAGTTGGGTCCCATATTTTTTTTAAATGGGTGTGGTAATAGGTGTGGGGGAATTTGGTTTCCAACGCATAACTGTGTCATTTTTCAACCGATTTTTTTAAATTCGTTTTTGGTTTGAAAGGGTTTGCTTGCAGTTAGGTTCAACAAATTTTTTCCAAAATCGGTGGGGAAAAGTGCTCCACTCCACTTTTCTTAACTCTGTCATTTGTGAACCGATTTTCAAAATTCCTTTTTTGCTTGCAGTTTGGTACATAATTTTTTCGGAAAAGAAATGAGGGGGAAGTTTGATCCCCCACGCATAACTCTATCATGTATCAATCGATTTTTAAAATTCTTTTTTGGTTTGAAAGGGTTTACTTGCAGTTAGGTTCCATAATTTTTTCCAAAATCATTGGGGAAATTGCCGCCCACCATTCCTTAACTCTGCCCTTTGTTAACCGATTTTCAAAATTCTTTTTTTGCTTGAAAGGTTTTGCTTGCAGTTTGATCGCATAAGTTTTGTCGCAAGAGTGGTGAAGGGGGGTGGGGGAAGTGTGGTCACCCACGCATAACTCTGTCATTTGTCAACCGATTTTTAAAACTATATTTTGGTTTTAAGGGTTTGCTTGCGGCTTAGTCCCATAAGTTTGTTGTCGAAAATCGGTGATAAATTTGCTTACATTTACATTTTAATATTCGCTTTGTGTTTTTCTCATCCATTTTTTGACACCACAATTCGAAAAAAAAAGTTGCCTTGTTGTATCAATTCGCCGATAAGTATACCTTATAGACAGATCTACCTTGCTTCAAAATAATTATTTAATTTTCAATTGCTTATTTTCTTGATCATGCTATCAAATTGTTACCGAAATATCGAAATATAATAAATTAAATTAAATTATAATAAAAAAGACCACAAGCTTGGATAAATAGTTATTGAATAACAACTTAAGGTCAAGAAAATATCTAAAAATAAATTAAATATTTGTTTTTTTTTAAAGATCAGACGATTTCTTATAATCTATTATTTTAATTTGTTTGCTTAATTTTTTTCTATTTCAAAACAGTAATTAAAAAAAAGAAACGTACCACACTTTCACAAACCATAACTCAACAAATAAACATCATACAAAAAAAATTTGCATACACATTTATACATACTAGAACTATATTTATGCGAAATATCAAGAATTTTCGGGAAAACATATTTTTTTGGGTTGTCCGCTTCAAAAATAATACCCCATATGCCTCTGACTTGCCGATAAGTAGTAACATACACATATTAACATTCGCTGATGATACAGATTTTCTAAGCGTTCATGAAAACCCTCAAGAAGCTCCCCGCAAACTGAAGGAGTATATACCTCAGTTGGAAGAATGCCTAAAACAATGGCGGATAAAAGTTAACGAACAAAAATGTTGATATATTACTTTTACATTGCGCAGGGAAACATTATGACCGCCTATTCAAATCAACAGGGAAACCGCAAATATGCAACTACATTTTTTTTCCTGTACGATGTATATATTTATACGTTTCAGAACTTTTTAAGAATTTTGGCATCGGTTGTTGGCGCATATTTTTGCATATTTTAGCCTTTAAAGCATGGTTTTGCACATTTCATACTTAGTCCCTATGCATGTTTTTCCTGCATATTTTGGCTTCTTAAAATTTGTTAATGCATATTTACAGAAAATCAAAATTGAAAATTTTTTTAAAATTGTCCACACTTTCTTAAAATGTTTCCTTATTTCATTGATTTATTTAAAGTTTATTCACTGCTATCAAATGTTCAATTATGATTTTTTTAATGAAATAAAGGCAGAGGCACATAGACTCCGTCGTACTTTGGACGTCACCTTTTCCAACTGATAATTATAAGTTTTGTCCCATTCGGTACGTCTCCTTCAACGCAAAGCAGTAAAGTTGGCCAACTTGCAACGTAGGTTGAGTAGTTTGATAGCCATCAGTTGTTTTTTTGCTTTGTTTTGATTTAGTTTTTTCTGTTGTGTGGCACGAACAATAATTTTAAAAATTAAAAACAAATGAAATAAATAAATAAAAATAAACTTATTGACGCAAAGAAAATGTAATGGTAGTAACATGCGAAGAAAAAACCAGCTGATTTAATATCTGCCAACAAAGTACCCATAGAGTCAACCTCCTCCGTTGTTACGTTAATGTTAGTTGAAAAAGACGAAATATAAAATACGACGGATTCTATATCGAGAGCATATATTCAACAAATGTCAACTAAAAGAAACAAACTTCTCAGGAGAGCGAAAAACCTAGTTATTTCGCATAATATTGTAAAAATAAATATTATAATATTGGTTTAAATATTCTTACTAATTTATATTTACATATGTATGCAAAAAATATTTTGCACTTTGTTGCGGTTGTCCGATTTGAGCGAATCGTAACTCAAATGAAAGACTACCCAGTGGTAAAAATTACCCTTACGTAATCGCTGATGTAAGCAATATTTAGTAGCAGCTAGTGATGACGCTTTGGCTTATTTTCCTATTTAGATTTAACATAAGCGTGTTATAGGCTGTTTAATCGGTGCGCTCTCGCTTCAAAAGTAATATACCATGTCAGTACGTGTAGCTACTGTGTGATTACATAATAAGTGGAACTGTAAGCGAGCTTGTTGTTGAAATAAAGCCCAAAAGTAGACAACGATTTTTACTTTGTACATATAAGGGATAAATTTTACGAAATACAACGAAATTCTGACATATTAGATTACACGTTCATTACAATCTAAGTACTTAGATTGCTCGCTTAGAATGTCATCCTGACATCATTGATTATTATCTAGGTACTTTGTTTCATTTACCACTGGGTATTTCTGCTTTAAGAAACTTTCTAAACGTGTACTGTCTCCATTCAAAAATATTGCTCAAGCTTAGCGAAGACTAAATAAACTTTATTGTGCATGTTTAAAAATGCTCATATCTTAAAAGCTCGCCGCTCGATATCTTAATTTTTAGGTTATTTGTGTTAGCATGTTCCATTTAATAAGAGTCGATGTCAATTTTAAACAATTTAGTCAAATACAAAAATGTTGTAAAACTAAATGGGAGTTAGAACTTATTTTCTCAAAAAAATATATACTTTGATATAGAATCATTACATAAATGTGTGTAAAAGTCGCAAAACTTAACTTTTTGCTATGAAATTTTCACTAAACGTGGAGACCACGTTAGTACACTATATGTCATCAAAAAATTGTTTTCTTTAAAATTTGAGTTGACATTTTTTGAATATAGGCTCTCGATATGTCTCTGCTTTAATGCCCATAAAAATTCATGTAAATAGTACTGCAGAGTAAATGTTATTTTCATAGCCGGGCTTTAGCCGTTATTAAGGAGTTTATCATCTTGATATGTCGAATAGTTAGGTAAGGTTAGGAGGGCAGTCACGACTGCAGAAGTGACTCACTTGGGTCCGTTGATTCGGTCCCTTTGTGATACCCTACAGCAGACAGGGCAGAAATTACGAATGCCCTGCCGCCGTGTCAAACCATCCCGATTGAACTAAGTACGAGGATAGCCTGACTAGCCCTACATTAGCCACACTCTCTAAGTCTGGAAATATGTCGAATAGTTGCTTCGCAGAGTTTAGATTTTTGACTAGGCAGAAAATCTTTACTATGCGATGCCACTATTCGACATACCCATGAACATAACAGGCAAAGATCGATATAACTAATCACAATGTAACCAAAATCCTATATAACGAAGGTCCCAATTTTTTACATTAACCTTAAATTGAGAAGGCTAAAGAAAATTAATACTCGATATAACGAATATATGAAAAAAATTTGCATTGGAAAGAAAAAGACCAAAGCAGCAAAGAATTTTAACATTCAAGAGTCATTTTATTACTGTTATCTCATTTAAAAATTATTAATTTACTTCGACCCTTTTTACAAAAAGGAACATATAGAACAGTTTTTAATGAAAGCCGAAAAAGTACAAACCTCTACAAAATATCTGTCAAACTTCAACCAAAGGTGATATTTCTTTACAGGAAGAAGAATATCGAAGTTACATCGTCTTAATAACAAAGAAAACCATATAAAAGTTACAAATTAAACATGTTTCATCATGCCGTATCGCAGTACTACCGAAATTTGTATGAACTTGACTTGAACATTCATAAAATTTACCTGAAGTACATTGTGTCATTAGAGTAATTCTCAGTGAATTCAACAAATAGGTATGCCGCTCGGCTTTTAATTTTAATAAAAAAAATTTAGGACAATCTTGTAGGTACTAGAAACACATAACCGGTATCTTTTTTATTTATTATTGTATAGCTTCTGATTAGTGGCCATCCGAATTAAAAAGTTTGACCAATTTGATACATTTTTATAATTGCTCTAGCTTTTTAAGTAGAAAAGATATTGCAACCATTCATGCTTTGTTTTATATTGCAGTAATGATCATTTAATATTGCTATGCAAAACTGAACTGGAATAATTAAATGGCCCAAAAGTGGCCACTTGAAAATTACACAGTTTTTCTCATTTTATCGATTTTCAACTGAACCCTGTGTGAACTCTGTTGAACATAAAGCATTGATTTATTTTGGTGCTGAAGAAGGAACCCTTATGATACCATTACATACATAAGTTTCACTGTGCTAAAATATTATCTTCTGCCAAAATATGGGTGCGAAAATGTTTAAATTTAAAAAAAAAATGTTAAAATTTGAGCTTCAAAAAAGCCATGTGGGGACATAGATAAAAATCTGATATTTTCAGAAAATACAGGCCAAGTACGATTAAAAGATGCGATTAATCGCGATTATAATTATAATCGGTTTGCATTCCCTAATAGTGTGCTTAACTATTAACTGGGATGCCGCAAATTAGATACCTGCTAAGGCTTAAGGTCTATTTAGTAAAAACGTATCGCGTAACGTTAAAACTTGCAGTGCCGCTCAACTTTCGATGTTAGTTATAGAAAACGTATCAATCACCCCAAGCAATTTTGTCAGCTGTTAGTATTGGATTGTAATGCTTTTGGCATTAGTTTGTCATGTTGTAACGGACGATGTTAAGTTCTATTTTAGCGTAAACACTTAGCTACCTTTAATGCCGACCGTGCTCAGGAAAAATGGGATGGTGATCTTGTTTAGCAAAAAAAAAAAAATAGAATACATGCTACAATAAATCTAAAGACAATAGGTAGCTTTAAAATTACCAGTACTGACAAAAATAATAAAATACAGGAGAAAATAAAGAGAAACAAACAAAGAGACAAAAAAATAATATAATAATAATATGTGAAGCATGGCTTGATAAGGAGTGAGACGATATTACTCGTTAGTGCTCATAACCCGCCCTCCTATGCTATCTTTGTACAATTATTCATAAGATAGCCTAATATGTACCTAACTGTTCTTTTAAATCTTTCGTGGAATTACTGAAACAATTTATTCAAACATTTTAGATGTTATTTCGATTTATTTAAATTCATAAGTTTTAAGATGAGATATTATATTTACGTTCAAGTTCATTAATTATATTTACGTTCAAACTCATTAATTATTCACAAAATCTAAAATTTCAAATTAATATATAAAATGTTTGTTGGGGTGTTAGTGTATCTATGGTAAAAATGTTATTTATAAATGTTAAAAGTATTACTATTAAATCTAAAATTTAATTTTTTATGTTAATAACATTTCAAACATTGAAAGTGAATGCTGTTAGCAAGATTAGAAAATTATTTCTAAGTATGTATGTATGTATGAAAATGTATGCTTTAACATTCAAATATGTGTGTTATTAACATCAGAATCTTCAAATTGAACTTTTGTGTGTATGTTAATAACTTGAAGATAGTATGTTTTAACATTAGAAATTGGAATTCAATTGAACGGATTAAATGTTAACTAAATATTTAAATGAAATGTTAGTAACATTTATGTAATTTGTAATGAATGTATGTATGCATGTTATCTTAAAAATTAAAAAAAAGTTTACATAAGTACACATTTACATACTTATGTATGGAGATGTTTGTATGGGAAAATAAATGAGATTATGAACAATAATATAAAAGAAAAGGAAAATTTATAAAATCACCAATATTTAATCCGATGTATCAGCAGGCCTGTTGCCCATGGATTTGAGTTCTTGAGTTCATATGTAGAATGGAATGAATTTGAAAGGGATGTATGTGTTAAATTGGTGAGTTCACAAACTCTTTTCAAAATTAATAAACAACTAAGAAATTATGTAATGTACAATTAAAATTTTAACAAAAATAATGAAACAAACAACCGAACTGGCTGTTATTAAAGAAATCCATGAGTTCTTCTGTGTTTATATTTCCCTTGAAATATAAACAAAATTTGCAACTATTTAAAACTAGATTGTACGTGTAATGTATGGTTATAGAATTCTGGTTCTAGCCGGTTAACTGCTTGTAATTGTTTCAGGATCTTAGTGCTCATTTAAGAGTGATTCAAACCGATTAATCGCAACATACGAAAATTTGTAAATATCGGTGTATGCCTTTATTGTCAAATATCGCAAAAATAATGTCTGGGTTACTCAATCCAAAGGTATAATCAAATCTGACAGTAAAATTTATTTTCACACAATGGCCAAGATTGATAATTGCGATGACACTGGCTTAATGCAGTGAACTGGAAAATCGGCTAAAAAAATATATTTATATATATATATATATATATATATATATATATATATATATATATATATATATATATATATATATATATATATATATATATATATATATATATATATATATATATATATATATATATATATATATATATATATATATATATATATATATATATATATATATATATATATATATATATATATATATATATATATATATATATATATATATATATATATATATATATATATATATATATATATATATATATATATTTTTTAGGTGATTTTCCAGTTCACTGCATTATATATATATATATATATATATATATATATATATATATATTATATATATATATATATATATATATATATATATATATATATATATATATATATATATATATATATATATATATATATATATATATATATATATATATATATATATATATATATATATATATATATATATATATATATATATATATATATATATATATATATATATATATATATATATATATATATATATATATATATATATATATATATATATATATATATATATATATATATATATATATATATATATATATATATATATATATATATATATATATATATATATATATATATATATATATATATATATATATATATATATATATATATATATATATATATATATATATATATATATATATATATATATATATATATAATTCTGGAGGATTAAAACGCAATCATACGTGATTTCTAGTTTTTCTTACCTGTAGAAGAAAGCTAATTCCAAGTTGTGAATTATTCCCTGTGGATGTATGGGTCGGCTGAATCCGCAATTTTATGATTTTACAATTTAAATAAAACTTTATATATGTATATGCTGTAATAACAGCCCTTGCCTTCAAAAACAAAATTTGCTTATAACGAAAAAATTTTCAAATTCTAAATACTTTCATATGACAGACATTATTCCTTAGGTTACTTGTTTTATAAATTCAAATATGAATTTAAAATATTTTCCCAACCCAACTTCATAATATGCAAGGTAAATATCCCAAGTAATATAACAAAACAACTTAGCTCTACATAAGAGAAGAACTACACGTTTATAACTAATTCTCAGGTCTTGCAATGTGCAAAGTAAAAATCTACTTTTTGTAGATTTTCTACGTTACAAAAGCAACGATACGTTATTAGTAAGCAGTAACAAGCTTTGTTTATGTTACTGATGTTGCCAGCTGATCACTACGAATGCAATACGGTTTTACTAACTAGACCTTTAATAAGTGTATTTGTTTTAAAAATTAAAATTTATGCTTCTATTACGGCTTGCAACTCGGCTCAGTCGAATTGAAATTTAAACAACTTAACTTTAAAACAACTTTACTCGTTTTTGGTATTATGAATTAAAACTAATTTCAGTCGAAATTGGATTGATGTTGCCAGCATAAAAAAATTAAGACAAAAAAATTTTATTTAATGTTTGTGAAAGCGTGTTTTCAATAAATAGTAAAATGGATATAAGTATTGATTTATCTTACAACGACAAAAGAGTTGATGCTGACATTTATGTACACCATGATCATTCAAATTCCTTGGAATTTCCAAGCACAAAGTAGGAAAAGATTTTAGTGATAGTTGGTTGAATGGCTTTTTAATAATTTTTTTTCAGATTTATAAATTTCTTTCGTTAAAATAAGGAAGCTTTTTGCTTTCTGAGCTGAAGGATCATTTCCATAAATCTGTGCGAGGTACAGTCTACAGTGTGTTGGTATAATTGAAAATACTTAATCTGCTGCGAAATAAGTCGGAAACATTTTACGTGTACAAAGTATGATCTACTCGCAATTACTTATGCTTGCCATATTCACACCTGCATAGTGCTACAAGATTTTCTTTGTTTATTGCAAAATACACATCGTAGTACACAGCCCCCATGGCCCCGTAGCTGATCAGCTTCGCAAAATATAGCGCATGGTAGAATTATACTACAGGTAGTAGCGAAGCTACAACAACCCAACAACAGCAAAAACAACACGGCTTTTTATTGTTGTTTATGTTCGAGGTTGTCAAAAAGCACAAAAGAAAATTTGAAAAAAAATTTATATGTTCACATGTGTGTGTTTACCAGAGACTTGCGCCGAGACGGCTGAGCCGCGGCTAAGACGAGCCGCCGACTAATTTCCACAGCCGCCGCCGATTTATCTTGCGGCTAAAATCGGCTTAATGGAAGCCGCCACCGACGATCGTTTTTCGGCTCAAAAACGGCTTAAAATAATCCGCCGATTGCTTTTTTTAATTTCCACTTCTACTTTTTTATGTTTTTTTTCATAATTTTTGTTCAAGCATTATTTTAGTAATTTGCAGTCTACACCCAACTTAACATTAACTTCAAGTTAATGTTAAGTGTAGACCGCTCAAGTTAATGCTTTTTTCAGGGTATAACATAGTTGTTAGTGCAATTGTTTTAACAGCGCAGTAATAACCCCAAGTTACAACAGCATATCAAGTTAGGAACAGAATGCTCACTTTTGACAGCTAAAAGAGGCTGTTGTCATGTGTTGTGCATTTTTACATACAAAGTGCTCTTACTAAGATATTATGAAGGACATAGTCAAATTAGAAACCACATTATAAAATAAGAATTGCGTTCCCTCTCATACATTCTTCGTAATGTTGTTGTATAGTGACGGGTCTAGTTAGTAGTCTATGGTTAGGTGGAGACGTAGAGTAAGATAACGAAAAATATTTTTGTATGCATTACTCTGCGACCTAGGCTTGCCAGATCAAAATTGTGAAAAAGCTTGACATTTAGAGAAAAAAAGCTTGATTTACTAAGACGAACTGCCAAAAACTGTCAAAAACTATTCAAAAGAATAATTATTCATTATCCGACTTAAAAAAGGAGAAAATGATCAATTCGTTTGTATTTCTTATGTGTTCCTTCAGGGCTCTGCCATATACGATTCGAGTTGAAATTTTTTTTCTTTATTTGGATTATATTACTTACTTCCTAATGGGTCCTGTTTTTTATTTCATAAGAATTTTTATTTTTTCCCACATATATTTGGTATTTCTTTACTTTAATTTGTTTGCAAAAAAATATTGAAAACATTAAATTTCCATTAAAATTAATTCTTATCATTAATTCGGGAAATTACATTATTTTTCTTTCTTTACAAACGCATTATTAATAGGAATCGAAAATACAAACGAAGTTAATTTTAATTTATGAAGATTTCCTCTTCGTCCACTTTTTAAATTAGACCATATTTAGTAATTAGAAATATCTTTGAGAAGAAGCTCTTAATCTGTATATAATTTATTATTTTCTATAGACTCGACGAATTTCCATTGATAGTTCCCAGCAAACAGCTTTTTGCAAAAATGAAAATTACATTTAAAAATTTATTAGAGAAAGACTTTCATTGTAACCCAAAGCGTATTAATAGCAAGTGGCCTTATTAGTACGACAACAACTGGACTTCACCTATCTGTCATGTGAAATGCATACATAAAAAGTTTTTATTTAGTTTTTTTACATAGAGTTTGACATTTTGGTAAAGTTCATTTACAATAATAAGGCCACCTGGTATCAATTCGCCTTGCTTTAGCCTATGTCTATACGTGATAAATTTTTATCATGACAAATGTCAAACTTTATATTGAAAAATAACCTGCTTTATCTTATCTGTTTTTCAAATATAGAATTTGCCATTTATCATGATACAAATAAATCAGGTATAGACGTTTGTTTCAATATACATAAATTATAATGTATTATATATCCGAATAATTCTAGCATGATTCATGAATTAGATTCCAACGGTAAAATATATAATTGATGTTCATGCATAAAATTGCGAACAGAGAAATTAATTTTTAGCTTGACAAATAGCTTTTTAGGTTGAATCTGGACAAGCCTTAAAAAAGTTTGACAATCAAGCCTTTGCTTTATTTTTCATAACAATTTAAAAATTTTTGAGAGGCAAAGCAATGCTTAATTTCTATGCATTTTGTTTGGTGAAGAATTGGTATGAAAAAGAAAAACTAATTTAACAACAAAATGAAAATTTTCACTTTTATTAAATGTCCATGTGCATTTCCAGCCGAATTTGAGCCACCGCCGACTATTTTTTCCCAGCCAGCCGCCGCCGATCAAAACCCCTCGGCGCAAGTCTCTGGTGTGGGTGTGTGTTGGTATAACATAAACAACTTTTGACAGAGTCGAACCCAAAAAAAAAAGTTCGTTAACGCTTCACCACTACCTGTATTATTCTACCATGATATAGCGAAAATACATTTTTTAACATTTGTGTGTGTGTGTACACTCACGCATAATCTGCTTTCCCCAGGATACATAACTTGGACGTAGTGGAATATAGATCCCATTTTTTGTATTTAAATTTTTTTGTTGTTTTTTCGTTAATTTTTTTTTTTAATTTTTGTATTTGGATTTTTTATATATATATTTAAAATTTTTACGTTTTGAAAACAATTTATAAAAATTTTATAAAAAAAATAAATCAAATTGTTTAAATATGAAAAGACGAGAAGGCAGCAACTGCCTTTTAAAGTCTTAATCTGTACGAAAAATCTTCTACGCCGTTTATTTGATATATTTACCAAAATGCTAAGAAGTCTCTGTGAATAGATTCCCCTGCGTGTTCGCACCACATCCCTAATCCATTGTTATTTAAAAATTGCACACAATATTTTATATGCTTTAGTTAAACGTGTATTTTAAATGTTTCAGATACATCCTCAAGGCTTCCAAAAGTTCTCAGCAATTCAGAAAGATGAATATCTAACTCTAGGCCAACAGTATTTGTTGTAAAGTAACAGTTAACATTCTCAGCAATGTCGCAGTATGATTCATGCTCCTCTTCTAATTGAAAATAACCAATCTTATGTTCTTGAAGAATTTGTTAATCATCTCTTCTGGAAAGGTTTAGTTCATCTAGTCGGTCGGGAAAAAGCACTGGTCTGGCCAAAAAAATTAAATGTTATTCCCAAACATTACCACGGTGAAATTTTTGAAGGAAATGCGTGCAGAAAGCTTCTCAAAGTGGCAGACAAATTACTCGATCCAGACATTTTTATTAACGTGGGAAATTTGAGATTGGTGCCCTTTGTTACTACTTTCAAAGCTATGAATAAAGTTGCTAACTGCTGCTTTACAACAAATAATGTTGGCCCAGAGTTAGACATTCATCTTTCTGAATTGCGGAAAGCTTTTAGAAGCCTTGAGGATGTCTCTGAAACATTAAACATACACGTTCGCTAAAGCATGTAAAAGATTTTGTGCAATTTTTAAATAACAATGGATTAGGGCTGTGGTCCGAACAGGTAGGGGAATCTATTCATACGCTGATAGAAAAAGCGTCATAACACTGATGTAATCTGACATCAATGCTATGTCAAGTGTCTTCATTTTTGACCCCATGACACTTAATATCATGGTGTAGTGAACCTTTACATCAGCTTGTCATCAATACCAATGATGACAAATCTATCATCAATGCAATGACACAGCGACATCAGAGAAAGAACGAATTGACATCAATTTTATGTAAAAATGTCATCAATATGATGTCGCTGAAAGAAACGCCATCATAACGCTGATGTAATTTGACATCAATAATATGTCAAGTGTCTTCATTTTTGCCTTTGCATCATTGTGATGTCAACAACTTTTACATCAACTGTCATTAATCATCTTTGATAAACGATAATTGATGTTATGGCGAAATAAATAAAAACTACAATATAATTATGTTTTTATTACAATAAAAATTTATTTTATTCATATAATATTTCTTATAACAAATTTTCTTTTTATTATATTACTTATTATTTTTTCTATCCACTTTTGCTTTGCTATTTATTAAGTTGATATAATTACACTTTTTTCTTCTTCTCAACAAGTAGTAGGAAGGCAAAAGCAAATAACAACAAAAATAAAAATACAAAGTAACTTTAAAAACAAACAAAAGCAAAAAAGTGTAATCGAATCAACTTATAACAAATAAAATATGTATGTATGTATATGTATGTATGTATATATTTATACTTATAAATTTCACTCACAAGAACACCACGCGGTACTATTTAATAAACTTTAAAAACAACTGATCTAGAACAAACAAACAGAATAGTTTTCTGCCACAACTTCTTTTATTTCATTTGTGTCAAGAGTAGGTTTTTGTTGTTTTTCCGCACTTTACTATCTTCGCGCTCATTCTATTTGATATTGATGACACATGTGATGACTATGTGACATCAATATGATGAAAAGGAGTCATACTATCGCTTGTTTCAACGTTTTTCTTGTGTATGTATGCTGTACTGGCTTAGTTTTTAAAAGGTCTTGCGTTTTTTATCTGTCATAGTAATGATGATAAGTGTACATCAAGTGTACAATAAGTGTACACACAAAAATAAAAAAACAACAATAACATATTTTTTAAAACACAAACTACAAACATAATATTGTTTACTTATCTCTCTTATACATATTTTACAATATAATAATATATAATAAGTGACATCGTATTGATGTCATTCCAATCTTAAACTATGACAAAATTTTATAATGACGTTTGTCATAAGATTGATGTCAGTTTTCGTTGTATTGATGACATTTGTCATAGCATTAATGTCAGAATTCTGATGATAGGGCATCATAAATGCGATTATACATTTTTCTATGACTGTAGAGACTCCTTAACATTCTGGAAAAGATATAAACGACCTAAAAGATTCTTTGTATAGATTAAGACCTAAAAAGGCAGTTGCTGCCTTCTCGTCTTTTCATATTTAAACAATTTGATTTATTTTTGTATACAATTTTTATAAATTGGTTCTAAAACGTAAAAATGTAAAATAAATATTAGTGTCCGACCGAACGCACTTTTTTCAGACCGAACCCGAACTTCGGTTGATTTTTAGAACCGAAGCCGAACGCGAAACCGAACTTTTTTATTGAAGAGAAGAATTTCAACTTACCTTTTTTTAATTATAACTCATTTATTTAATAATTATAGTATTTTATTTGACCTTTATTGGTTATTTTATGATATTTAAATTAAGCTCAAGGTCTTTTTATATAAAATTGATTTTATATTTTGCTAACAATTTGTTAGCATCTTCAGGAAATAGGCAATTAAAATTATTATATTATTTTAAACTAAAAAAAAGGTTTTCAAACATGATATCATAAAAGAAAATATTGTCATAAAAAAGTGTTGAAAATTATAAAATTAAAAAAAAAATTTTCATAAAAATGTTGTTCAAAAATTGGATAATAATAAATATTAATAAAATTGTAGTAGTAATGTAGGCTCATATTACAAAAAAGAACTTCTACAATTATATTATATATAAACATTAATAATTAAATAGTTGCAAAATTATGTCAGAAAAACAACAACAAAAAGAACAATAATTCATTATATGATTTAAATTAATACATTCAAAGTTAAAAATTATATGATTAAGCAATCAATTAGAAAGTATGCAATTATTATAATTATTAATAAAAATTTGGCACAATATTTTGGTCAAAGGTAATATGAAAATATTATAGTAGTACTTTAAGAGTATTTTACAAATACAGTATCCAAATGTAACAAATTTAACCATATTAAACAAATACAATATTATAAAAAAACAACAATAAATAATTATATAATTTAGTTAAACAATCAATTATTAACATATAAAAAAAATTAATTAATCCCTATGATAAACGTTAATGATTTAGTACATTTAAAGTTTTACTAACTAAATATCTATAGTTTTGTGCTAAATTGTCAGTGTCTACTTTATAGTTTATTCTCTGTGTAATTGGTGTGTTAATTATTTCTGTGTGTGTTAATTATTATTTGTTGAGGGTTGAGCAATGTTTATATGCATTTCATTGGTGCTTCACCAAATTATCAGTAGACTTCGACCATACTTTTGAAAAGTTTCAATCCTCTTATATTATGCACAGACTTTCAAAAACCATTTGAGAATTCACAACTTATTTTTTGAAAATCACAGTAGAATAAGCGTAGTAGGTATGAATCTATTTTAGTTTTCTACACCTTAACCATCAACAAACAAATCTTTTTTGGAATAAAATTCTGCCAATTTCTTAAATAATAAATTTAATTAAAGATTTAAAGTAATTTCTCTAAAAGTTACTAAAATCTGAATTATTCAGGCATGCGATGCTGATATGCGATCGATTTCAAAAGAAAATAGAGTTTTTAATTCGACAACAGTGTGATGAATTTTAATCGATTTCATTTTGCATTTTTGTTCTAATTGAATTGTTCAATGCACAACCTATCGTCGGCATTGTATGTCAATATATGTTAAAATAGTTTAAAAATGTTGTTGGAAATTTGTATGAAAAATATTTGAACGACAACGACAACTTTTTTTCCTTACTCTATTTTGACATGAAATTTTTTATTTACTGATTTAGTTAGATCTTCAGAAAAATATCAATGTATTGAAAAAGATAAGTAAACATTCTATTTTTTGTCTTCCAAAGAACTTAAAATTATCTGAAACAAGAAGAAAACAAGTTTTTCAAAAAGCCAAAATTAAACTATCCATCTCTGAGTGTCAAGAAATATATATTCCTTGAAATAAGTAATTTTCAAAGTAATTTAATTACACAAATCAAATCACTTTTCGGAACAAAATTACATTTCTAAGCAATTTACTGAGCTAAAAAATAGTTTCCTCAGTTTTTCCTATCAGCTACAAATTTTTTAATCAGCATGTTTAATATTTGGATCAACAAATCACCAAAAGATGCATGACACAATTATTTGAAAACTGTCCTAATATAGTTTTATGATTTGCTCAAGTTTTTCTTTTTTCTCTGTAGAAACTCATAAAAATTTTCAAAACTTCAAATACTTCACCTGTTAATTATTGTTCTCTAGGACAATCTCTTACGAACAAAATAAGCCATATATCATGAAAATCGATGGACAAATGTTGATTTTATTAGCAATTAACTGACTACACCCACACACTTGAAATGTATTTACGTTCTAAATCTTTTCAATCAAAAAATAAATTTGGATGACTCTTTTTTGTTGTTTGTGTATTCAGTGCTACTAATTCGGGCTACAAATTCGGGCTTTCGGTAAATCGTTTTTAATATTCGTTTGAAATCTATTAGAATTGAAACTAGTAGACCGATATTTGTGTGTATGTTAATAACTTGAAGATAGTATGTTTTAACATTAGAAATTGGAATTCAATTGAACGGATTAAATGTTAACTAAATATTTAAATGAAATGTTAGTAACATTTATGTAATTTGTAATGAATGTATGTATGCATGTTATCTTAAAAATTAAAAAAAAAAGTTAACATAAGTACACATTTACATACTTATGTATGGAGATGTTTGTATGGGAAAATAAATGAGATTATGAACAATAATATAAAAGAAAAGGAAAATGTATAAAATCACCAATATTTAATCCGATGTATCAGCAGGCCTGTTGCCCATGGATTTGAGTTCTTGAATGTGACTAAAATTATTGTTCTCTTCTCATTTTATATACATATGTAGGATGGAATGAATTTGAAAGGGATGTATGTGTTAAATTGGTGAGTTCACAAACTCTTTTCAAAATTAATAAACAACTAAGAAATTATGTAATGTACAATTAAAATTTTAACAAAAATAATGAAACAAACAACCGAACTGGCTGTTATTAAAGAAATCCATGAGTTCTTCTGTGTTTATATTTCCCTTGAAATATAAACAAAATTTGCAACTATTTAAAACTAGATTGTACGTGTAATGTATGGTTATAGAATTCTGGTTCTAGCCGGTTAACTGCTTGTAATTGTTTCAGGATCTTAGTGCTCATTTAAGAGTGATTCAAACCGATTAATCGCAACATACGAAAATTTGTAAATATCGGTGTATGCCTTTATTGTCAAATATCGCAAAAATAATGTCTGGGTTACTCAATCCAAAGGTATAATCAAATCTGACAGTAAAATTTATTTTCACACAATGGCCAAGATTGATAATTGCGATGACACTGGATTGATTTAATGCAGTGAACTGGAAAATCGCATAAAAAAATATATATCTTTAAATATATATATATATATATATATATATATATATATATATATATATATATATATATATATATATATATATATATATATATATATATATATATATATATATATATATATATATATATATATATATATATATATATATATATATATATATATATATATATATATATATATATATATATATATATATATATATATATATATATATATATATATATATATATATATATATATATATATATATATATATATATATATATATATATATATATATATATATATATATATATATATATATATATATATATATATATATATATATATATATATATATATATATATATATATATATATATATATATATATATATATATATATATATATAGATATATATACATATATATATATATATATATATATATATATATATATATATATATATATATATATATATATATATATATATATATATATATATATATATATATATATATATATATATATATATATATATATATATATATATATATATATATATATATATATATATATATATATATATATATATATATATATATATATATATATATATATATATATATATATATATATATATATATATATAAATAATTCTGGAGGATTAAAACGCAATCATACGTGATTTCTAGTTTTTCTTACCTGTAGAAGAAAGCTAATTCCAAGTTGTGAATTATTCCCTGTGGATGTATGGGTCGGCTGAATCCGCAATTTTATGATTTTACAATTTAAATAAAACTTTATATATGTATATGCTGTACTAACAGCCCTTGCCTTCAAAAACAAAATTTGCTTATAACGAAAAAATTTTCAAATTCTAAATACTTTCATATGACAGACATTATTCCTTAGGTTACTTGTTTTATAAATTCAAATATGAATTTAAAATATTTTCCCAACCCAACTTCATAATATGCAAGGTAAATATCCCAAGTAATATAACAAAACAACTTAGCTCTACATAAGAGAAGAACTACACGTTTATAACTAATTCTCAGGTCTTGCAATGTGCAAAGTAAAAATCTACTTTTTGTAGATTTTCTACGTTACAAAAGCAACGATACGTTATTAGTAAGCAGTAACAAGCTTTGTTTATGTTACTGATGTTGCCAGCTGATCACTACGAATGCAATACGGTTTTACTAACTAGACCTTTAATAAGTGTATTTGTTTTAAAAATTAAAATTTATGCTTCTATTACGGCTTGCAACTCGGCTCAGTCGAATTGAAATTTAAACAACTTAACTTTAAAACAACTTTACTCGTTTTTGGTATTATGAATTAAAACTAATTTCAGTCGAAATTGGATTGATGTTGCCAGCATAAAAAAATTAAGACAAAAAAATTTTATTTAATGTTTGTGAAAGCGTGTTTTCCATAAATAGTAAAATGGATATAAGTATTGATTTATCTTACAACGACAAAAGAGTTGATGCTGACATTTATGTACACCATGATCATTCAAATTCCTTGGAATTTCCAAGCACAAAGTAGGAAAAGATTTTAGTGATAGTTGGTTGAATGGCTTTTTAATAATTTTTTTTCAGATTTATAAATTTCTTTCGTTAAAATAAGGAAGCTTTTTGCTTTCTGAGCTGAAGGATCATTTCCATAAATCTGTGCGAGGTACAGTCTACAGTGTGTTGGTATAATTGAAAATACTTAATCTGCTGCGAAATAAGTCGGAAACATTTTACGTGTACAAAGTATGATCTACTCGCAATTACCTATGCTTGCCATATTCACACCTGCATAGTGCTACAAGATTTTCTTTGTTTATTGCAAAATACACATCGTAGTACACAGCCCCCATGGCCCCGTAGCTGATCAGCTTCGCAAAATATAGCGCATGGTAGAATTATACTACAGGTAGTAGCGAAGCTACAACAACCCAACAACAGCAAAAACAACACGGCTTTTTATTGTTGTTTATGTTCGAGGTTGTCAAAAAGCACAAAAGAAAATTTGAAAAAAAATTTATATGTTCACATGTGTGTGTTTACCAGAGACTTGCGCCAAGACGGCTGAGCCGCGGCTAAGCCGAGCCGCCGACTAATTTCCACAGCCGCCGCCGATTTATCTTGCGGCTAAAATCGGCTTAATGGAAGCCGCCACCGACGATCGTTTTTCGGCTCAAAAACGGCTTAAAATAATCCGCCGATTGCTTTTTTTAATTTCCACTTCTACTTTTTTATGTTTTTTTTCATAATTTTTGTTCAAGCATTATTTTAGTAATTTGCAGTCTACACCCAACTTAACATTAACTTCAAGTTAATGTTAAGTGTAGACCGCTCAAGTTAATGCTTTTTTCAGGGTATAACATAGTTGTTAGTGCAATTGTTTTAACAGCGCAGTAATAACCCCAAGTTACAACAGCATATCAAGTTAGGAACAGAATGCTCACTTTTGACAGCTAAAAGAGGCTGTTGTCATGTGTTGTGCATTTTTACATACAAAGTGCTCTTACTAAGATAATATGAAGGACATAGTCAAATTAGAAACCACATTATAAAATAAGAATTGCGTTCCCTCTCATACAATCTTCGTAATGTTGTTGTATAGTGACGGGTCTAGTTAGTAGTCTATGGTTAGGTGGAGACGTAGAGTAAGATAACGAAAAATATTTTTGTATGCATTACTCTGCGACCTAGGCTTGCCAGATCAAAATTGTGAAAAAGCTTGACATTTAGAGAAAAAAAGCTTGATTTACTAAGACGAACTGCCAAAAACTGTCAAAAACTATTCAAAAGAATAATTATTCATTATCCGACTTAAAAAAGGAGAAAATGATCAATTCGTTTGTATTTCTTATGTGTTCCTTCAGGGCTCTGCCATATACGATTCGAGTTGAAAATTTTTTTCTTTATTTGGATTATATTACTTACTTCCTAATGGGTCCTGTTTTTTATTTCATAAGAATTTTTATTTTTTCCCACATATATTTGGTATTTCTTTACTTTAATTTGTTTGCAAAAAAATATTGAAAACATTAAATTTCCATTAAAATTAATTCTTATCATTAATTCGGGAAATTACATTATTTTTCTTTCTTTACAAACGCATTATTAATAGGAATCGAAAATACAAACGAAGTTAATTTTAATTTATGAAGATTTCCTCTTCGTCCAGTTTTTAAATTAGACCATATTTAGTAATTAGAAATATCTTTGAGAAGAAGCTCTTAATCTGTATATAATTTATTATTTTCTATAGACTCGACGAATTTCCATTGATAGTTCCCAGCAAACAGCTTTTTGCAAAAATGAAAATTACATTTAAAAATTTATTAGAGAAAGACTTTCATTGTAACCCAAAGCGTATTAATAGGAAGTGGCCTTATTAGTACGACAACAACTGGACTTCACCTATCTGTCATGTGAAATGCATACATAAAAAGTTTTTATTTAGTTTTTTTACATAGAGTTTGACATTTTGGTAAAGTTCATTTACAATAATAAGGCCACCTGGTATCAATTCGCCTTGCTTTAGCCTATGTCTATACGTGATAAATTTTTATCATGACAAATGTCAAACTTTATATTGAAAAATAACCTGCTTTATCTTATCTGTTTTTCAAATATAGAATTTGCCATTTATCATGATACAAATAAATCAGGTATAGACGTTTGTTTCAATATACATAAATTATAATGTATTATATATCCGAATAATTCTAGCATGATTCATGAATTAGATTCCAACGGTAAAATATATAATTGATGTTCATGCATAAAATTGCGAACAGAGAAATTAATTTTTAGCTTGACAAATAGCTTTTTAGGTTGAATCTGGACAAGCCTTAAAAAAGTTTGACAATCAAGCCTTTGCTTTATTTTTCATAACAATTTAAAAATTTTTGAGAGGCAAAGCAATGCTTAATTTCTATGCATTTTGTTTGGTGAAGAATTGGTATGAAAAAGAAAAACTAATTTAACAACAAAATGAAAATTTTCACTTTTATTAAATGTCCATGTGCATTTCCAGCCGAATTTGAGCCACCGCCGACTATTTTTTCCCAGCCAGCCGCCGCCGATCAAAACCCCTCGGCGCAAGTCTCTGGTGTGGGTGTGTGTTGGTATAACATAAACAACTTTTGACAGAGTCGAACCCAAAAACAAAAAAGTTCGTTAACGCTTCACCACTACCTGTATTATTCTACTACCATGATATAGCGAAAATACATTTTTTAACATTTGTGTGTGTGTGTACACTCACGCATAATCTGCTTTCCCCAGGATACATAACTTGGACGTAGTGGAATATAGATCCAATTTTTTGTATTTAAATTTTTTTGTTGTTTTTTCGTTAATTTTTTTTTTAATTTTTGTATTTGGATTTTTTATATATATATTTAAAATTTTTACGTTTTGAAAACAATTTATAAAAATTTTATAAAAAAAATAAATCAAATTGTTTAAATATGAAAAGACGAGAAGGCAGCAACTGCCTTTTAAAGTCTTACGGCTGTATGTTAAAAAATATTTTACTTTGGCTTTGAAGTTCACAGCAGTTACCAAGCACTTTAAGGCTAACATAACTTTGTTAAGAAATTATATGCAAAAGACAACTTTAATTATTTTGTGATTTAATAATAAATACTGGCAGCACCACCGTGTTCAACAACCACTTCATAGTTTATGATGTACAAAAGCGAATACAAATTTCATTCGAGTAGTCAAATAACTTTTTATTTTATTAAATAACTTTTTATTACTTTGAAGTAAAACAACTTAATTCAAAAAATATGAGCTTCTGACATTGTAGTAAAGCATAAAAACATTTCTATGAAGTAAAAGTAAAAAATATGATGAACGTAGAAGAATTAACACAATTTCTTTTATTCGAATGAAATGAGTATTTGAATATCCAACTTTTTTCGATCTGTTTTGATTTTATATACATCACTAAGACATTTTTTTATATTTGTATTTTTTTATATTTTTTTTAATGAATTTTTCTATGTATTTCGAATCAACTAGATAATTTGGTGTTGTTTCCCATTACATGAAACAAATAATAAATTTAAGCTAAGAGATAAGATTTCAAGCATCATTTTCACATGTAACATGAATAAATATGTGCTATATTAACGAACATATTTGAGGTAAAAAATACACATTTTGGAAATATCAACTTAAAGTAGTCTTAACAAACGTGAGTGCCTACTTTAAAATTTTGATATAATAATTTTTTTAGAACACAACTTTACTCAACATTGCTTGGCAAAGCTACTTTAATTATTTTTGCATACAGCCGTTAATCTGTACGAAAAATCTTCTACGCCGTTTATTTGATATATTTACCAAAATGCTAAGAAGTCTCTGTGAATAGATTCCCCTGCGTGTTCGCACCACATCCCTAATCCATTGTTATTTAAAAATTGCACACAATATTTTATATGCTTTAGTTAAACGTGTATTTTAAATGTTTCAGCTACATCCTCAAGGCTTCCAAAAGTTCTCCGCAATTCAGAAAGATGAATATCTAACTCTAGGCCAACAGTATTTGTTGTAAAGTAACAGTTAACATTCTCAGCAATGTCGCAGTATGATTCATGCTCCTCTTCTAATTGAAAATAACCAATCTTATGTTCTTGAAGAATTTGTTAATCATCTCTTCTGGAAAGGTTTAGTTCATCTAGTCGGTCGGGAAAAAGCACTGGTCTGGCCAAAAAAATTAAATGTTATTCCCAAACATTACCACGGTGAAATTTTTGAAGGAAATGCGTGCAGAAAGCTTCTCAAAGTGGCAGACAAATTACTCGATCCAGACATTTTTATTAACGTGGGAAATTTGAGATTGGTGCCCTTTGTTACTACTTTCAAAGCTATGAATAAAGTTGCTAACTGCTGCTTTACAACAAATAATGTTGGCCCAGAGTTAGACATTCATCTTTCTGAATTGCGGAAAGCTTTTAGAAGCCTTGAGGATGTCTCTGAAACATTAAACATACACGTTCGCTAAAGCATGTAAAAGATTTTGTGCAATTTTTAAATAACAATGGATTAGGGCTGTGGTCCGAACAGGTAGGGGAATCTATTCATACGCTGATAGAAAAAGCGTCATAACACTGATGTAATCTGACATCAATGCTATGTCAAGTGTCTTCATTTTTGACCCCATGACACTTAATATCATGGTGTAGTGAACCTTTACATCAGCTTGTCATCAATACCAATGATGACAAATCTATCATCAATGCAATGACACAGCGACATCAGAGAAAGAACGAATTGACATCAATTTTATGTAAAAATGTCATCAATATGATGTCGCTGAAAGAAACGCCATCATAACGCTGATGTAATTTGACATCAATAATATGTCAAGTGTCTTCATTTTTGCCTTTGCATCATTGTGATGTCAACAACTTTTACATCAACTGTCATTAATCATCTTTGATAAACGATAATTGATGTTATGGCGAAATAAATAAAAACTACAATATAATTATGTTTTTATTACAATAAAAATTTATTTTATTCATATAATATTTCTTATAACAAATTTTCTTTTTATTATATTACTTATTATTTTTTCTATCCACTTTTGCTTTGCTATTTATTAAGTTGATATAATTACACTTTTTTCTTCTTCTCAACAAGTAGTAGGAAGGCAAAAGCAAATAACAACAAAAATAAAAATACAAAGTAACTTTAAAAACAAACAAAAGCAAAAAAGTGTAATCGAATCAACTTATAACAAATAAAATATGTATGTATGTATATGTATGTATGTATATATTTATACTTATAAATTTCACTCACAAGAACACCACGCGGTACTATTTAATAAACTTTAAAAACAACTGATCTAGAACAAACAAACAGAATAGTTTTCTGCCACAACTTCTTTTATTTCATTTGTGTCAAGAGTAGGTTTTTGTTGTTTTTCCGCACTTTACTATCTTCGCGCTCATTCTATTTGATATTGATGACACATGTGATGACTATGTGACATCAATATGATGAAAAGGAGTCATACTATCGCTTGTTTCAACGTTTTTCTTGTGTATGTATGCTGTACTGGCTTAGTTTTTAAAAGGTCTTGCGTTTTTTATCTGTCATAGTAATGATGATAAGTGTACATCAAGTGTACAATAAGTGTACACACAAAAATAAAAAAACAACAATAACATATTTTTTAAAACACAAACTACAAACATAATATTGTTTACTTATCTCTCTTATACATATTTTACAATATAATAATATATAATAAGTGACATCGTATTGATGTCATTCCAATCTTAAACTATGACAAAATTTTATAATGACGTTTGTCATAAGATTGATGTCAGTTTTCGTTGTATTGATGACATTTGTCATAGCATTAATGTCAGAATTCTGATGATAGGGCATCATCAATGCGATTATACATTTTTCTATGACTGTAGAGACTCCTTAACATTCTGGAAAAGATATAAACGACCTAAAAGATTCTTTGTATAGATTAAGACCTAAAAAGGCAGTTGCTGCCTTCTCGTCTTTTCATATTTAAACAATTTGATTTATTTTTGTATACAATTTTTATAAATTGGTTCTAAAACGTAAAAATGTAAAATAAATATTAGTGTCCGACCGAACGCACTTTTTTCAGACCGGACCCGAACTTCGGTTGATTTTTAGAACCGAAGCCGAACGCGAAACTGAACTTTTTTATTGAAGAGAAGAATTTCAACTTACCTTTTTTTAATTATAACTCATTTATTTAATAATTATAGTATTTTATTTGACCTTTATTGGTTATTTTATGATATTTAAATTAAGCTCAAGGTCTTTTTATATAAAATTGATTTTATATTTCGCTAACAATTTGTTAGCATCTTCAGGAAATAGGCAATGAAAATTATTATATTATTTTAAAATAAAAAAAAAGGTTTTCAAACATGATATCATAAAAGAAAATATTGTCATAAAAAAGTGTTGAAAATTATAAAATTAAAAAAAATAAAAATTGTCATAAAAATGTTGTTAAAAAATTGGATAATAATAAATATTAATAAAATTGTAGTAGTAATGTAGGCTCATATTACAAAAAAGAACTTCTACAATTATATTATATATAAACATTAATAATTAAATAGTTGCAAAATTATGTCAGAAAAACAACAACAAAAAGAACAATAATTCATTATATGATTTAAATTAATACATTCAAAGTTAAAAATTATATGATTAAGCAATCAATTAGAAAGTATGCAATTATTATAATTATTAATAAAAATTTGGCACAATATTTTGGTCAAAGGTAATATGAAAATATTATAGTAGTACTTTAAGAGTATTTTACAAATACAGTATCCAAATGTAACAAATTTAACCATATTAAACAAATACAATATTATAAAAAAACAACAATAAATAATTATATAATTTAGTTAAACAATCAATTATTAACATATAAAAAAAATTAATTAATCCCTATGATAAACGTTAATGATTTAGTACATTTAAAGTTTTACTAACTAAATATCTATAGTTTTGTGCTAAATTGTCAGTGTCTACTTTATAGTTTATTCTCTGTGTAATTGGTGTGTTAATTATTTCTGTGTGTGTTAATTATTGGTGTGTTAATTATTATTTGTTGAGGGTTGAGCAATGTTTATATGCATTTCATTGGTGCTTCACCAAATTATCAGTAGACTTCGACCATACTTTTGAAAAGTTTCAATCCTCTTATATTATGCACAGACTTTCAAAAACAACTAATTTTTTGAAAATCACAGTAGAATAAGCGTAGTAGGTATGAATCTATTTTAGTTTTCTACACCTTAACCATCAACAAACAAATCTTTTTTGGAATAAAATTCTGCCAATTTCTTAAATAATAAATTTAATTAAAGATTTAAAGTAATTTCTCTAAAAGTTACTAAAATCTGAATTATTCAGGCATGCGATGATGATATGCGATCGATTTCAAAAGAAAATAGAGTTTTTAATTCGACAACAGTGTGATGAATTTTAATCGATTTCATTTTGCATTTTTGTTCTAATTGAATTGTTCAATGCACAACCTATCGTCGGCATTGTATGTCAATATATGTTAAAATAGTTTAAAAATGTTGTTGGAAATTTGTATGAAAAATATTTGAACGACAACGACAACTTTTTTTCCTTAATTGAAAAAGATAAGTAAACATTCTATTTTTTGTCTTCCAAAGAACTTAAAATTATCTGAAACAAGAAGAAAACAAGTTTTTCAAAAAGCCAAAATTTAACTATCTATCTCTGAGTGTCAAGAAAAATATATTCCTTGAAATAAGTAATTTTCAAAGTAATTTAATTACACAAATCAAATCACTTTTCGGAACAAAATTACATTTCTAAGCAATTTACTGAGCTAAAAAATAGTTTCCTCAGTTTTTCCTATCAGCTACAAATTTTTTAATCAGTATGTTTAATATTTGGATCAACAAATCACCAAAAGATGCATGACACAATTATTTGAAAACTGTCCTAATATAGTTTTATGATTTGCTCAAGTTTTTCTTTTTTCTCTGTAGAAACTCATAAAAATTTTCAATACTTCAAATACTTCACCTGTTAATTATTGTTCTCTAGGACAATCTCTTACGAACAAAATAAGCCATATATCATGAAAATCGATGGACAAATGTTGATTTTATTAGCAATTAACTGAATACAACCACACACTTGAAATGTATTTACGTTCTAAATCTTTTCAATCAAAAAATAAATTTGGATGACTCTTTTTTGTTGTTTGTGTATTCAGTGCTACTAATTCGGGCTACAAATTCGGGCTTTCGGTAAATCGTTTTTTTAATATTCGTTTGAAATCTATTAGAATTGAAACTAGTAGACCGATATTTATAAAGTTTTCAGTTTGTTGCTGATTGTCCATAAAGTGGCCAAGGCAATAAAATTTTTGATATGTAAGGTCGGTAAACCATCGGCACTATTCGTTTTCTCCCAAACGGAAACACCAAAAATAGCATTAAAATTAATTTCGACTCGAAGAGCTGACAGCGAAACCAGGCCGAGCAGCTGGGTTTTCGTTAATGAGGCGGTCAATTTTAATGCGTTATCAATAAGAATTAAAGTTTTATTTTTAAAGCAAATAAGCAGTGGCTTTAATTTCAACCAATTTGTTTGCATATTTTTAATTAAACTTGATGCCAAATAAACGCTCGCTAATATAAAAGTTAAAGAAATGAAAAATTGCCATTTGGGGTATCCTTTTTTAATATAAAGTATAAAAAATTTATTTTATATATATATATATATATATATATATATGTGTATATATATATATATATATATATATATATATGTGTATATATATATATATATATATATATATATATATATATATATATATATATATATATATATATATATATATATATATATATATATATATATATATATATATATATATATATATATATATATATATATATATATATATATATATATATATATATATATATATATATATATATATATATATATATATATATATACATATATATATATATATATTTATATATATATATATATATATATATATATATATATATATATATATATATACATATATATATATATATATATATATATATATATATATATATATATATATATATATATATATATATATATATATATATATATATATATATATATATATATATATATATATATATATATATATATATATATATATATATATATATATATATATATATATATATATATATATATATATATATATATATATATATATATATATATATATATATATATATATATATATATATATATATACATATATATATATATATATATATATATATATATATATATATATATATATACATATATATATATAAATATAAAATAAATTTTTTATACTTTATATTAAAAAAGGATACCCCAAATGGCAATTTTTCATTTCTTTAACTTTAGATTAGCGATATATATATATATATATATATATATATATATATATATATATATATATATATATATATATGTATATATATATATATATATATATATATATATATATATATATATATATATATATATATATATATATATATATATATATATATATATATATATATATATATATATATATATATATATATATATATATATATATATATATATATATATATAACGAGTGATTTTTTTGCTATTATCTTTTTGGCAACACTAGTTTTGACAGCTCACGCACGTTTTGTATCTTGTGTCACTGTCAAACATCTTCAGTTTGGTCTATAATTTAATCATGAATCGTCTTACAAACGAACAACGCTTGCAAATTATTGAATTTTATTACCAAAATGCGTGCTCTGTTAAGAAAGTTCATCGCGCGCGAAGAATTGTGTTCAGCGACCAGGCTCATTTCTGGTTGAATGGATACGTGAACAAGCAAAACTGCCGTATTTGGAGTGAAGAGCAGCCAGAAGCATTGCAAGAGCTACCAATGCATCCACAAAAAACAACCGTTTGGTGCGGATTATGGGCTGGCGGCATCATTGGGCCGTATTTCTTCAAAGATGATGCGAATCACAACGTTACTGTGAATGGTGAGCGCTACCGTGCGATGATAACAAACTTTTTTCTGCCCAAAATGGAAGAGCTTGACTTGCATGACATGTGGTTTCAACAAGACGGTGCCACATGCCACACAGCACGCGAAACAATGGACCAATTGAGAGGCGAGTTCGGTGAACAGTTTATTTCACGCTTGGGACCAGTCAATTGGCCGCCCAGATCGTGCGATTTAACGCCTCTAGACTATTTTTTGTGGGGCTATGTTAAGGCTAATGTCTATAGCGACAAGCCCGCTTCGATTGACGCACTGGAAGCCAATATTGCCAACATTATTCGTGAGATACCGGCCGAAATGTTGGAAAGAGTATGCCAAAATTGGACTAAGCGGATGGACCATTTGAGGCGCAGCCGCGGCCAACATTTGCATGAAATAATCTTCAAACATTAAATTATATCGACCCAACTATCGATCCAAATAAATATTTCATGCATTTTTCTGAATTTTATGTGTTTTTTTTTTTACTTTCCGATAGTTCTTATAAAATCACCCATTATATATATATATATATATATATATATATATATATATATATATATATATAATATATATATATATATATATATATATATATATATATATATATATTATATATATATATATATATATATATATATATATTATATATATATATATATATATATATATATATATATATATATATATATATATATATATTTATATATATATATATATATATATATATATATATATATATATATATATATATATATATATATATATATATATATATATATATATATATATATATATATATATTATATATATATATATATTAATACATATATATATATATATATATATATATATATATATATATATATTTATATATATATATATATATATATATATATATATATATATATATATATATATATATAATATATATATATATATACATATATATATATATATATATATATATACATATATATATATATATATATATATATATATATATATATATATATATATATATATATATATATATATATATATATATATAAACCGTCATGCCGAATTATTCGAAAACACAAACTATTCGGAACCGGTTTATTTTCAAAAAGGCAAAACACCGGTTAACCGGTTTTCGGTTACGGTTTTTGCGTACTCTAGGTACAAATTATAAATATTGAAAACTATTTTACAGAAAGCTAAAATCTTAAAATTATTGTTAATAATAAAAAAGTCAATAGCAGAGACGTAAACTTTCATACGAAAATTCAAATAAAAGCAGAGTTCGGTGTTTGATGCAAATGGTATTTTGAAAGTCATAAATACAACAAAAGATACAAAATGGCTGTTGTATTTTATAGAAAGGTTTGATTTTTGCATTTCTACTTTGTCTAAACCGTTTGTATTAAAAACTAGACTTTGCTAAAATGTCTTAGCTATTTCTGCATAGCCCACACAAAAATTATACATACTTATGATAACGCAGTTTAGTTTTTGATGCAAATGGTCTTGCGAAACTGCAAATGCGAAATATCAGATGATAGCAATCTCTTCGGAGTTTTCGTAGTTTTCACGATCTATCTAATTTTCTGAGATTTTATTAATCTTTACATTTTTAGTGATTTCTTCGATACATTTAGCAATTTTTTGCTGACTTGCGATTTTTTCGCGTTCTTTCCAAGTTTTTCTATTTTTAACAGCTTTGTAGCCTAATTTTGTAATTTTTTCGTTCGTTATGTTATTTCACAGAACGAAAACGTTAACATAAAATTTTGTTATTCTATAGTGCTTGTGACAAATAACATTTTATGTACTGCAATAGATTGGTTTGTGAATCAGAAAATCAAATAAAAATTACTAGATGAAAATTTTTTCAATTGTTAGTAGGTTTTCAAATAACATTTGTTCTAAAGCTTCTAAATTGTTTATTCTGGCAATATATTTCAATCCAATTTTATTTTCTTGTTTTTGAGCCATTCTAAAATAAAAAAATTTTAATTTTTTAGTTTTTTTCTTTTGGATTGCAATTAAAACAATTGTAAAACCGATGGAATAAGGAAGAAACCTCATATTGTAATAATATGGTGTTGTGCGACAAAATTGGTTGAAGCGTATCGGAATGTCGTGCTTGTGGTTCGTCGGCTTCGTATTTATGTCCCCGTGGAAACATAAATACCTTCGCACAATCCATCCTAGTGTAGTACTCTTCACTCGTTGTGGTACTGTGGTTTGTCCTTCCGGCTACGCTCGTCGATGCGTGGATCCTTTTGTGACCTGAGCACTACTCGCGACAACAACACAAATAAAAGAAAACAAAATTAGTACCACTACCTTACCTCGTTCAGTTCAGGAAATCTCCCATAGCAGAGTGTTGGTGTTGTACACTCTAGATTTGGGCCACCCTAATGGATTGTATCCTTACGGATAATAATCCCCATAATGGCAACTTCGGAGAAAATACTCGAAGTGCCCCAAAAACGCCATGACCTACCCTCTTCCGGCTGCTACGTTACGTTAACTTTTTTATCCTATTAAATTTATTCCATAATTGTAATAAAAATGTTCAACCTGAATTCATTTCAAATATTACAAAATTTCAGTCCTTTATTTCTATTTGTATTATAGTTAAATTTAGTGAAAAATTTTAATAAAAATTTCTCAACCAATGCTTATTGGGTAGTATTTTTACGGAAGTAAAAATTATATACAAAATGTTCTTAAAAAATATTTTTATAAGTAAATAATTTTACGAAACTTACGATCGACAATATACGAATATTATTTATGGGTGGATGAGGTGTAAATGCACAACTATAATAATAATAAAACTAGGCAGTTAACCCACTGCGTGGTCAAGCGTACCAATTGGGTACCTAAAGGCTACGGACGAATCCTATATTATCGAGCTCGATGATATGGTCTATTTTATCAGAAGAGTCTGATCGCGGATGAAAGGGGGTGTAAGGGTTAAATACCTGAAATACCGTCGACCTATCTGCCGGCGTCAAACATTAACAATGAAAAATACTAAATTATTAAATATTAATTTCTATCCCTATATCAAGCCGACTGCCTGCCTATAATCTTAAATGTAATGGCTAATCGTTTACTTTAGCCTACACGTATATAATTATGCCCTAAAGTATGCTATACGAAAACTTAAATTTTTTTTTAATTCTATTGGTACCTGAATGTAGTGTAAAGCATTTTACACCCGATTCAAATAAATTAATCAAAAATTTAATTTGTTTTAATTTGACTAACTTTAGTCACGCTTTAGGTACTTTTAAATAGTGCACTATATGAATAGCCAAACCGGAAACAGATTCGATTTCCTTTTTGGTTAAGAAGGTTATCAATTAAAGTTACGAGGGGGGAGTCCGAATTCTGTTAAAATTTTTTTTTTATTTTACGTTTCTTTTACTTTTACTATTTGTTCTTAGATTTTACTTTTTTTATTCTTGTTATTTTTTTGGGTACTAGACCCTATCTGGAAGCTGCAAAAGCTTCTTCAAGACAACAGTTCTTTTTTTTATAGGATGGAAAAAATATATACAAGAAAACTTCGATAACTTCAGCGATAAACGCCGATACTTATAATTTACAAATGCAAAAATATGTGTGTTCAGCACACAAAACAATAGAAAAGGCAAAACACCGAGCTTAAAGAAGCGAAAAAGACGAGAACAAATGCGCCGAAGCAACACGGAAAAGGGAACAGGAGATGCCTTCGGGAGGTAGGAGCCGAGCCAGGAATTGCCTCCACCCGAATACACTTCCTGTTCTCCTTAAATATGTTGCCGCGTATAAGGTGTTCGATACAACTTTGATTTGGAGTTTAACTTGTTGGTCGCCGAAGATTTCTCAGACGGCCCACCTATAGTTTTACCCACACAGTTTTGTACGGGTGATTTCTGACAATTACAAAGCTAAACTAAAATACACACTACTATACAATATACAACTTATCTTTCCACCGAGATGTTGCTGAACGGTGTTGCTACTCCTCGCTGTACTGCTTTCATCTATCCCGCCTGGTTCGGGTGCTGACTGATACGGGATTGCTGCTGTTTTTGCAGATTGTTGCTGTGGCTGGAGTTGTCGGCTGCTGCTGTTTTGCTGTTGGCACTGGCTGCTAGGTTGCTGTTGTTGGTGCTAATGCTGCCGGCATCACAGAATATGGAACTGAATACTCACTTTTGGCAGCTGAAAAGGCTATGTTGCTAGTGCTTGGTATGGGGTTGCTGACGCTTTTGGTGTTGCTGTCTGCGGTAGGTGGCGGCGACAGTTTTGGTGGCCGTTAATTTGCCGTCTGCTGTGTTTGCTAGCAGTTTATGATGTGGCTGTTTTTATTCATGTGTCAGCGCTGTCGCTGGTAGGTTTTGTTGCTGGGTTACACAGGTGGTAGAAGGTTCTCACTTGAGGTACGAACATGCGTGCCATTTAGGACTGGATGTTGGTGCTTCTGGACGTGATCTTCTGGTGGTAGTGGGCTTGTTAAATGTGGCTGAAGACGTTGTTGACCGACATTAATGTGTTAGTCGCATTGCTGGAATCTGCGACTGCTGGTCGTGCGACGGCTGTATAGTGGGGTGCCTTTGCTCAGTTATGGTGACTTTGCTGTCGCTGACAATTCTAACGGGCGATACGGCTTTTTACCCACCTTTCGGATGCGGTTAATGATGATATTTCGCTGATGATCATGCGTTGCTACTGTTGTGAGGGCTTTTGTTGTAGTTGTTGAGAATCCTGACAGGTCGCTTCGGTTGCCATGCGGCTACTACTTCTATGCTTCCCTTACAGTTTCCCAGCCCACACTATACGTTTTATTCACCAGGTAGTGCTAGCGTTCGTCTCAGGTATACCACGTTTATCCTCTGGCAGGATTTACTCGAGGGTTGCGCTCGTCTGTACCCACGTGTTTCACCGCTACGTCACTTTCAAGAACAATATGCACTTCTCCGAATTAATTCTTTTAATTTAAAATGCCGACTTAGCAACGTTTAGACACTTTTTTTTAAGCCACTGCACTCACTATACTTTTATGTCGTTTCTTACTTTTTACTTTCTAACCGCCCGCACTTGCTTACCCTTATTCTACTTCGGCCAAACTGAAAACGTGCTTTCCAGAAACTTCGGGCTTTTATACCCGCACGCATCGATTATTTTTGCCCGCGACCGCTGCAACAAAAATTGTCTATTTTGCGCTAAAACGTTATTTTTCAGATTTGGGCCACGTCATCAGAGTTGCACAGCACATGACACCTGATCAGAGTTGCTTTTACGGATCAGACCGCAGCGACACCTGGGTCTGAAAATATATCGCATGACATGACACAACCTGACTTGTTACGCCATGCTTGCCTGGAGAACAGTAATACATAACAATATTTTTAAATATATGTGATTTATAGAGTTTTAATTCGATTATTTTTTAATAACTTTTTTCTGCAATTGGGCATATAAAATAACGTCACAGCAATATTGTGTGGCTTTTCATATTAAATCGTTCTAAAAATTTTTATAGCAATTTCGATTTAAAAACCGCAGAAATCTTCTTTAAACACATTGATGGCAGCAAAGTTCGCACTTGATGACCAATAATTTGGCTCTTTTGACAAAGAAAGTTGCAAAAAACTGTAAGAATATGTTTTAATATTTGTTTAAGTACTCCAAACATAAAATGGCTCATACATATTTTTCCTTGTCATCTACAAAATACCTATCGTTGAAGTTAACAGTGTTTTCGTATTAACATTGGCTGTAGAACATGATTTTGGTTCAATTTTACATTATTTTTTCAATAACGTATATTTTTTCTGTTAAATGACAACTGTTTCAAAACAAAATTTTTATGGAATAGGATATATTAAAATTTTATGTTACTAAGGTTAACAGAGCCAACGTTTGGGTTATGGAATAAGGCTATTAATTATTTCTAATAAATTCTAGGATTTGTTTCCGATGTTGCAACTTTTCGTAAAATTTTCGCAATGCTCAAGATAAAAGTAGCTTTGCAAGTTTTCAGTTTCTTGAAGCTTTCGCGATTTTTAAAGAAATTTTCGCTACTTTCGCGATTTTTACAGTATCTTTTGGAATTCCTTATAGTCTTAGCAATTTTTATTCAAAATTATGGCTTGTTTACAATTGTGCAGTTTTTCGCGAATTTACGCTGTTCTCGCGAAAGGCGAAATTATCGAAAGTTTTTGGTTTTCATAAATTTTAGGGACTTTAATATTAAAATTTTTCGCAAGCTCTTCCGAATTTTTATAATTTTCGCGATTTTTCCTGAGTTATCAGCTTTCCTTACATTTTTAGCTAGTTTTAATAAACTTTGGTGCTTGCTTTTAAACATATGAAAATTTTCGACATTTTTGATTTATTCCAAGTTTTTATCCTTTTCTGAATTTATTTAAAATAAATTTTTCTAACTTTCTTGCTTTTCGTTTATATGTTAGCAATGTATAACCAATTTCAGGGTTTGTTTTTGATCTAAACTTTTTTTGATTTTCGCGATTTTTTTTAGGATTTTGGAAACTTTTTTACAAATTAAACTTCTTTAATAATTTTCGGTAAAGATACTTTTACTGACCTTTTTAAACGACTTATAACAAAAAAATCTTTAGCAGATAGGTAAAAGCTGAATAATAGTTGTAAAGGTTGTGAGGCCGACAAGCTTTTTCATGCTCGAGGTAGTCAACTTTGACACAATCTAGCTCAACGTGTGCTCCAACAGGTTGGATCAAATTGCAACATTCTTAAAGCTCAGGTCCTCCACATATGATTTTTAAATACATCGTATTGTAATCGGATGGTAAGTTTCAAAGATACAGATTTATTACCTTTTTTCAATTAAAGCTACTGTGCGTCGTTACATAGTGCGACGCCTGCCTTTACCATCTCTAAAAGTCATCTTGCTAAATAACGATAGCAAAATATTTATATTAATTTATCTCCGAATCCATAGATATTTGTAACCCTATTGTGACAATACAAACCAAGAAATATGAATAAATTTTGCTTTTACAAATTGTTCAATATGGCAGTTTCCATGCTGTTCATCGTTTAAATATTTGATTTACAGCCTGCTTTTCGAAAACATTAACCTTCTCACACTCATGTTTTGTCATATTACGATAATGTCTAAAATTTTATCCTTATAAAACATTTGAAAGGTTTCGTCTATTCAATTTTGAAGTAAAAAAAGGGTTTTTTATTTCGTGAGAGAATATTATTGCCAATACATTTGTTTTCATATATTTTCCTTGTTTTCTCGTATGAGCGTATCGTGTTTGGTGTTAACCCTACAAATAAACTGACGTTTGCTTATAAAAATATTAATTAAAAAGTGAAAAACATTAAAATATTTAATATTTTTTAATTAAAAAAGATATAATATGCATACATACATACATATGTACATTTATACATATGTATACATCCTGTTGCGATGTAAAAAATCTACTTAGCGAAGCTACTATTTTATATGATCAGAGGAAATAATAATGTGGAAATAAACTTCACGGACGTTATTTCTCATTTTTTATGGATATTATTTCCACTTTGAAAACGAAGTAATGTATGTGGACGTCATATCCTTTTCGACGTGGAAATCATGTCCATGGACATTATTTCTTTGGAGGTTATTGAATGCAACCTGATATTTCTAGTGCTACTATGATATTCTTTGAAGTCTAGCCGTGTTTTGAGTTAAATTTTGAACATTGGCATAAGTTGTTAGATTTTTTCTGCAAATTCGAGTTCTTTATGATTTTTTTTGGAAAATTTTTATTTATTATTTATATTTTATTTTGTTTATACAAATTTAAATTTTGTGCGAAGTTTTTGCTAACTTTGCTATTTTGCCGTTATAGTTTGTTATACAAACGAGTGGATATTGCTTATCGACTGTTTTGAATGTTTTCATTCGTTTATTATGAATGAACTCATTTTATAATAACCAAATATACATGAAAATATTATAAGCTCTTTTGATCTCTCTCATATATTCTCACTCACTTAAATATTGTATGTTACAAAAACGTAAAACTGCTTTTGTTCTTTTTTTTACAAACGAACAAAAAAATTAATTTTCGAAAAACAGACTGAATAGTTTAAAACGATATATACATTTTTGTTTCAGGTCGTTAAAAAGGAAAAAGGAAAGGCACCTCCTCCACCAGCTATTAATACAGCAAAAATTACAACATCATCTGATATTTCGCTTAACACAGATAGTGATGAAATCGCCACGATAATATCGAACACTTATTTACAAGATAATATTCGAACAGAAAATATTCATTTAACTGATGAGGAACCGAAGCAACCACCATCGCCCGTATCCTCGTCATCGACTGTTTCTGTTAAATCTATGTCATCTTTGAATAAAAGTATAGATGGAACAGCGACGGGCTTTAGGTCTAGTACTTCTATGGTAACTATTAATAATGATATGTCTTCTACTTCTCCTCCATCATGTCAGCTAGAGCAGTTAGTTGATACACAAAATATGCTGCCAAATAGTTTAGAGTCTGGAAGCGCCCAAATAACGGTTGTGACGAGTACACATCCACCTGTTATTATTGATAGTTCGGTAACTCTTCCAGTGCAGCTTCAAAATGATGTTATCATTGTGTCCAACAGTCTTAACAAAATTATGAACACAAACAAGTCTTCGACAGATGAGGATTACCCTTCGATGGATGATAAACATTATGTATCTGCACCTAAGTCGTTGCAAAAGCAAAGTTCATTGATTGTGACGTTATCTGATGAGGGTGGTTCAATAGAAGAGACAGATAAAGCCTTTTCACATCGTAAGATTGAGCCCCAAGGAAGAAAATTGGATGAGAGTGAAGTGGTAATAGTAAGCTCGTCTTTTATGAACGAAAAAGATTCGGCTTTTAATGTTTCTTCAGAAGGTCACGATGTGATGAGCTCTGATCAGCATCTTATGGATACTAGCCACGTATCAGTTGTGACTGTGGGTGATGAAATACATGTAAAAGACAGTAGCCATCTACGTGAAATTCCTCCATATATCTCTAATATTTCACCAGATGATAGAGTTTTAATTGAAAAAGGTCGTAATGGACAAATTGTCTATAACCGACATACGAAAATTGCCGATGCGGACGATGTTAATGTTATTGTCAATCGTAGTCAAAATCAAGAACAATCATTGTCTCAGCATGGTGACGGGAGTGAGAGTGATTCTATCCGATCACGCACTGGAAGTGAACATCAAATTGGCCGGCATGGCTCAGAGGTTCAAATATCAGTTGCTGTAGATAAGAGTGATGTCGAAAGTATTTCTACCACAGCTAGTCATGACAGTCGTATAGAAATGGACATAAATAGGAAAGAATTACAAGAAGAAGACGATGTTATTATTCGTCGTAAAAAACCAGCAACTGGTTACAAGGTCTATAGTGGCTCAGCTCTAAGTAAAGAGGAAATAGAGTTAAAAAATCTTCGAAAGAAAACAAGGAAACGTACACGTAAATTTGAAATCGACGGTGTTCAAGTAACAACCACAACCAGTAGAGTTATCTATGGTGATGAAGAGAGCGGTCGAATTTATGATGATCACGTTTTTCGCAAGCAGGAGCTACGAGAGCTAAAAATGCTTCAGAAACAAGAAAAGAAACAGCAAACTGATCTACAACTTAAAGAGCAAATTAGCAAAGAACAACAGGAGCGCAGATTTGATCAAGAGCGATCATCTTTAGAAAAGACTTACGAAGCTGATATGGATGCTCTTGCGCGTCAACATAAGCAGTTAGTAGAAAAAACAGAACAAGCTCAAGAACATGAGCTACGTTCATCCTCGAAACGTATTCGCGCTGAACAAGAAAAAGAGCTCAAAATTTTCCGAGAAAATCTGAAACAGGAAATTCATCTGCTAAAGCAAGAAGTTGATCTTCTGCCAAAGGAGAAACGTAAGGACGAATTTAAGCAGCGCCGATCAGTGATGGAGCTAGACCATGAAGAAAAGGAAAGGACATTTTTGGATTCATTGAAAGAAAGGCACGAGTTGTTGTTGAGACGAATAAGTGAAAAGCATAGCGATCATCTCGCCACAATACATCGAAACTTTTTGCAACAGAAGCAAAATGCAATGCGAACACGTGAAGCTCTCCTTTGGGAGTTAGAAGAAAAACAACTTCATGAACGACATCAACTATCTAAACGTCACGTAAAAGACATGTGTTTTATGCAACGTCATCAAATGATTGTTCGCCATGAAAAAGAGCTTGATCAAGTAAAGCGAATGCTTCAGCGAAAAGAAGAAGGACTTATTAAAAAGCAAGCTCTAGAAAAGAGAGCTTTACCAAAAAGGATTCGGGCGGAACGAAAGGCCCGGGAGTTAATGTTTAGAGAGTCTCTGAGAATATCTTCAAATCTTGATCCTGATGTTGAACGTGAACGATTAAAGAGGGTGAGTAAAAAACATATGCATCTTCTAGAGCTTAGTTACTTATTATTTCTAGTTTACTCAAAATTCCTTTCTACGAATGAAACTTCGTATTTCATTTACTATGATTACACTGCAAATAATCTTTTTTCGGTCCTTTAAATAAAAATATGTGAAATATAAACTGCCTTATTCCTAAAAAATAAAAAAAAAGTTTAAAATATGTTTTAAGACAAAATTTCTATAAAATTTTTTTTAATACATATTAATTTTTAATGCATATGGCAGAAATAGTTTAAAGCACTTAATTAAATTCAGCTTTCAAATATATACACATATACATATATGCAGTCGATTATCGATGATTTGAAATTCAAGGGACCAGAGAAAGAATTAAAATAATCGATAGCTCATATTATTCAAATTATCAAAAGAGAGAGAGAGGGAGAGATAGGAAAAATTTAAATTAACAACAGTTTGAGTAAAATTAAAAACTAAAGTAAAAACAAGAACACATTCACATTACCAGTTAAAATTATAGAGCGTAGAAAAGTTACAGTTCAAAATACACTGGTCTGCTGAAAAAATCGCCTTTCAATAAAAAAAGAACTGTAGAATATACCAAAATTCAAGCGCTAAATTCAAATCCGTATTCTTTTTTTTTTCTATCTTGTATAGATTTGTTTAATAGGCATGACTAATATTTCCACTAGGTACATCAGTATATTTTACCCTAGCTCAAGAATGAATTGTCCGATTTGAATAAGTAAGTATGCGGAATAAAATTACTTTTAAGTCATCCATACATAACTTTTATATATGCTATTTTTCGGAGTTATTCAGAAATTAGCGGCGAAGAATTCGCTTTTTTATGCCAAATTTTTCTTCTTTTCATTTTCAAAAACTCATAAAAAATCAAGGTAAGAATTGTACATTTGACACATTTATCAGCAAGCTAGGGCGTCCATTAGGAATAAAATAAGGCATAAGTCATTAAAATCGATGGAAAATTTTCAGTTTTATTCACAATTAAGTAGGGGAAATTAATTGATAAAAATCACAATTTCCATACATTTAGCTTGTGTTTGCGCATGTGTGTTCCTTGTCGGAAAATCTCTAGTCGAGTACAAAAATAATCAGCTTATAGTAAACTTTTCTTAGATTAACTAAAAGCTAACTACAATGCAATCCAGGACTAACCCAAAATCAATTCTTAAGTTGAGTACATAATAAAATTTGATGAGAGCCAACAACTGTACTCTCAGCCACTTTGAAACTAGATTTATATTAACTTTTTGCGGTTATTATTTTAAAGGTACCTTAGCTGAGTGGTCAGCGCGTTGATTTTAAAACGTGTTATACATAGTTCGAACCCCAGCAATATCTTTTTGCAAATGTACTAACTACCAGGTGACTTAATAATAAAGTTAACTTTAGGTTAGTTGAAAAGTAGTGCAGAGTGGGACAATTGACTACCGCCTAGGAGATCGCAATGTTAAAATAGTTAGCTGTTTCCATTGGAAAGTAATCCAAGTGTCAGTCAGCACTAGTTGCGATATAGTTAGCTTAAAGTTAATTTATAGTTAACTGTCGGATTGTATGCAAATCTCAATTTTTGTTAATTAAACTCATTAAAATGTAAATAAATCAACATTTGTCTATCGATTTTGTTGATTAATATTGAAGCCATAATTCATTCCAAATGTAATCAACACTGCAATGAACTCTATCTCTTCTTAGACTTGCAAATTATTGGCCTAAATACTTTTTGGTATGTGTATCACATTCCATTTCAAAACCTTGAGCAAGAACGTTTACTTTTTAGGGTTCCGTACACCAAAGTGTAAAGGAACCCTATTGTTTTCGCTACGCTGTCCGTCTGTATGTTTATCTGTCTGTCATAGGCTGTTTTCTCGGGAACTGTAAGAGCTACTGACCTGAAGTTTTCACAGAATATATAAAACTTTTGCCGCTATAACAACAAATATATGCCAGTTAAAAATTAAAGTATGTTGTAAAGCGAGCAACGAAAAATGTTGAAATACTAATGTAATATTCAGACACTTGTATATAGACCCCACATTTTCAAAGTAGGTGTTAATTGGTGTTAAAGTTAATTGGTGCGCAGGGAGATGTTTATTTTATTTATATCAATAATCATATCATAGCGCAGCTCTTTGAGGTTAAATACCTAGGAATTCACCTTCATCGTCGTCTAACATGGAAGACCCAAATAGATTCAAACCTGACGCAAATTAAGCTGAAGGACTCTACAGTTACTGCTTGTTTTTTTAAATAAAAGAAAAGAATTCGCTAGGAACTTTGAATTGAAAACAAAAACAAATTTGTTTTTTTTTATTGTTGTTTCAATATAAACTCCCTGGTGAAAAGTTTTATTGGTGCAGTTCACACCTCATTCGATAACTGTTTACTCGTTACATTGGTAAAATTTTCCATACATATTGCTGTCGAAAAATTTTTAAAATAAATTTTACAGCAACGAAATATATGAAAAATTGTACTAATTTAAAGAGTAAACAGTTACTGAATATTGCGTGAATTGCACCAATAATTTTTATATCCAAAAATAGGCAGTTAGTCTGGATTGTAAAATTCTTCTATGCAACACGATACTAAAAAAATTTGGTGTTGTGGTATTCAGTTATGGGACACTGCCTCGGCATCAAAAATAGAGAAAATTGAAAGGCAACAAAATAAAATTATTCGTTTGAGTACACCAGCACGTTGGTGGTAGGTATGCCAGAAAGAAACAAGCGCATTCATAAAGATATAGAGCGTCCACAGGTAAAGACTGTGTTTTCAAATCATGTGACAACATGTAATAAAAAAACTCGAATTGCATCCAAACCCCCTATCCCGCACACTTCGCTAGACTAATAACACTAGCTCACAAATTTTCAACTTTTTGCCATCACCGCAAAAAATAGATGTTTTCTACCCTAATTTTTGGTCGCTGAACACGAATATGACATTCATTCGTTTTTCTCAAAAAGTGTTTGCGAGATATTCGCGATAAACGTGTTTCTTTTGCATTTTATAAAGCTATTTCCAAAAATCTTCAGAACTGCTTATTTGAGTTGCACTGCTGCATAGATATGTTTTTTCTCTTTCAGGCCATATTCAAAATGTTTTCATCGGATAAAAATTCACTAAGTTATATAAGTCCTTAGATTTTAAAAAGTTTTATTTTTTCTACGTTTTTTTATTATTTACCATTTTAGCGACTTAAAAGTAATGCAGTAATGCAAAATAATTGTTTTTAATTATTTAAGACATCTTAAATAAAATTGTGCTTGAAATATAGCAAGCGTAAACTTGCTTACATTGGACAAAATATGAGAAAGTTACAACATATTTACTGAACACTTCCAAATTGTAATTTTCATTCTTTGGTCCTCTAAGTCCATTACTTTTACTCGTTTGAAAAAGAAAGTTCGACATATCGCATTTCAAAATTACCAAAATTATTTGTAGTTTTCAACACTGTATTCAGATTTTAATAATTTAAATTTTTATGAAAGACTGACTTATGGTAAAACAAGTGGAAAAATGGTACTATGTGGTGTTTTTTGCATATTAAATATTTTATAAATGCTATAAAATAGTTCATTACACAGTGCAACACATGAAGTTGACAGTATAGTTTCGACGCTACTATCAAAAAGTAGTAAAACCCTATACTCAGTTTGGCGAATTTGGTGACCAATTTTTTTATTGGCCCCAAAAGTTTTTGAAAATATGTTGGCCCTCAAAAATGTGTCATCAGTTTTTGGCCAACAGCTAATTCATTCAGACTTGGTGATATTGCAGAACTATATATGAAAATAATGTAGAAAATAGTTCGCTAAGCAAGCCTTGTTAACATTTTATGCCAAAAAAATTATTTATGTGTGCACTTTTTTTTAAAAATATAGGAACAAAAATTTTTTTTCAGAATAACTTACAGGGGCTCTTATTTTTGTTATAAATATTTAACGAAGTTGGAGCTATGGTAAAGTTGAGCAACTTTTGACGAACATATGAATATAATCTGAACGTAGGACCCCTAAATAGCCCATAAAATTATTTGTTAGCTTATGTAGGAACCCTAAATAGCCCATAAAACTACTTTTTACCTTAAAAATGTTCGATATTCACCAGTTAATCTATATATTTATTGCATTTTTTACTTTCGTTATTACTATTGCATTTCTTATATTGCTGATTTTAGTACTTACAATTTTTTTAGTTTTTTTTTTGCTGTGAATAAAATAATTGTTTTCCATATTTTTTCGAAAAAAAGTGCAGGAAAAAAATAATTTTTTTTGCACAAAATGTTAATGAAACACAACATAGTACAACAGAGAATTGTGCGATCCTCACAGCAGTCGGGTCTATCTACCGGGATCGACGCAGGGAAATACCTGCGCAAGCACTGCACCATCCCCAATGCATGACCACATGTGTGTACACTCATCACTAAGGTGGCCTAAAAAAGTTTTTTTTTAATTTCAAAATGGCACCAAGCCTAAAAGTTTAAGCATGTTTTGAGATGTATACCATGAAAATTTCAGTCCGTTAAAAAAATAATCCAGCTATCGCATCCATATTTAAGATTTTAGAATTTTTGAGTTCAATGTTTATTTTATGCTGTCAAAAGAAAAGGCTGATGAGTTATCAGCCTTTCTCATTGCACCTCCTTTTTCTTCCTTTTAAATGAAATTTATTTGTTGATGGTTATTAGGCAATTGTCTATATGCATTTCATTGGCGCTTTTGCCAAATCGTCAGTAGACTTCAACCACAACTTTGAACAGTTACAAACCTCTTATTTTATGCACAGACTTTCAAAAACCATTTGAGAATTTACAAACGATAATATTTTTGAAAATCACAAAAGAATAAAATAAGTGTAGTAGGCTTAGAAACTTATACAAAACCCAACAAATATTTTATATTCGATATGAATCTATTGGATAACAATAAAAGTATCATAAGGCAAAATTAAAAATAAAAACCAAATTAAACCTTTAAGAAATTTTTTATTTGACATATTGTCATAATTATATTTTAAATGAAATTTATTTGTTGATGGTTATTAGGCAATTGTCTATATGCATTTCATTGGCGCATTTACCAAATCGTCAGTAGACTTCAACCACAACTTTGAACAGTTACAAACCTCTGTAACTGTTCAAAGTTGTGGTTGAAGAATGTGTGTGTGCGGTAAAAAAATTTTGTGCTAAATTAAGTAGAATAGAAAGTTTTGGTATATTCTCTACGTAGTAGAACAATTTTAGAAATAGGTCTGGTAAAAACTGTTTTGGGTACGCAAAGTTAAAACCCTTACATGGTTGGTTATCACTTCCAGTATGTAGTTGAGTCACTCGGCTCAACCGCCATTCTGTGGGGTGAAGTGCCTTATTGACAATTACTACTAAGTCATTTAGCTCAATTTTTTTTGAGGATATTTCCACTTTACTCGTTTTTGTAAATCTCTAAAATATTCTGCCTTTCATCTTCGGCTGAAGCGATGATGTAGAATTTCCATGTTTTCCAATCGATTAATCAAGGGTAGATCAAATTTGTCGGGTTCGGGAATTTCCATAATTGGCATTCTTCGTAAAAATGACCGGGAGTAAGAGGCAAGATTTGATCTATGTTATCGCGGACAAAGGACGAGAATTAAATACTGCCTCGATTCGACATAAGAGCGTTGTAAATTTTTCGAACGTGAAAATAGTCCTTTGTGCTTTTTTTAATGGCTTTTAAAACTTTTTACGGCAGCTTCCCATATGCCTCCAAAATTGGGTCCACTCGGAGGTATAAAGTGCCAACCCATGAATTTGTATTCTCTAAGAAGCTGTTTTGTTTCTACCATTGTCTGAGTACACACCTTTGGGAAATCCTCTTCGGCTAACAAATCTAGTAAAGGCTGCTAAGAAACTTTCTGTAGACAGATTTGAATAGGTTTCTAAATGTAAAGCTCTAGTTGTGAAGCACACGAAAACGCAGACGTAGCTTTTATATGTGTGACATTTCCGGAGAGGAGAACTTTTTACTTGAAAAGGTCCTGCAAAGACGATGCCAGTATGCGTAACTGGTGGAGAAAATGTAACTCTTTGTGAGGGTAGGTCCCCCATTAACTGGCATTGGACCCTTTTCTTGTAGATGATACAAATCTTACATCGTGATATACTACATGCCTTTATCTTTAACTTTGGGTATAAAATATAATCTTCGTAAATTAAATAACATGAGTTGATTTTCCCTATGTAAAAGTATAGTATGCATGAACTGCACCGTTAGATCACAGAGCTTGGATTGAGGACTAAGAATTATGGGATGACGTTCGTCATATGTAAGATCTTGTGAATTTTTAAGCCGGCCTTTCACACGCATTATTTCCGAATTATCCAAAAATGGTGTCACTGGCAAAATATAACTTTTTTGTGGCATTTTGACTGAGGACTTTAAATTAGTGTACTCGGCGGGATAATATAGGTTAGGTTAGGTTGAACAGGCTGCCGGTTTCTAACAACCGGCCCACTTGGGTCCTTTGGTCCTTTTGTGATGCCTGGGATGGATAGTAGGGAAATTCAGAGAGGTGTCCCTCCTATCCCAGAGGTTGGGTCGGTGTTAAACCAACCCGAGTATCGTATGAATGAATTTATTCCCCGAATGTCGCATTCCCCCAGGTCTGCTGGGAGTCGGATAGTGACGGATTTCCCAAGTTGACGCCCTATTTCTTTATAGTGCTGTACATCGACAGAGGAGGTGTTTGACAGTTTCTTCTTCCTCCTCGTTCTGACAACTTCTACAGAAATCGTTAAAAGGAAGATTTAATCTTCTGGCATGGACACCAATGAGACAGTGCCCTGTTGTGACCGCTACAAGTATACGCAGCTGTTGATGAGGGAGCCTCAGTATGGTTGCAGATCTTGCGAAGTTATACTGGGGCTAGATGGATCTGGAAACATCACAAGTGATTTCATTTGTCCATCTGGTTTGCGCTTCTCTAAATAGTTGGTGCTGAATTTGTATTTTACAGCTTTTTAGTGGGACACCTACTAACCAGTCGATGTCATTTTCATGTAGGCGGGCACCAGCCTTGGTTAGACTGTCCGCGATAATGTTACCGGGCACCCCCGCGTGGCCCGGTACCCAGAAGAGCCCTAGGTTCGCATGTCTCGCCATCTTATTCAGAGATGCCCGGCATTCTTTAATCAATTCCGATGTTGTGTAAACACCAGATAGAGCATGTAGTGCCGCCTTACTGTCGGTACAAATTCGGATGTCCTGATCGAATATCCTGTAGTACCTTAACCAGTTGGCTGCCCTTTTGATTGCCGATATTTCAGCCTGAGTGATGCTACATTGGTTTGGTAGCCTAAAGTTTATCCTACGTTGCATTTGTGGGATGTAGAAACCCCCGCCCACTACGATGGCCGACTTTGACCCATCGGTGTAGATCTCGAGCATATCCTCATATTGGTGTATGTAGTTTGCCTCAGAGGATGTGCCCGAGAAGTCCACCACGAATCTCTTGTCGGGCATCAGAGTAGGTGAGCAGTAGTCAGTGTGGTCGGGAAGATCTGAGATTTGCCCTAATATCGTCGCATGGCCTACGTTATCCCCCCTTCCATGCACCTGAGGCATCTAGTCTAACTGCCGAGTTCAAGGCCAGTTGTTTGATCATGAGTTCAGCAGGAAGCCAATGCAGTATGGTGAACAGTGCTTTGGATGGAGTAGTGCGAGGTGCACCCGTGATCAGTAAAGCAGATGTTCGAAGAACCTTTATTTAAGGAAGTCCACCAGACGACAGACCCATACATTAGTCTGGGCTTTACCACCATTTCAAAAAGCCAATTGACGTTTTTGGGACTTATGCCCCACCTGTTGCCGATCGCCCTTTTGCAGGTGTATAGAGCAATAGCAGCCTTGGCTGCCCTAGCTTGAACGTTGGGGTGCTATGAAAGCTTAGAGTCCAGTATATTAACGAGCTACTTCACGCTATCTGATAACCTAAGGGTGACTCCGTTGAGAGTTGGTAACGTGAAAGTCGGTGTCTTGTATTTTCTCGTAAAGAGAACAAGATCCGTCTTTTGAGGGTTAGCACTAAGACCACTTTCAACGCTCCATCTACTTATGATACCTAATGCCGACTGAAGACGTCGAGATAGAGTATCTAGAAATTTACCAGATATTGTTACTGCTACGTCATCCGCGTAGGCTACTGATTTAAACCTCATAGAGTCTAGTTCCACCAGTACCGAATTTATGGCGATATTCCATAGGATAGGTGACAGAACACCTCCCTGGGGAGTACCTCGCCTAACCGTTTTTTGAATAGTCGTGGAGGAAATTACCCTATTTGTTAAGAGTCCTCCTATGAAGCTAATTGTTGTCCGATCAATGTTCAGTCTTTCTAGTTCCATAATGATGGATTCAGGTCGTACATTGTTAAAGGCACCCTCTATATCAAGAAAGGCCACAAATGTATATTATTTGTTTGCCAGGGATTTTTCAATGAATCCTACAAGCGAGTGAAGTGCCGTCTCAACTGATTTGCCCTTCGTATAGGCATGTTGGGTGGTTGATAGGAGGTTCGGAGAAATTGTTGACCTAAGGTGTAGATCAATTATCCGTTCCAGAGTTTTAAGGAGAAGAGATGATAGGCTGATGGGTATAAAATCTTTCGGGCTTACGTGTGTAGTTTTACCCCCTTTGGGAATAAAGACCACAGAACATTTGGTCCATGCTATCGGAATATACGAACAAGTTAGACAGGCCGAGTATATCCGAATGAGCCATGGAGTGATAACGTCTGCATTACGCTGTAGGTCAGCTGGAATAATGCCATCGGGACCCGGTGATTTGAACGGGTCAAAGCTGTTGATGGCCCACATTATTTTTTCCCTATTTAGGGTAATCGTGGCCATGTTAGAATGTATTGAATGTATGGCTGCAATCTCTCCCGTGTAGGGAGTGCAACCGGGAAAGTGCGTGTTCATTACTACCTCTAGCGTCTCCTGACTACTGGTGGTCCATCCGCCACATGATTTCTTAATGAAACTGGGGACAGTTGAAAGAGTAGCCCGGATTTTGCGAAGGCGACTAGTCTCAGAGGCTCCCTCAACATTGCTGCAGAAGGACTTCCATGACGTTCGTTTCGCATCCCTGACGAGGTTCTTGAACCTGTTTACAGAGGCTTTGTAGGCTGACCAGTTACCCAGTCTTTTCCTCATTGAATAGTCTGCGACTCTCCTTGCGATCGTTCGCTATTTCAAGACTCCACCATGGTGGCTTTTTCTTCCCACGCAGTATACTAAGTCTGCATGATTCGGCCGTCGCTAAGTTGAAAGCATTTGTTAAATTGTCAACCGCAATGTCAATGTCGTGCATATCGGTTATGATTGGCGATTGTGTAAGAAAGTCAGAGAGAATAAGCTTTTGCTCTTGCCAATTTGTTTTCTTCCTATTTATTATGGGGATAATATAAAATCTGCGAAATTTTTATTAGACGGTCTTTAGCATATTTTATTTCACCAGTAGTAATATCTCCTTTGACCACTGCAACTATACTCCGATATTTCGCCAGTGCCCGATGAATAAAGCGGAAAATATAAGCGGTAACTCTCATAGCTCGGGGAAGTGAAGAAAAATCTTTAAGTAGGTCATCTTGAATATGTACACACAAACATTTGCAGTTACTTTTCACGGGTACATCTGCTAACGACTTATTAAATGGACATGGCATGGCGTGTCTTCTAGGGCAAGAAAACATTCAGTGACTTTAACCTCGGGAGCCGTTACCTTAGCTATTTTATTGAGGGGTCAATTGGATTCTTCCTGGGCTAACCATCCAGGACCCTCCCACCACAAAAGATTATTTTTGAGCTCTTTTGGAGTAAAACCTCGTGTACCTACCTAAATCAGCAGGGTTCTCAGCTGATGGGACATGGCGCCATGTAGCATTATTTACGTTTTGTCGAATTTGCGATACTATTTGCTACATATGTTTTCCATAGATGTGGTGGTTTATCTATCCAAGCTAGCACAATTGACGAGTCCGCCCATAGTATGTCATCGGGTTTTAAATTTATATTTTTAAGGACATTTTTACCACTTTTGGAAGTAAAACTGCACCATTAAGTTCAAGTCACGGTAGGCTAGTTTTTTGCAGGGGCCTACCTTTGTTTTGGCCACTAAAAGTTTTGTAGATGATTGGCCATTTATGTCGGTATTTCGCATATAAATTGTATCACAATACGTTTTTTCAGAAGCGTCACAGAAACCGTGAGTTGTGTTTTGGTCATCGGTGCATAGTTTAGCCATCTGGGTATTTTAATTTCTTCTACATCGGGTATCTTTTGAAGGATTGAATCCATTTTTGTAACGATAATGGTTTTTCATCTCCTTCGCGTCATAAATTTTGGAGCAACATTTTGGCCTGAATTGCATAGGAGACAACCATCCAGCGGGTTCAAATAGAGTGGCAACTTTAGACAACATTGGCGTTTATTAGCATTGGTGGGGGGTTCAGTAGGGACAATTGAGTAACAAAAAGAGTCGCTTAATGCGTTAAATTTAATTCCTAACATTTTTGTTGAGCTGGCGTCATAAAATTTTAAGAAATTCGTATCTATCTTGTCTGTATCGGGAATTGCTTCGAGTAAATGGGGGTGATTTGCAGTCACTTTCGAAATTGTATTCCGGCTGATTTAAGGACATTTATAAGCTGTGATTGTGCATCTTTTGAAAGCTTAGAATTTTAAGCTAATTTTGGAAGGAAAGGAGCACAATTAAGACCGGCTGTAATGGTTTTCAGAGCAAAGTCTTCAAAATTTTCCTGGTCTGAAATTCGGTATAGAATTTTTTGAAATTTACGGTCAACCGGGTGTATACAAATTTGGCGGTACATCTTCTCCACGTCGCTGTTGAAAACAAAGCGATACAAACACAAATTGAGGATGACCATAGCTAGATCTGTTTGTAGCGTTGGGCCCGTGAGCAGGGTTGTCAGATATGGCGATTTCTCGCCAAACGTGGCGATTTTTCAACTTGTTTGGCGTCAAAATTTTTGATTTGGCGATATGGCGATTTTTCTGTCGATAAATAAATTTGTTGGCGATTTTTATGGCTGTTTTTTTAATAAAATTGAAGTTAAAAATTTCTAAGTTTGACGCATTTTCCATGTGCTCCAATGTGAGACATTCTTTTAATACTTCATTGTAACTAGTTTTTAGGTCTGTATTTCATTCTGGAGTTTTTTCCATTCGCATATATAGAGCTTTTGATAAAAATCGAGAGGGACCAAGTTGCAGTTTAGAAGGGAACTCTTTTTTGAATGGCAGCCTTACCATAAACCTTCCAGTTGGTAGCCTTATAGTTGTTCTTTAAAAAAAACCATTACAATATTTGTCCTCATCCGAAAGCGGTTTATCTGTTTGCACTTCTTCGATTTCCCAAAACTTTCTAACTAGCTCATTTGTGTTTTCTTCATTTTCTTGCAAAATCCACGTAGAGTAAGTAGTTACTAGTAGTAGGGAACTGGGGCTTTGGCCCCACAGTAGGCCGATATTGCACAAAATTCACTAAAAATATTCCTTTGAAGTTTTGCCGAAATTTTAAAATTTGGGTAATTAAAATTTGAAATTTTAAAATTTTAATTGTTAAATAAACAAATGTGTAATTTGATATTCCTGGGGAAAAAAAAGATGAAAGTGCCCTGTAGGCAAAATGTGTATAGTGAAGATTGTGAAAAATTGTAGTGTGGGTAATGCTTTTTGCTGTTATATATATATACATTAAGGGTGTGGTTCTTATGGGGTGATATTGAGACATGGGGTAGTGAGTTTGGAGCTTGAAAGTATTGGCTTAGTATAGACAATGTGGTTCTTAGGGGCTGATATTGAGAGATTGGGTAGTGTTTTAGATTATATAAGGAAATAAAGAGTGTAGACAACGTCACCAAACTTGTAGATAAAAAAGTCGACTTGGGTTCCTACGAGGTTTATTGTGTGGCTATTATTATTTTTTTGTTCTTGATAATTTTTTGTGGTGCTTGTGCTTACATTTAAAATGTAGCTGTGTTTATTTAAGCATGTCCGTCCACCAATTGACTAGTGGAGGGTTTGTATATTTTCAGAATGTGGTTATGGAAGTGTTAGAGGGGGCTGTTAAGTTCCAATTAATATGTATGCATATACATACGTACATACAATAAGCGTTTGCTTTTTTTATAATATTTGTTTATAATATTTTTTTATGTCAAGTGGGGGTATTTTTTTTTTCATCAAATAATCGCATGATCGTTTAGATTTGTAGTTGTGTTGCTTAGTATGACAGATGGTCTGAAATGTTTGTTTACGTTAAATATGCGTGCTTAATCTTGTGGTGTTTTTGTTTATTCAGGTGGATGTGTTGGAGAATGAGTCATCAACCTAACTTTTGTTTGTTGGTGGGGGGTTGGTTAGAGGTTGTGTTTACATAAAGAGTCTGTACCTGTGGATTGATGTCTGCCCATCTTGTATATTTCTTTGCATATTCTACCCCACAGTAGGGCGATATTGCACAAAACTCACTCAAAATATTCCTTTGAAGTTTTGCCGAAGTTTTAAAATTTTGAAATTTTAATTGTTAAATAAACAAAAGTTTAATTTGATATGCATGGGGAAAAAAAGATAAATGTGTATGTCTGTGCCTGTGTTGTGTGAGTGTGGCTATGTGATGTACGTACGTTGTGATCGATATAAATTTTGTCGTTTGTGAGTTGTTGTTTATATATGTAGGTATATGTGAGGTTGTTTTTATGTCTGGAGGTATGTACATATTACAATTCTCTTTTATTTGTTTTTGTTTGATAGGTCAAATTTGAATTTCACAATATTACGCAATTTGCATTTTACAATGTGTTTTCCTTGATTTTATGCTGATCGTGGGAATTCTTGCTGTTGCTATGTATATGAATTTCATCATATTTCTACGTGTGGATTGATGTCTGTCCTTTGAGAATATATATTTGTGTATGTGCGATGTTCATAGCTTGATGTTTTTTCAGTTTGTTAGTGTAAGTATGGGGGCGTGAGAATTTCTGTCTGTCTGTGGGAATTTCTGTATGTCTAAATGTATGAATTTGAGTCTGTAACATACATATATATATATATTAACTTTATCAGAATATTAGAATAATACACGCTTTCAAAATAACAGATATAACCTAATTATGTTTCTTTCTATCACTTTTAAACCAATGTTACTTCTTCACCTTATAATATATTTACTTGAAATTGTCAATAAACAGAAATTTTAACGGATATTATTATTAAAAAGGTGAGCAACAAAGACAATTATTAAAACTCGGTAAATGTAGTAGGCACGTGAGTAGGTATCAATCTAATAATTTAACCAGCAAACATAGATCGAGTACTGCATACATAATAATCCTGATATGCTTCAAAACAATAAAAAAGATCTGTAAGACAAGGGCTAAATCATACAACCTTTTAGATATATTCTTTCATTCACACACACTATTTCAAACTCTTTTTTCCGACGGCATTCTTTAATAAAAATTTTTTGCTAAAATGACTTTTTATCTAATAATCGATGGTGGATATTGAAGCTAATATTCTTCCCTAACCTATTCAATTACTCTAGAGAGTCACGTGACCTGTCTTGTGACGGGTTCACGTGACTGGTTCGCCAAGGGGTCAATTGAAGTAATTAAGATACGCAGTGATAGGTTCTAGACCAAAACTTAAGCTACTTGTCATGTGATGGGGTCTTAATACTAATTAAATTACTGTACTATAAACAAATGATTTTAATTTGGAACAAAATCTGCTGTATAATGAAGGAATTTTCCTATAATTTTTATTCTAGTTTTGTGATGTGATTATTTTCACCGGTTACAACTCAGGAAGATTTTGTACCATTCCCATTTTCACTAGTCATACAACAAGTACATTCAAAACAATTGGTATAACATTACCCTCAGAGCAGTTAAACTTAAGAGTTCTATGTGTTTTATTTGAAATGAATCCTTGTTGAATACATTGTTAGATATTTCTAAAGTTAGTGAGCTACATCTTATATATAAATAGACTACAAAATTTTGTCGTACACTTTTAAGTATCTTATTGTCCACCAATATTAATGAAACATCCATATATGGTTAAAAATATATTTGTGTATAGATGTGCGTAATATATTTTTTTTAACGAAATCCACAAAATTCGAGAAGTTCCCCAGAAATATCCCCGTTTGAATTTCGGTCACCCGGCGATCCTAGTATTTGTTTTATTACTTAAATGCGTTATTAATTTAATTTGTTTCATGCTTTGAATTTTCTTGTTTTCTACACAAAATGATAAAGCATTTTGACAATTGTGTAATCTTGATGGTATTTTAAGTCTAATCTAATAACAATTAAGTTATTAAATTTCTATGGGTCTAATCTAATATGTATCCAAATGTTCGTAAATGACGTAAGCTTCCCTTACATCATCTAAATTAAAATTTTATGAATCTTCAACCAATGAAGAATGGAATATGGTAGGTAATAACATATACCATAGTGATACAAGTTGTTTACAACTAAATAACTTAGATAATTTGATTTATTTGTAAAGTTCTGTGTTACATCATAGTACTACATTTGAATGTAGTACATACTTTTCAACATATTCATAATCATCCTTACTATATGACTAATTAGTAATCATTTCTTCGAAACTAATTCATATAATATAATTAAGTAGAATTCATCGACACTTCAGTTATTTTTTTAGCAACGTCATCATATCAACCATCATCGTATAAAAAACCTTCTAGTGTGTTCGAACTTGATGACTTGATAATATAAATCGAAATTAGTCTATAAAATATAGTTTAGTAATGCGTTTTTATCGTTCACTATAATTTTCTTTAATATGAATATGCATAGACACATTATTATTTAAAAATTCTCTTATAAATATTCTAAATATGCATGTATATATAGTACATATGTCTAATGTTGAATTAAAGGAATACTTAATATGACAACTGTAAGCAAATGGAATATGCTTTTACAGTTATCTAACAATATTTGAGTTTGGTATATTCACTGATTCCTAAATACAATCGAAATCTGTACATGTATACCATAAAAGGCCTATATATTTGCTTTTTTACGTTCTCCCCTTATGTTTTTATTAAGATTATGCCATTATGGTATTGAATTAAGCACATGAATCTAATGGGAATATTTTGGTAGTTGACTTCTTATCAACCTGTAATTTAATAATATTCAAAAATATATCGAGTAATAATATTCAGAAATATATCTACAATTAAATTGAATATTCAAGGATATGTGTAGTAACATGAGTTTTAAAAATAGTACGTATTGTATATTCAGTTTCGGTATGGAATTAGTCAACAGATTTTACAGAATCTTATTCAAAATAATAATTTGAATTTACATTAATTCAAATAATTAAACTAGAAAGTCTAAATAATTACTTTCATCTTAGATTTTGCATGTATTTGTATCAAAATTTTTCAAACATGTAATCATCACAATCTCTATAATAAACACTTGCTTCTTTCATATTTTTAGAATGTTTTATTAAACGCTGGTGTTTTAAAACAACCAGCTTTACTCTGCACATCAAAAATAAAAAAATAAAAAAAACTAACCTTGTTTAGCAAATCAGTATAAGAAAATGTATGTATTATTAAGTAATATACATACATATGTACGTTCAATGACACGATTCAGAAAAATAAAACAAAACTCAAACAATAGAACACATCGATACAAAGATTATCTGTCGATCACAGCATACTAATAGCATCTACTACTTTCCAGTGGTCAAGAGAAAAGTTAACTTATAAAATCCCTACTTGATAAAATATTTAATGTAAAGAAATATCTTTGTATATCAAGTAAACTCATTAAAATTATTAAAAATATCGGATGTAAAAGTGATAGAATAATTAATGTTCCTGTCTTCCATATATAGGTATAAGCATTCAAATTAAAGAACAACCATGTAATAAGTATATTGATAGACCTTTCGCCCTCAAAAATATAACCGCCGAATACTAAAATAAATTTCCTGAGTCTTGAAAACCTCCTATGACTTCCTCCCAAAAAAATTAGTCTTCTGGTCCTCGTGTAGGGCTCATTGTAAATCAATCACACAAAGTGATAAAAAAAAATAGTCATGTACATGCACAACAACTACCACTACAAGCTCAAGACTATACAATCTTTATCTGTACAGTTCAAATGATAAACAAAAATATCCAAGTCAGCAGAATTAAGAATATGTACATAAACAATTTTTAAAAGAAAACTTAATATGTACAACCTCAAAAAGAAATTTATATACATACATACATAAACAACAACCTACAAAATAGCAAAATTTATATAGATACTAAATCGATCACAACAGACATATATCGTATACACACACTCAACCCAACACACCCCTACAAAAAAGTGATGAAGTAAAACTCATACACAAACATAACATATAATAAAATTTATACTATGTATTGTGAAATTCAAATTCCTTTGTCTAGCAATACGAAACACTATTTCTTAAATAAATAAACGAAGGTGCCATAACGACACCTTCGTCTCACCAACGAAGCAATAGTCGGGCAGACAAAACCCCATAAAATAATAATGCCACCTTAACATCTATCTACAATTATTACATTAAAATAAAGAAATCAAAATATCCATCACAAGTTCATTAACCCTATTCAAAAACTCTGGTTATCAATACTATGGTCCCAAAATATTGAACAACTGAAATGCACTTACATAAAAAAACATCTGCAAACAAAATACATATTTCAAATTTCAAATAAAATATATCAGCATATTTATTAGCTGCATACAACTACAAATGGAAACGATCATGCGAATATTTGGCAACAAAAAAACAAAAGTTCTCACTTGAAAAAAATTAATACAAACATAGAGCAAACACTTATTTGTATGTATGTACATGCATACATCAAATAAATTTGCTGATATGTACATAAGTATGTACACATATTGTCAAATTTCATACCCATGCGATTGCGTACTCAGAACATTTAGTAGAACTTAACACAGCTCCTTCCCTCTCACACTTCCATAACCACATAATGAAAATTTACAAACCGTTTACCAACCGACTGACGTTGAGTCAAAAATGGACGGACATGCTTAAATAAATAGAAACAAAACATTTTAAAACGTAAATATAAACAAATTGAATTTAACTTACATAGAACAAAGATAAGCTTGTCAAAATAAAAAAAAAATTCCTCGTCCACAGTATTATAAAACACAGATGTAAATAAACGGATTTTAGCATAACCATATAAAAAATAGGGAAGGTCACATACATGAGAACATTTTATACTACATTTGTACATCACATGTCGCCTACAAAAACAATTCAAACTATTTTAACAACATACCTCCAAATCATGGACAGACTCAAATTCATACATTTAGACATACAGAAATTCCCACAGACAGACAGAAATTCTCACGCCCCCCATACTTACACTAACAAACTGAAAAAACATCAAGCTATGAACATCGCACATACACAAATATATATTCTCAAAGGACAGACATCAATCCACATGTAGCAAGAATTCGCACGATCAGCACAAAATCAAGGACAACACATTATAAAATTCAAATTGCGTAATATTGTGAAATTCAAATTTGACCTATCAAACACAAACAAATAAAAGAGAATTGTAATATGTACATACCTCCAGACATAAAGCAACCTCACATATACCTACATATATAAACAACAACTCACAAACGACAAAATTTATATCGATTACAACGTACATACATCACATAGCCACACTCACACAACACAGGCACAGACATACACATTTATATTTTTTTCCCATGCATATCAAATTAAACTTTTGTTTATTTAACAATTAAAATTTCAAAATTTTAAATTTTAATTACCCAAATTTTAAAACTTCGGCAAAACTTCAAAGGAATATTTTGAGTGAGTTTTGTGCAATATTGCCCTACTGTGGGGTAGAATATTCAAAGAAATATACAAGATGGGCAGACATCAATCCCCATGTACAGACTCTTTATGTAAGCACAACCTCTAACCAACCCCCCACCAACAAACAAAAGTTAGGTTGATGACTCATTCTCCAACACATCCACCTGAATAAACAAAAACACCACAAGATTAAGCATGCATATTTAACGTAAACAAACATTTCAGACCATCTGTCATACCAAGCAACACAACTACAAATCCAAACGATCATGCGATTATTTAATGAAAAAAATACCCCCACTTGACATAAAAAAATATTATAATCAAATATTATAAAAAAAGCAAACGCTTATTGTATGTACGTATGTATGTATATGCGTACATATTAATTGGAACTTAACAGCCCCCTCTAACACTTCCATAACCACATTCTGAAAATATACAAACCCTCCACTAGTCAATTGGTGGACGGACATGCTTAGATAAACACAACTACATTTTAAATGTAAACACAAGCACCACAAAAAATTATCAAGAACAAAAAAATAATAATAGCCACACAATAAACCCCGTAGGAGCCCAAGTCGACTTTTTTATCTACAAGTTTGGTGACGTTGTCTACACTCTTTATTTCCTCATATAATCTAAAACACTACCCAATCTCTCAATATCAGCCCATAAGAACCACATTGTGTATACTAAGGCAATACTTTCAAGCTCCAAACTCACTACCCCATGTCTCAATATCACCCCATAAGAACCACACCCTAAATGTATATAACAGCAAAAAGCATTACCCACACTACAATGTTTCACAATCTTCACTATACACATTTTGCCTACAGGGCACTTTCATCTCTTTTTTCCCCACGAATATCAAATTACACATTTGTTTATTTAACAATTAAAATTTTAAAATTTCAAATTTTAATTACCCAAATTTTAAAATTTCGGCAAAACTTCAAAGGAATATTTTGAGTGAATTTTGTGCAATGTCGGCCTACTGTGGGGCCAAAGCCCCAGTTCCCTACTACTAGTAACTACTTACTCTGCGTGGATTTTGCAAGAAAATGAAGAAAACACAAATGAGCTAGTTAGAAAGTTTTGGGAAATCGAAGAAGTGCAAACAGATAAACCGCTTTCGGATGAGGACAAATATTGTAATGGTTTTTTTTAAAGAACAACTATAAGGCTACCAACTGGAAGGTTTATGGTAAGGCTGCCATTCAAAAAAGAGTTCCCTTCTAAACTGCAACCTCTCAATTTTTATCAAAAGCTCTATATATGCGAATGGAAAAAACTCCAGAAAGATATACAGACCTAAAAACTAGTTACAATGAAGTATTAAAAGAATGCCTCACATTGGAGCACATGGAAAATGCGTCAAACTTAGAAATTCCCCAGAACGGTTGCCACCATTCTTTCTACTTACCTCACCACGCCGTGGTTAAGCCTGAGGTCAAATCTACCAAAGTAAGAATAGTGTTTAACGCATCTAAGAAAACCAATTCCGGTCTTTCGCTTAATGATATCCTGCTCACGAGCAGGGTTGTCAGATTTTTTCCGACCTATTTCGCCAAATTGGTTTTAAAAATCGCCAAAAGTCGCCAAAATCAATTTTTTGTACTTTTTCTTAATATATATTTGATAATAAATTTATTTTTATATAATACTTTTTTTAATATAAACTTTTATAAAATTATCGTATAAAACTTTTGCAAAAAATCGCCAAAATTATAAATAAAATCGCCAAAATTTATTTCTTGTAAACTTTGCTTATCCAAATTCAAAACTCATTAATGACTATAATTAATATAAGAAAAACCATTCAAATCACATTGTTTTAATTTCTTGCAGATGAGTTTTTAGTGGGATTTATTTTTGAAAATATTTTTTAAACAAAGTAATTTTCTTGAATTATACAAATTTTTAACTTCAATTTTATTAAAAAATAGCCATAAAAATCGCCAACAAATTTATTTATCGACAGAAAAATCGCCATATCGCCAAATCAAAAATTTTGACGCAAAACAAGTTGAAAAATCGCCACGTTTGGCGAGAAATCGCCATATCTGACAACCCTGCTCACGGGCCCAACGCTACAAACAGATCTAGCTATGGTCATCCTCAATTTGTGTTTGTATCGCTTTGTTTTAAACAGCGACATTTAGAAGATGTACTACCAAATTTGTATACACCCGGATGACCGTAAATTTCAAAAAATTCTATACCGAATTTCAGACCAGGAAAATTTTGAAGACTTTGCTCTGAAAACCATTACAGCCGGTCTTAATTGTGCTCCTTTCCTTCCAAAATTAGCTGAAAATTCTAAGCTTTCAAAAGATGCGCAATCACAGCTTAAATCAGCCGGAATACAATTTCGAAAGTGACTGCAAATCACCCCCATTTACTCGAAGCAATTCCCGATAAAGACAAGATAGATACGAATTCCTTAAAATTTTATGACGCCAGCTCAACAAAAATGTTAGGAATTTAATTGAACGCACTAAGCGACTCTTTTTGTTACTCAATTGTCTCTACTGAACCCCCCACTAATGCTACTAAACGCCAATTTTGTCTAAAGTTGCCACTCTATTTGATCCCGCTGGATGGTTGTCTCCTATGCAATTCAGGCCAAAATGTTGCTCCAAAATTTATGACTCGAAGGAGATGATTGGGATGCCAATGAAAAACGATTATCATTACAAAAATGGATTCAATCCTTCAAAAGATACCCGATGTAGAAGAAATTCAAATACCCAGATGGCTAAACTACGCACCGATGAACAAAACACAACTTCACGGTTTCTGTGACGCTTCTGAAAAAGCGTATTGTGATACAATTTATATGCGAAATACCGAAATCCTGATGAAGTCGACAAACCGTATCGACGAAACGTTGGGATAAAGATATAAAAATTCGTTTTATTTACATCGCCGAAAAAATAAAAATTGGGGGTATAAGGTGTCTTATCATATCACAAAGTGTTAATATTTTAAGATAGTTTAAAAATATTGTTGTTGTGCTTCAAATAAAAGAGTCCTAAAATAATAAAACTTTTTGAGCTGTGTTTATTGTTTTGTCATAACTACACAGTAAAAATCTGAGCCGCGCGGGAGAAACTCTTTAGTCGAGCCGGTGATAATATTTACAATCCGCCGCCATTGATATAAATGAACGTATGTACTATGCATTAAAGGATGACCTAAAACTGTTCACAGTCTTATAACTTCATATTTGATTACATTTTTATAGCTGTCTAACAAGTAAAAATAAAAAAATCTACACATTTAAAAATATGCAAGTGAGAAAATTTTGTTTGTATACTTTAGCTGGCTGGCAGCCACCTAACGTTTTTCCGCTAGCACCCGCGTGGAAAAATAGTCGGCTTAGTCACCGGCAACAGCTGGTTTCGTTTATATTTATGTGTTGGGCCAATCTCATTTTCGGTGTGCGTGGAATTTTTTTTTACTTTAATTTAAAAAAAAGATATTCAGCTGGGTTTTATTTACTTTATTAACAAGTTGAATAATTTAAAAACAAACTGGGTATTATTTTAATTATTTCACTTGTTCTTGGCATTCTGATTTCAAGTATTTATAAATGCTTTTTTATCAGCTGACACAAATTTAAAATAGCACACTAACTTGTGAGGGGCAGTCATTTTTTTTTGTGTTATTCTTTTAAAACATATGACTTTATGGCTACCTTGTGAAACCCCTAATTGATTTTTTTTATTTTTCTTTTCAATATATTTATAAAAAAAGGCACTGTCGTACACATTTAGTGAAACAGGCAGATAGTGTATTTGTAGAAAATTTCGATTTAAGGAGATGACAATCTAGCTATTTTCTGAAAGCAAATACAATCCTGTTGAAATATTTACACAGAACTACAAAAAAATACATATAATGAAAATGGATATCATAGCAGTAAATGATTCTAATTCCACTTAAAAAAATGCACTGATTACATCTAAATATGTTCAAAACTGGGTCTGTAAAACTATAATGAAAAACTTTTGTCATTGTGTATATAATTTCAAAATCAGGCGAGATTTCCAAAAGTTTTACAACACCAAAAATTGTTCCCACTATATGTGCTTTGTTTTAGTATACTTTACCGCATCTGGGACAAACCAGTACAATTTTGCAGAATTATAAGTCAATCTGAACAGAAGGTTAGAAGTTATATTCATACATATTTATGATTTATGTTGGAAGAAGCTCCAAACCGCAGAACGAAACTCATATTTATTTTGCAGTCGTTCTTAACTGTGATTTTTGTAAGCCCATATTTATTAAAATCTATACCGAAATCGTAAAATTAAAATATTTTAGGAAAAATAATGTTAAAGAACAGTACGAACGTTCTTTAACATATTAACAATTAACAATCAGAACTTAGCTAAATATATTTTAGTCTTTGAATGTATGTTTTATTTAAAAAATTAAGTAACGCGGGCTTTTGCGGTCCAAGTTCGACATTTTGAGAAAAGTTAGTAATATATCTGATGAATAAATTTATCTAATATTACAACGGGTTTTCCGATTTGAACAAATCGTAACTCAAATGAAAGACTAGTTCTTCTTCTTTAAGAAATTTGCTAAAAGTATACTGTCTCCATTCAAAAATTTTGCGCATGTTTGGCGAAGTCTACAACAAACTTTATTGTGCATGCTTAAAAATGGTAAGGTCTTAAAAATCGCCGCTCGATATCTTAAGTTTTAGTATATTTGTGTTCAGCATGTTCCATTTAATAAGAGTTGATTTAAATTTAAAATATGTAATTTAATATTTTTGTCTGAAATTTTAAATAAACATGGATATATATATATATATATATATATATATATATATATATATATATATATATATATATATATATATATATATATATATATATATATATATATATATATATATATATATATATATATATATATATATATATATATATATATATATATATATATATATATATATATATATATATATATATATATATATATATATATATATATATATATATATATATATATATATATATATATATATATATATATATATATATATATATATATATATATATATATATATATATATATATATATATATATATATATATATATATATATATATATATATATATATATATATATATATATATATATATATATATATATATATATATATATATATATATATATATATATATATATATATATATATATATATATATATATATATATATATATATATATATATATATATATATATATATATATATATATATATATATATATATATATATATATATATATATATATATATATATATATATATATATATATATATATATATATATATATATATATATATATATATATATATATATATATATATATATATATATATATATATATATATATATATATATATATATATATATATATATATATATATATATATATATATATATATATATATATATATATATATATATATATATATATATATATATATATATATATATATATATATATATATATATATATATATATATATATATATATATATATATATATATATATATATATATATATATATATATATATATATATATATATTATAGTTTACAATTTTATTATAGTTTCAGCGTTTTTTTTAACTTATAAGAAAAAATAGCAATACAATCAAAATGAAACAAAATTTTCGAATTGATACATATCTTACTTTCTAGGTGCACGGTAGTGCGCCAGGCCTAGTTTCGGCCACACAGTGTGGTGTTACCCCCACCATAACTTTGCTCCACTTGATCATAAAATAATGAAACTTTTTAAAATTTTGTCTGCCTATAGAGGTGTCCTCATAAGTGAACTACCCTAAGAGCTTCCCGAGTTATGAGGCTGTATAAAGTGCTTATTTCAGTACATATTCACTGACTGAGATGAAAATAAGGACGAACTTCTTGATAGGTGCAATACAATCTTATTTCTGCCAAGTTGTCAGGTTGCCTAGGAATGAGATGGTATTGTACCTATAAGAACTTCGTCCTTATTTTGATCGCAGTACTTTTTACGGCCGAAAATTTGAATATCAACTTTGCTTTCTTTTCACATATATGTTTTTGTGCGGATTACTTTTACTTCATCTGAACTAAATTATCATTATAGTAATGATAAAAAAGGCCATGAACTAATTTAAATAAATTTTTCTTGATGAAAGATGTTGACTGATACGTCATATATAAAAATCAAATGACAGAATTTTGACTGATTACTTAGCATTTTTTTTCAAAAGATTCTAAAATACAGCCTATTGAGTTTTTTGTACTTTGCGCCGCCATTTGAAAGCCATTGTTAATGGCATGACTACTGCTTTTTTATTTGAGCTAATTTTTTAACGCTATTTAGGTTATTTTCCGACATTTTATTTTTATTACTGATTCATAGATTTCTAATAAGTTTTAGGAGTTGTTTCCAATTTTGCAATCTTTTGCGAATTTTCCCTATAGAAGTGATTTTTTTCTGTAAGCTTTCTGATTCTTTACTGCTTAGCGAGTTTTACTCATCATCATGCTATCGTCATGCTCCTGCTAGCAAGATTTTGTGAGTTTCTGCCAATTTAGTGATTTTTACCGAATTTTCGCCATTCCTTATAGTTTTAGCGACTTTTAATCAATGATTTAAAAGTTTGCAATTTTTCGCGTATTTTCGATATTTTCGCGATAGGTGTGATATTTTCCAAAATTTTTACATATCCTTTATTTTTAGGGACTACTAATCGTATTACACTTTGCAATATTTACCATTTTAGCAAACTTTTCTGAATTTGAAGATTTTTCGCGCCTTTTCGCGAAAATTTGGTCACTCCTAACAGTACATATGTAAATAAGATTATAAATAGTTGTAGGAAACAACTTCGTTTAATACACATACTAAATCTATGTACATACGATTGTCAGTTCTTACAATATTGTAAGTAAAATGTGCTAAAAAGTTCTTCCAATCGTGTGAACTGAAAATTTTTGTCTGACAACGTTGGTAGAAAAAGCATTGTCAGTCGATTTTAAAACTACCTGCTGACAAAAAATTTGTCAGAAATCTCACAATCGTGTGAACACATTGCGTTACCATTGTCAGATTATTGGCAAATAATTGTCAGACATTTTTTAATTGTCAGATGTGCGAAGTTTATATATTGGCCGCATTGCACACATTTTTTTAGGAAAAAATGAAAATAAGAGAAATTATGCAGCTAAAATAGTTAAAATTGCTTCTTTATGTTTAATAATAATTTATATATTTTTACTTTTTAAAGTTGACACAAGCACAGATGATAAATAATTGATGATTTCTGTTAAATGATATCCGTCTGGCAGCGCCAAACAACAGATCTGACAATTTTTGCATCTGACAATCGTGTGAACGGCCAATTTCTTTACTGACAATATTGTCAGATAAATTTATTGTCAGACAACTGTCTGCGAATAAATTGTAAGCTTTTCTAACAACTTTGATACAGCCGTGTGAACTAACAATATACCATGTGCTGACAATTTTTTATTGTCAGTACATCGTCAGCACATTGGCAGATCTGACAATATTGTAAGATCTCACAACCGTCTGTATAGGGCTTAAAAGGTTTCTAAAATTAATGTGGTTGATAGCAGGTATGGTATTAACAAACAAAAAATCGTATGGTTGATAGCCAAATAATAAAGAATTAAAAAAAGGTACCAAATTTAATTTTTTTGTCTCGGAAATTTTTCTCAGAGGTGTAGCTGATATCGCCGAACAGTTTTCAGTCAAAAAGTGATTTTCAAGATATTGGTTCATAGCAGGTATTGAATATACACCATCGATGTACATACATACACTATTTGTCATCAAAAACTCGTTTAAGTTGACTCATTTTGAATATATGTATGTTGGCTCTCGATATGTACTCTCGATATGCTCATGTACTGAAAAGCCAAGTTACTTCTTTAACTAATTTACTTGAACTAGAAAACAAATGATCCATTTTAAGTTTATGGATTCAAACATATTTTCGTAACCATTGATGTCAAAATTAAATTTTTTATCCTTGCCTATGTATAAAATATGTTTTTTTATATTAAGTTTAACAACAGTTAGAATCTTTGTCAACGCGTTGTCAACGTAGTGCTTTTAACACTGTTTTCGGTGCTTTTTAAAAACTTCAAAGCGGAAAGTTTTATCTATCACTCTTAGCCTTTTTTACGCCAAATATTAATTTATACATATACAATGCCGCTCATCTGAATAAGTTGAATATTTTAACAATAGCTCTTAACAATTCTCGCAATATTTGTTGTTCAAACTACCAATGCAATTTAAGGTTTATCAAATTTTTAAATTTATCATAAGTAAGTATATAGAAAAAAGTTTGAACATAAATAGAATGAAAAAAGAAACAGATTGTTCATATATATTATTAATTTATAAATAAGAAACAGGAATTATTTCATTCACCGTATGAATTAATTTTTTATAAATAAATTTATGAGATCTACGTTGCCTTGAAAAAAATTGTTAGCTTTTTTTGTAAACAAATTTAAAATTTTTTTTATTTATATAAAGTAAAAATATAGTTTATTTACAATACTCTGTTTGCAGAAAGGAAAGAGTTGAGCCTAGTACTGAATTTTTAAAAATATTTTTTAAAAGAAATATGTATTATTTGTATAAGTAGGGATTAATTAATGATAAACAATTTTGTTTCCAAAACGTAAATAAAAATTCAACATTTTTTCTTTAACAGAATTTAATATTAAAAATCATTTCCTGATGAAGTCGACAAAGCGTATCGACGAAACGTTGGGATAAAGATTAAAAAATTCGTTTTATTTACATCGCCGAAAAAATCAACATTGGGGGTATTCATAAGGTGTCTTATGTCATAAAGTGTTAATATTTTAAGATAGTTTAAAAATATTGTTGTTGTGATTCAAATAAAAAAGTCCTAAAATAATAAGACTTTTTGAGCTGTGTTTATTGTTTTGTCATAACTACACAGTAAAAATCTGAGCCGAACGGGAGAAACTCTTTAGTCGAGCCGGTGATAATATTTACAATCCGCCGCCATTGATATAAATGAACGTATGTAATATGCATTAAAGTACGACCTAAAACTGTTCACAGTCTTATAACTTCATATTTGATTACATTTTTATAGCTGTCTAACAAGTAAAAATAAAAAAATCTACACATTTAAAAATACGCAAGTGAGAAAATTTTGTTTGTATACTTTAGCTGGCTGGCAGCCACCTAACGTTTTTCCGCTAGCAGCCGCGTGCAAAAATAGTCGGCGCAGTCACCGGCAACAGCTGGTTTCGTTTATGTTTATGTGTTGGACCAATTTCAATTTCGGTGTGCGTAGAATTTTTTTTACTTTAATTTAAAAAAAAGATATTCAGCTGGGTTTTATTTACTTTATTAACAAATTGAATAATTTAAAAACAAACTGGCTATTATTTTAATTATTTCACTTGTTCTTGGCATTCTGATTTCAAGTATTTATAAGTGCTTTTTTTATCAGCTGACACAAATTTAAAATAGCACACTAACTTATGAGGGGTTGCTCTTAACAGTCATATTTTTTTGTGTTATTATTTTAAAACATATGACTTTATGGCTACCTTTTGGAACCCTTAATTGATTTTTTTATTTTTCTTTTTAATATATTTATAAAAAAGGCACTGTCGTACGCATTTAGTGAAACAGGCAGATAGTGTATTTGTAGAAAATTTCGATTTAAGGAAATGACAATCTAGCTATTTTCTGAAAGCAAATACAATCTTGTTGAAATATTTACACAGAACTACAAAAAATACATATAATGAAAATTCATATTGGTGAAAACTGTATTAAGTGTAGAATTCGGTTTATAAACAAATTTTATATTTTCTGGTTTTATTGTTGTTTTTAAGTTTTTGTTATCTGTTAAGCCTGGTATAAAAGTTACACTGTAAAAAATATTTGGTTGATTATTGTTATTGCTATTTGTGTGGTTTTGGGAATAATTGTTGTTGAGTTTAAGTTTTGTCTCATTTATTAAATTGTTAATGAGATTTATTGGAAAACTATTGTCTTTGAGTAATTTAGTAATAAATATTTAATACTCTAAAAATGAAACTTTTGGCCGTATTAATTATTTGTGTTTTTGGTTGTGTTGCATTAAAATTCATTAGTCTTCCTGATGCTATATCTTTTGCATACCAGTCGAATAAAATTTTGTTCTCTCGTCGTTGAAGAATTATATCTAAATATGGTAAATTGCAGCTTTTCTCCATTTCAACAGTAAATTGTATTTTAGGATGGAAACTGTTAAGTGCCTGTAGAATCTCATTTTTATCGTCAAGTTTAATTATGCCCAAAACGTCGTCTACATACTTAACTATGTATTTCAAACTTATATTTTTCTGTTTTAATTCAGCTAGTGCTTCGTCTAAAAGGCTGTCAAGTATCACATCTGCTATTGTTGGTGACAATGGATTACCCATTGGCATTCCAAATATTTGATTATATATGTTACCGTCATATATGAAATAATTGTTGTCGGTAAGACAAAATTTTAGTATTTTTAAGAATTGGGATTTTGGGATTTTTGTGAATGTTTCAATGTTCCATTTTTTCATTATATTTCTAATGGCAATATGTACCGGAATGTTTGTAAATAGTGAAACTACATCAAATGATATTAATATTTCATTGTTTTGCAGTGTGATGTGTTTAAGTTCGTCTTTTAATTTTTTTGAATTTTTTATATTATATTTTGTAGATATTATATTTTTAATTACTTGCCCAATATGCTTTGATAAATGGTAGCAAGGGACGTTCATTGAAGAAACTATCGGCCGTTGTGGTGTGCCTTCTTTATGAATTTTGGGTAGGCCATAGATTCTGGGGGCAATCCCAGAAGAACAAACTAAGCGTTGTTTTTGTAATATGTCTATATATTCACTTTTGTATAAATGAGTAATTATTGTGTTGTTTTCTTTTTGTAGCTTTGCTGTTGGGTCAATCATCATCGTTCTATATGTGCTTTTATCGTCAAGTAGTGATTTCATTCTTTCTTTGTAGTCCTCTTTATACATTAACACAGTTTTATTTCCCTTGTCTGCTTGTGTTAGCATAATATTCTTGTGCTGCTTTAGAAATCTTTTGGTTTCCTCATAAGCTGCAGTTATAAATTTTTCTTTTGGAGAGTTGTTAATTTTTCTTCTAAATGTTGTTATATTAGTGGCTAGCTTAGTTCTTGTAGCGTCTTTTTCTTTTTCCATATTTTCACTCATCGTTTGTATGTATTGTTCCAAGTCAGCAACGACATGTAAAGGAGAAAAATTTTGATCTCTTATTGGCAGCGAAAATTTTTTCCCTAATGATGTTATCCACATACAATCCTTCGGAACTATAATATTTGTTTTATTTATGAACCAATTCTCATTAAAAACAAAACCATGTAATATGAAATATTTTTCTTTAAGTGTATTCAGCTTAGCGTTCTGTTTTGCGTTTATGATTATCTGCATTTGTTTTGATCTTTCCATTTGTTTTTAAATGAAACTCGTATAATCCTCAGTCGAGAGTAAATTATGTATACCTGTTTTTAGATGGTGAAGCTTTCGTCTAATTATTGTAATATTTATATTTGTTTGTGATATCTCCAGGCTTAAAATTTTTTTATGGAAGTTGTTTTCTATTATATTAAGTTTTCTTTTAATATTGTGACATTGAAAAAAGCTGCTTACTTGTGTTGTTGTATTTTTTGTAGGATTTGGTATTATTCCATATTTTCTAGTTGATAATAAGAACTTTAGTCTTTGTTGTTGTTGTATTAGCCATTTATTTCATTACAATACTCTTTCAATGTTTTGCAAGTTTCGTTATTGTATTTAAGATTGATGTGTTTGAAATATCCCTTCATGTTTAATTATTTGTTTTTTGGTGATTATATGTGAAAAATATTATGTTCAATTATTTAAATGGTACGCTTCGGCAAGCTATCCGATATGATATTGTTGTTTATATTATTTGGCCAATTTTGTAGTTTGGTATTGTTGATTAAATAATCTTCAGCTAACAAGGCCTAACGCAGTTTATGTCAATAAAAAACTTTTTATTACATATTTACCCAACGTTTCATAAATTTTTTATTGACTTTTTCAAGGGCTTCGTCTATTTCAAAATAAAAACTTAATATTATTACCACTTAATATTAAAACCACACAAATAGCAATAACAATAATCAACCACATATTTTTTACGGTGTAACTTTTATACCAGGCTTAACAGATAACAAAAAGTTAAAAACAACAATAAAACCAGAAAATATAAAATTTGCTTATAAACCGAATTCTACACTTAATACAGTTTTCACCAATATGAAAGAAAAAGTTAAAAAAACCACAACAATGCAATGTTGTTTAAGAAGTAAAATGCAAAGGAAATGATGAACAAAACTGCAATTTAATATACATTGGAACAGCAAAACGAGCTTTGGAAACAAGAATGAGTGAACATAAAAAAGACATCACAAAACAGAGAGAAACAACAGCATTATCACAACATATACTCAATACTGGACCTGCAGCTGACTTTGATAATGTTAAAATACTAGATATAGAAAACAAAGGGAAAAAAGATATACTATAGAAAGTCTACGTATACAACAAAATATAAATAGAACGATGAACTTAAAAGAAGACACTAATAACATAAATACGAGCTACAGCGTTGCAATAAGTAGGAAATTTTAACTGTGATATTAATTTTTAAGTTGTGTTTGATTTAATTCTTTATATAAAAATTTTTTAACAGTTTACATATTTTAGAAACACTAATATTTAAATGTAAATTGATTTTATAATATCATTTTGTAAGTTTACCATAATATTTTGGTGTGATTATTTGTAATAATATTAAGTTTTTATCCTGAAATAGACGAAGCCCTTGAAAAAGTCAACAAAAAATTTACGAAACGTTGGGTAAATTTGTAATAAAAAGTTTTTTTTGACATAAACTGCGTTAGGCCTTATTAGCTGAAGATTATTTAATCAACAATACCAAACTACAAAATTGGCCAAATAATATAAACAACAATATCATATCGGATAGCTTGCCGAAACACACTATTTAAATAATTGAACATAATATTTTTCACATATAATCACCAAAAAACAAATAATTAAACATGAAGGGATATTTCAAACACATCAATCTTAAATACAACAACGAAACTTGCAAAACATTGAAAGAGTATTGTAATGAAACAAAAAGGCTAATACAACAACAACAAAGACTAAAGTTCTTATTATCAACTAGAAAATATGGAATAATACCAAATTATACAAAAAATACAACAACACAAGTAAGCAGCTTTTTTCAATGTCACAATATTAAAAGAAACCTGAATATAATAGAAAACAACTTCCATCAAAAAATTTTAAGCCTAGAGATATCACAAACAAATATATATATTACAATAATTAGACGAAAGCTTCACCATCTAAAAACAGGTATACATAATTTACTCTCGACTGAAGATTATACGAGTTTCATTTATAAACAAATTGAAAGATCAAAACAAATGCAAATAATCATAAACGCAAAACAGAACGCTAAGCTGAATACATTTAAAGAAAAATATTTCATATTACATGGTTTTGTTTCTAATGAGAATTGGTTCATAAATAAAACAAATATTATAGTTCCGAAGGATTGTATGTGGATAACATCATTAGGAAAAAAAATTTCGCTGCCAATAAGAGATCAAAAGTTTTCTCCTTCACATGTCATTGCTGACTTGGAACAATACATACAAACGATGGGTGAAAATATGGAAAAAGAAAAAGACGTTACAAGAACTAAGCTAGCCACTAATATAACAACATTTAGAAGAAAAATTAACAACTCTCCAAAAGAAAAATTTATAACTGCAGCTTATGAGGAAACCAAAAGATTTCTAAAGCAGCACAAGAATATTATGCTAACACAAGCAGACAAGGGAAATAAAACTGTGTTAATGTATAAAGAGGACTACAAAGAAAGAATGAAATCACTACTTGACGATAAAAGCACATATAGAACGATGAGGATTGACCCAACAGCAAAGCTACAAAAAGAAAACAACACAATAATTACTCATTTGTACAAAAGTGAATATATAGACATATCACAAAAACAACGCTTAGTTTGTTCTTCTGGGATTGCCCCCCGAATCTATGGCCTACCCAAAATTCATAAAGAAGGCACACCACAACGGCCGATAGTTTCTTCAATGAACGTCCCCTGCTACCATTTATCAAAGCATATTGGGCAAGTAATTAAAAATATAATATCTACAAAATATAATATAAAAATTAAAAAAAATTAAAAGACGAACTTAAACACATCACACTGCAAAACAATGAAATATTAATATCATTTGATGTAGTTTCACTATTTACAAACAGTCCGGTACATATTGCCATTAGAAATATAATGAAAAAATGGAACATTATTGAAACATTCACAAAAATCCCAAAATCCCAATTCTTAAAAATACTAAAATTTTGTCTTACCGACAACAATTATTTCATATATGACGGTAACATATTTGGAATGCCAATGGGTAATCCATTGTCACCAACAATATCAGATGTGATACTTGACAGCCTTTTAGACGAAGCACTAGCTGAATTAAAACAGAAAAATATAAGTTTGAAATACATAGTTAAGTATGTAGACGTCGTTTTGGGCATAATTAAACTTGACGATAAAAATGAGATTCTACAGGCACTTAACAGTTTCCATCCTAAAATACAATTTACTGTTGAAATGGAGAAAAGCTGCAATTTACCATATTTAGATATAATTCTACAACGACGAGAGAACAAAATTTTATTCGACTGGTATGCAAAAGATATAGCATCAGGAAGACTAATGAATTTTAATGCAACACAACCAAAAACACAAATAATTAATATGGCCAAAAGTTTCATTTTTAGAGTATTAAATATAAGTGACGAACAATTTCACACCAAGAACATAAATAAAATTACTAAATTACTCAAAGACAATAGTTTTCCAATAAATCTCATTAACAATTTAATAAATGAGACAAAACTTAAACTCAACAACAATTATTCCCAAAACCACACAAATAGCAATAACAATAATCAACCAAATATTTTTTACGGTGTAACTTTTATACCAGGCTTAACAGATAACAAAAAGTTAAAAACAACAATAAAACCAGAAAATATAAAATTTGCTTATAAACCGAATTCTACACTTAATACAGTTTTCACCAATATGAAAGACAAAGTAGAAAAACAACAACAATGCAATGTTGTTTATGAAGTAAAATGCAAAGACAATGATGAACAAAACTGCAATTTAATATACATTGGAACAACAAAACGAACTTTGGAAACAAGAATGAGTGAACATAATAAAGACATCACAAAACAGAGAGAAACAACAGTATTATCACAACATATACTCAATACTGGATATGCAGCTGACTTATATAATGTTAAAATACTAGATATAGAAAACAAATGAAAAAAAGATACACTATAGAAAGTCTACGTATACAACAAAATATAAATAGAACGATGAACTTAAAAGAAGCCACTAATAACATAAATACGAGCTACAGCGTTGCAATAAGTAGGAAATTTTACCTGTGATATTAATTTTTAAGTTGTGTTTGATTTAATTACATATTTTAGAAACACTAATTTTTAAATGTAAATTGATTTTATAATATCATTTTGTAAGTTTACCATAATATTTTGGTGTGATTATTTGTAATAATATTAAGTTTTTATTTTGAAATAGACGAAGCCCTTGAAAAAGTCAACAAAAAATTTACGAAACGTTGGGTAAATATGTAATAAAAAGTTTTTTATTGACATAAACTGCGTTAGGCCTTATTAGCTGAAGATTATTTAATCAACAATACCAAACTACAAAATTGGCCAAGTAATATAAACAACGAAACTCAAATTTATTTTGCAATCGTTCTTAACTGTGATTTTTGTAAGCCCATATTTATTAAAATCTATACCGAAATCGTAAAATTAAAATATTATAGGAAAAAGAATGTTAAAGAACAGTACGAACGTTCTTTAACATATTAACATTTAACAATCAGAACTTAGCTGAATATATTTTAGTCTTTGAATCTTAAAACGCCAGTTTTGTTGAGATTCCTTGAAGTTGCAAAAATATTTACTCCACAGACATTATTTCAAAAGTAATTTTTCACTGTCGCCTAGTGTTTATTTTGTTCTTATTATTTGCATCAAACATAAATAAAGTCGAAAATACAAATTGTCAATTTGATGCATTTTTTATTTATAGCGCTTTTTCTCTATTTAGTGCCTTTTGAAATTTCAAAGCTGGCAACGCTGTTTGTGAATTCCTTGCATAGCCATTGGATGTACACTTACAGTGGGAGGCATAGATATTGGCACAATAATTTTTTTACTCTTCGACTAATGACATACATACATACACATATGTATGCTTGTACATTGTACATACATACATATATATGTACATAGTATATATTTTACTTCAGAGATGATGTGAATCTACCTATGAACGCACATAATTACATATTTGTGTACTAATATATATAAAAAATTATTAAATCTGCATTTTGATGATGTGAATCTACCTATGAACGCACATAATTACATATTTGTGTACTCATATATATAAAAAATTATTAAATCTGCATTTTTAATTATTGAAATTCTATTTTAGTTTTTAGGTGTAATTACAGAAAGCATTTTGACTGAAAAATAATCATAACTCCAGTCTTATGATTATTGACTAAGAATTCGGATTCACAAAATAAAATAGTATTTATTTAATTACAATTTTTGGGGGTAAATAATCTAATAGAGTTCACCGATAAATACATATGTATATCAAACACTATTTGATATCACAACAGAATAGTGTACAATCACACTAAATGTCCATAACTATTTTACGAAACAATATACTTATGTACATAATAACACTTTTTTTCATTTAAAAACTTTTTCCAAAATACAGCTAATACTGTAAGTTATTTGACTTTAGGTTAGTACACAACATAAAAAAATATGCTCGCCAATTAATTAAACTATCCCTGAAACTAAAAGATATATTCCACATACATACACAAACAGAAAATTTTCAATGTAAAATCGTCGACTACCAGGTTAATTGAAAATTTTTCGGTAGTGATTTTGCTTCATAGGTGTTTCACGTTAATTCAACTTGATTTGCAATAATCTTGAAAGAAAATTTTTTTCTTTTTAAATGACTACATTTCACGTTGATTTAATATTCCATTACAGTTGACACTGAAATAATACAAAGAATCGTGTTGAATCAAAGTTGTTTCGAGTTGAAACAAAATGAATTAAATATAGGATCAACTAGAATAATTCATGTTGAAAAGTTATATCAAGTTGAAACAACAAGACTTTAATGCTAGGATCCCGCCCGGTGGTCGAGATTCGACCACTTGGTCCGTAACCGGGTTTGTTTATAACCAGGTTTCTTAGCCAAAAAGACATTGTGCACATCTAGAGAAAAATACATGTTAAACCATATCTTTGTCATCAATATTGATAGACAATAAGATACTTAAAACAAATTGTGTGACCTATTTATATATAAGATTTTACTTAAGTGATATGTACATACTTATTAGTATAGGCATCAGCAAACTTTGTGTTGTAGTTGGCTGCCTCAGCCAAAATTTGAACTCGTGCCACGTGCATTATAGTCCACGCGCTAACCACTGCAGACACAACAGATTCAAACTTAACTTTAGGTACAAACCAAATAAATACCATAGTATGAAAAATGGTAAAAGTGAACACGAACGCTGATGAAACTGTGTAGCGGCCTGTCGACATGAGTAGTACTGATCCGTTCTATTAATCAGATTTGAATATTCAAATACTCCACTTTTAATAAATAAGTTGAATTTACATTAATTCAGATATTGAACTTAAAATAATAAATTTCAGACTTATACCTATTCAGTTCAAAAAATAAAATTACGTAAAAATAATTATTAAATGCGATCGGCTAGCGCAAAAAGCTATATGCCTGTTTAACTTATCTGTTGATTGTCTGAAACTAGCAGACAAATAACTAAGAAAACCAGTTTAAGCATGTATAAAAAAAGGTTTGATTGTAGGCAGTGATACAAATGCATCAAAGCGAAAAATAATCAGAGCTTTTTGAGCGTTGGATTGAATCAGATAGAGAGGATTTCGGCGAACTAAATTCAGTTGCAAAAAAATTAATGCAAGAATTTACATGAAAAACTCTTCTATTCTATTTCTTGACAAAAGTTTGTTAAATAGCTGATGTTTCCTTGTAAAAAGCATATACCTTCATGAGTGGTAAAAGTGAACAATAACTAGAGTTGTAAAATTATTGAGTATTCGGGTATGAAACTCAATACCAGTAGTTTTTTGAGTACTCGATACTCAAAAGTAGTTACTCAATACTTTCAGAGTTGTATTTTCCAGCAAAATATATTGTAATTTATGGTACAAAAAATTACTGAACTAAAAATATATGTTTTATTTAATAAAAACCTCGTAAAAACAATAAAAATTGCAGTTTTAATTCAAGAAGGTTAATAAACTACAATTCTCACAAGTAAGATTGAATTTCTTAAATTTTGATTTACTTTGATTCATCAATTCAGGGAACCATTAAAGTATTGAGTAGTATTGAGTCAAGACATAATAAGTATCGAGTAGTATCGAATATTCAAAAGTATCGAAATTTTACAACTCTAACAAGAACGCTGATGTGACGGTGTAGCGGCCTGTCGAAAACAGAAGAACTGATCCGTTCTGCTAATCTGATTTGAATATTCAAACTCTCCACTCTTAATAAATAATTTGGATATGCATTAATTCAAATATTGAACTAAAAAGCCGAAATAATAGATATCAGACTTACTATTCAGTTGAAGAAATAAAATACGTAAAATTAAGGATTTCGTTTTAATTCAACATGATTTAATTGATTATTTAACATAGACTTTATTTGAAATTAAAGTTATAGTTATGTTGATTTAAAATTAAAAGTAACGTTTACAACAAAGTTGGTTTAACCGTGAAAAATATTAAATCAAACAGATTTACGGCTAGATTAATAATTTTCCGTTTAAAATAAATATGAAACAATGGTAATTTTACAACAACAACAACTACTCACACAACTAAGCACAACAGTGAATAAACACCAACACACTTTAACAACAACATATTTTTTGTAAATTTTATTTGACTTTATTAAACAAAGTTATTGTGGCAATATATATATGCGACACTGTATTGCATATAAAGATGGCGTACCACAGCGGCCATATTTGTATACGTTTGTATGTGTGTATCAATAATACAATATGCTTAGATCAATGTTACAAACAAAGCTGCCAGATAAAGCTGGCATAAAATGGTTAAATTTCTTGGAACAAAGCGTCAGGACGATTTTTTCAAACGTCAAATAGTCGTAAATGTATAATTCCACTGTTTTTAAGAAATTTAATAGTATTTTCGTTTTAATAAATTAAGCAACATTTTACTGAAATTTTGATATTTTTTTATTTTATGATTAATCAAAATGTTGATTAATCAAATAATTAACATTTTTATTACTCAAATTTAAATCATTTTACTCAAAATAACAAAACAAAGAAAATTAAATTCACATATGCAAATATAGAACGAATGAAATATAAAACAAAATATAAACAAGAGCATAAAAACAAAAAACACAATTTATTCCATTCTTCAAAATATGAATTATTTTGAAACATGATTTGTCAAATAATCCTCTTTTGAATAATGGTTCATTTACATCTGAGCGAAAGCTAGTACTCACGAGATTTGAAGTTTAATCTAGTGGTTTTTACTATATTTCCTATACAAAACGATATCTTTATAAATGTCAAAAAGCTTGGTGTAAACGGGATAGATATCGACAATAATTTCAATTGTAATCTGCTAGATTTTGCTCTGGTGTAAATGCAGTTTAATCAAATTTAGAACTATTTCCTTAATCAGCTTTCTGATTAATCGTACTAATCGTACTAATTCCCTAATTTTTACACTTTGATATATATAATTTAAATACTTGAATTCGGAAATTACTTCTCTAATTAAGCAATTTTTAAATTAAAATTTCTTTCATTAGAAAAGGAATAATAATTTAAATATATATGCACCAGTTTAGCAGCACGGATCAGTGCTCATTTCGAGGCTACTTAATTACAAAAAACTATTTGCTAATTTAAACATTGAACTTGAACCAAAAAAAAAAATTATTGGATTTTTACATTTTGTATATAAAATTGAGCTAAGTTTGTATATGTAACATATCCTGAACTTATCAACCTTAGAACGCAGATATAAGATTTGGCTTAGATTTGTAAATCGGGAAATACATTACACAATACTATTGGATATTTTAGTCTTATTAGTATTTAAATTTTGCCGTAGCCTATACAAAAAGTTAATTATTAATTTTAAGTAAACAGGGCAAAATTTTCCTGGCAGTAAAAAGTTTATATAAAATTTAATCAAAATCAAAAGAATATTATACAATATTGTCAACATACTTTCGGTATTATAAATTTTCCTTGATTTTACAATAAAAATAAAAATCGAAATTCTGCTCTGTATGGTGCATTGCCCACTAAGAATTTCTGTGCTGCATTAACTTTTTAAAAGTTGCATTATAATATAATATTGTCATTATATAATATAATGTTGCCATTAAATGCTAAAAATTTGTCAAAATCACTTATGTACCGAAAATTCGTAAATCGGAAACAGCTTCTAAATTTCTTTAAAATACTTCAGCTTACTATTATAACACACCATAAAATAAGTTATAAATTGAAAATTTTTAAATTTTGGACAAAGATAATTTCTTTTATCGCCTAAATTTCGTAAAATCCGTCTGAATTTTGAAAACCATGTTTAAATATGTAAAGTAGGTCAAATGCAGCAAGAAATGTGTTGTCTTGTATATCAACAAAACTGGCAAAAAGTTGACATCGGAAACAAACCATAAGATTGGTAATAAATTCTTAAAGAAAATAGTAAATCCCTTTTAACGCCAAAACTTTCGTGACCAAAAAGTTGTCATGTTAGATCATCATACATATATATATATATATATATATATATATATATATATATATATATATATATATATATATATATATATATATATATATATATATATATATATATATATATATATATATATATATATATATATATATATATATATATATATATATATATATATATATATATATATATATATATATATATATATATATATATATATATATATATATATATATATATATATATATATATATATATATATATATATATATATATATATATATATATATATATATATATATATATATATATATATATATATATATATATATATATATATATATATATATATATATATATATATATATATATATATATATATATATATATATATATATATATATATATATATATATATATATATATATATATATATATATATATATATATATATATATATATATATATATATATATATATATATATATATATATATATATATATATATATATATATATATATATATATATATATATATATATATATATATATATATATATATATATATATATATATATATATATATATATATATATATATATATATATATATATATATATATATATATATATATATATATATATATATATATATATATATATATATATATATATATATATATATATATATATATATATATATATATATA
>OY101450.1:69569703-69732203 GCA_956483635.1 Panzeria rudis | reverse complement strand
CGCAATAAAACTTAAACAATTAAATAAACACGCAGTACCTAAAACTGTAAAGTAAACTGATTTTATTACATACGTTTTAAATAATTAAATAGTGTATTTGTCGACCCAGTAAACATTGTCAATCGAAGAAATACCTTGTTTTGTTTAAAGTAAGACAAATGGTCGATCGAAGGGACTAACTGCCCAGTGATAAATAACCTCAAGGTGATCAATAAATTCCAAAAAACTTTTAATAGTGTTTTCCAAATGGATATCGGAATACTATGTGCAGGTTACATTCGTCCATCCATACATGAATTACTTTCGTCATTATGGCAAACTTTTCAATAGTGTTAAAGACAACTATTACCAAGATATTAAGTGTATGATCGAAATGGAAAACTAAATTTACGCTTGAATATTGATTAAACAATAAACCTTGCAATCCCTGTAAAAAACGAGATTTTGCCTAAAGAAAAGTGACTGTACATAAAAGGAAATAAACAGTACCAATTTTTTCTAAATGCTAAATAAAAATCAAAATAGAACCAAGATATATGCTGTGCATACAGGTGTTTATAGTGATGTATAACAATTGTTTCAAACCGTCAGTATGCTTAAACATACCTGTGTCGATTATCATAACATCTTAAGTCGAGTTAAGTCAAAATCGAGTTATGATATAAACATACATCCGTCCCTATGAAAAATCGTAAACTTGCCATCTATAAAAAGAAGAGAACAAAACTTAAAACGACTATAAATCCAATAAGACATTAACGAAAGTACAAAAAAAAGAAAAAACTTTAAATCGTTTACCACAACAACATACATTAATTATCTATAACAAAATCATTATAAACGAAATCCCAGCGAAACTACAGAAACAAAAGAAAAATAATGACAACATAAAGAAACATAAAAAAAAATACAACAACCAAAAACTACTACAACTGAACAAAATAACAACAAAACTATCAACACAGCCTAGCGAAGGAAGAGGAGAATTCACCGACTGTTGAAAACATCGACGGCAGTTACTTAGTAAGTAATTTTAAGATGTAGAGTAGAACATAAGAGTATCTATCAGTTAGTTAAAGGAATGTAATCATTGACCAGAGGAAGTTGTTTTCTTGTATTAATTTCTTTCGTTCCCTTTATGAAATTCTTTCTGCAATAATCCCATTCGTTTAATCCCTATTTTTGTGTGTACTAACACAGAAAAAGCTAAAACTCCCCTTTACCTAAATCCTCTCTCAATTAAACCACACCTTAGTAAAAGTGGTTATACATTTTTTTGATCACATACATTCATAAAAGTCGTTCTAGTTTTTTCTGTGTAGTTACCAATTATTTACCACCATTTCCCTATTATATTGTCATATTGTAAACAACTTAAAGGAGTGCCATCGCTGACCAGAAGGACTTCCCTTACATTTTTCTTTTGTTGTATAAGTCATTGTATTAAATCCTGCCTCCAACGATTGCATTCATTTATGTCAAATACATTTTTATATTGAATATAGATATGTAAAACTACTAACCCAAATCAAAATAATGTTCAATAAAACAAACAATACTTTTACCATGAAATTTTAAATTTGTCGTTCCTTTGAGAAAGGAAGGTTGTCCGTGGTAGTATGTGGAAGTGAACAGTGAGTATTATCAAATGTGACGTCAGCATCTAGTCACTACAGTTGTACGGAATTGATCAAGTTGCTACAAACTCTATTGCCTTTATTAATTTTATATATTGTGGATTTAGTTTATTGGCAAGTATATATATTTTTTGCTATGCTTACGCGGCGATGAAATTCGGGTCGAGAACCACACCACAGTTGCTTGAGCTAGCCGTTTTCACCTAATATGCCAACGATTCGTAATTTTCAAGGAATCATATCTTTTAATTATTTTAAGATTGCCTATAATAAAAACCGCGCGTAACATAGATGGCGCCCAACGAAAAAGACCTCGACATGTTTTTTTTGTACGTGACAAGGTCATTTAGTCATAACTTTTGATACTTAATTCAACTGGCTATACACAGGCTAAACGCATAATTAGTATGGCATTAATTCATTCATTAACACCAAATACCTTGCTTTAGTATAAGTCATAGATTTTTTTGGAATGCTATTAATTCTAGTTCTAGTTGCGATACGAAAATCATTGTATTTAAAATTTTAGCCATCCCCACTGCACGGTTTTGTATAAGTCTTGGATTCTGAATATTAGTCTACTTCGGACTCTAATTGCGATGCAAATCCTTGTATGGGCGGTAAGCCAGACAATTTCAGAATGAAAGGTGAAATAGAGATGCACTATAGCGTGAAAATATAATGGGAATTCATTTTGTTATTAAATATTTATTGCTGATGTCAAAGCGATTTTAAAGTTTTTTTGAAGAAATTATAAAATAGCAAAATGGGTTTTAACATTGCTGAATCAGCACTGGATCAATTTTGTACAATTGGGTATATTTTCTGATACGACATTCGGGAATGTGAGTCCTTGATATTTGTTTTCCTATGCAACATTCCAGATTTTGTCTAACCTCGCTCTTTTAATATCAGGTTCATTGGGTTGTTTCAAGGGTGACTTTAAGTCATCTGTCAAATGTTATAGTACAATTTTGCAGTTTTGCGAAAGAAATTCTTGCCTTAACCCTTTGAGCAAAAGGCTCTCCGGGAATTTGCCAGTCTTAAACTTTGTGTTATATAACTGTTTACAGTTTAATTGTTTAACTGCGGTGAAGTCTAAGGACACCTTAGAATTAGGATTGGGATAAGGCCAATTAAAACTTTGAGAGGATTCAGAAAATATAAGTATATGCGCGTATATAATTATACGCCAAATTCAAATCAAAAGTTGTTTTATGTTATAAAATAAGATAAAGCAAATATTAGTTATGAAGTAATCTTAACAAAGTCAGTGAAAACTTTTCCTAAACAATTAGTTCACTTAGCGTGTTTTGATCATGATCACTGTTTACTTGTGTTGCTCCACTGATAACCGGAATTTCTCGTGGATACATTGTTTTTTTTATGTACACATCCAACCTTTATAACCCCTTATTGATTAAGGATTTATTTATATTTTATTATTCTTTTTTTTACATATTTTTATATATCCTACACCTACATATACCTCTAGCTAGGTATACGAATCCCCTTCTTATTCCTACGCTGTGCGACAGACGATAGACAGTATCTATAACTACAAAAGGTAAACGACAGAATAGACAGACTTATTCAGTTTTGTTTATATTTCCTTTTTTCGGTCAGAATTTTAGTATGCCAATAAACACTCGCTTCATCTAACAGTCAGAATACTCCTCAAGAAAGCGACAATTCCTTAGAAAACCATAAAGCTTCAGGAGCTCTTGATATTCCACCATTTTCCCAACCGAAAATACCACGAACTCCTCCGCGTAGCTCTAGTGCACCTTCCACTGAAAATTTGTTGAATCTTTCTGATACAGCAATTCAGCCTGTGCAAACACAGGACAGCTTACTGGACACATCCTATTTTAAGGGTTTTGCAGACCACCAAGATATTTTGGATTCGAACGAAAATATGGCTTGAAATGATCTCAGCCAAACTAATGTTCCAACAGGTGATCCACCTGCTGGAGTTAGCAAAAATTGGTTAGCCATGTTACATCAGACAATTAGGTCGGGTCAAGAAGAATTTAGATCCGAAATCAATGCTTTGAAATCAACCTTAACCCAGTTGACCGCAAATCCACATCAAGTCGCTTCGACCTCCTCCGGTTTTTTGGGAAACAATGGCCATTCAGGTATTGTTTCTCATACCCCACCTACTAGTCCCAGTGTTCTTAATCCAAAATTAGAACAATGGAAAGTTTCTTTTGATGGTACCGGAAGTATATCCGATTTCCTATTCAAGATTGATACCCTGTTAGGACGAACGCGTTGCTCAGAAGCCCATTTACTGCATAATTTCCAAATTTTCCTTAACGCCAAAGCCGAAAAATGGTATTGGGAATTCATTAAGCAGAATCGTGATCCTTCCTATGCCTTCTTAAAATATTCAATTACAAAAGAATTTGGGACGCTAGATACGGATCACGACCTGTTAATGAAAATTCACATGAGGAAACAACAAGCCAAAGAATCATACGATGATTATCATTCCTTTGTAGTTTCCTTAAACTCTCGCATGATAGAACCCATAGCGGAGGCCAAACTGATTGACATCTTGAAGAATAACGTTAATTCTCAGACTCGATTCTTGCTGTTTAACACAAATCCCTCTAGCTTACATGAGCTAAGAAATCTTGCCAGAAACGCAGAAAAAATCCTTCGTGAAGGAAAGCTAATGACCACCAATACCCTTCAAACTCGTCAGGTAAATGAGCTAGATTTGGACTCAGTGAGTGTTGATGATAATAATGAGTATGAAATCGACCCTCAACTCGAGGCTTTGCAGTTGCCGCGCCGCAATAACCCGCCCGACTACTCTAGAATTGAATGCTGGAATTGCCTGAAACATGGCCACTCATACATTTATTGTCCTGAGGAGGTCAGGCACCTATTCTGTTACAAATGCGGTCAGCGAGGGGCGGTGACCACCAAATGCAAAAACCCCCATCCGGGAAACCGGAAACGGAGCGAGAAGGCCACCGGAGACTCTCGTCCTCCGAGTCAAACCCCGAGTTCGTAATCGATCATACGGTAACTTTTCCACAGGAAAAGGAACCACGATCAGCAAATTCATTAACCTCATTACTAATTTTAACGAATTCTCATAACACCAAGTCATTGTCTCTACCCAGAAAGATACTAGATTGTAGATATCGATTTGATCAAAGAAAGAATTTTCGAAAATTATTGGAATCCTCTCTTTTAGTCAATACCGCGGATGAAAGACCTTTCGCGAAGGTTATGATTCTTGAAGAAGCTTTCTATGGCTTATTAGACGATTTGATCAAAGAAAGAATTTTCGAAAATTATTGGAATCCTCTCTTTTAGCCAATACCGCGGATGAAAGACCTTTCGCGAAGGTTATGATTCTTGAAGAAGCTTTCTATGGCTTATTAGACTCAGGGGCTAATGTCTCGGTGCTGGGAAGAAATAGTTTAAGAGTTTAATAAACGAAATAATATTGCCCTAAGACCTTTCCATTCAAGAATTTCAACGGCTGATGGCTCTAAAAATAACGTTTTGGGTCACTGCAAATTGGGTGTTTCGTATAAAGGGGTCACCAAAACCATAGATTTTTACATTGTTCCTACTCTAAATCAGGAAGTTTATTTAGGCTTGGATTTCTGGCGTAGCTTCGCTATTGCGCCACACATAATTCCCGTCGTTGGATCACTGATTGTTAACCAGTCAACAACTGAGAACCCTTATTTTCATCAGCTGACAGCGGAGCAAAGTCTAGAGTTAGAAGCTGTAGTGTCTACATTTCCTTCATTTGAAAAATCTGGTCTAGGCTGTACCAAACTTTTGCAACATCATATCGATACTGGTGATTCCGTCCCCATTAAGTGCAAGCTTTACCCCCTCTCGCCACCAAGACAAGCAGAGGTTTATAAGGAGCTCGATCGGCTATTAGAAATTGGAGTTATAGAGGAATCAAATTCTCCATGGTGCTTTCCCATTGTAAACGTTAGGAAGCCTGGCAAAGTGCGCTTATGTTTAGATTCTTGGAAACTAAATATGATTACTAAAAAGGATGCGTACCCTCTACCACATATCCATGGTCTGATCAGCAGGTTAAGAGACACGCATTTTATTAGCGGGATAGACCTGAAGGATGCATTCTTTCAGATCCCCCTCACGGAATCGTCAAAGGAGAAAACTGCTTTCGAAGTGCCAGGTAGACCGTTCTACCAGTACAGGATAATGCCATTCGGTCTGTGTAATGGGCCCCAGACTATGTCCCGCCTAATGGACAGGGTGATCCCTGCCTGTCTGAGGGAAAGGGTATTTATTTATCTTGACGACCTGGTTTGTAGCGCTACTTTTGAGGAACATCTGGAACTATTACGCCAAGTCGCAAACTGTCTAAGGAACGCTGGACTCACAATCAACGTGGATAAGAGTAAATTTTGCCAGGCCGAAATAAAATATTTAGGGAATCGTATTGGTAGCGGGTGTCTAAAAGTTGATCCGGAAGAGGTATCAGCGATTGCCGCGTTCCCTATCCCTAAAACACCCCGTCAAATTCGCCGTTTTGTAGGCATGGCAAACTGGTATCGTTCCTTTGTTCGAAATTTCGCCAGTAAGGCTGGTCCATTAACCGATTGTCTACGTAAGTATGGTGGAAAATTTCTCTTAACCCCCGAAGCTAAGGCTAGCTTTGAGAAACTCAAAAAAGCTTTGTCTACGGCCCCTGTTCTAGCTCAACCAGATTTCTCCAGAGAATTCATCATACAGTGTGATGCATCTCGTATCGGGGTAGGCGGCGTGTTATACCAGGTAGACGACGAAAATAATGCTTAGCTGCAGTTATCTCGGCAGAAAGATTTAGACCACGTTGAAGGCTTGCCCTTTCGAATAATTACCGATCATTCAAGCTTAAGATGGTTGATGACTCAGGAAGATTTGAGCGGTAGACTGGCTCGATGGAGCCTTAAGCTACAAGGCTTTGATTTCCGAAGTGAGCATCGAAAAGGTTCCCTAAACGTGGTCGCAGACGCCCTTTCGCAGTTTGATGTCGATGCCCTTAAAATTGATTGTACTTTTCCCGAAATCGATTTAACTTCCGAAAAATTCTCGTGCTCAGAATATGAAGATCTGAAAAATAGCGTTTCCACGAACAAAGACCTGCTTCCCGACCTTCGTCTCGCAGATAACCATGTATACAAGCGACTGCACTTTCGGCAAGGGATTGACCAAGAAGAAGAAGAAAGCCTGTGGAGATTATGGCTTCCCAAGTCTCTAGCTGAAGAAGCAGTAAAACTGGCACACAACTTAAATTGCCACGGCGGTTATTTTAAAACTCTTTCCCGGGTACGCCAAAAGTATTATTGGCCCTCGATGGCTCGTGACGTAAGAAAATACGTGAGTGAATGTGATGACTGTAAGATCATTAAACCCTCAACCCAACTTCTCCGACCACTTATGGGTGAAGCTTTCTTCACCGCACGTCCATTTCAGCGCTTATACTGTGACTTCTTAGGCCCTTATCCGGCATCCAAGTCGAAGAATACCCAGCTCTTTATCGTTATCGATCACTTTACTAAATTCATACTCCTCCAGCCTTTACGTTCCGCTACTTCCATAAATGTCATCGATTTTTTCAAAAATTATTTGTTTAACACCTTCGGGGTTCCGGAGTTTGTCCATAGCGACAACGGAAAGCAATTTATTTCAAACGAAATGCAAGAATTCTTTTCCCTTTTTGGAGTGACACACATTAGAACCGGTCTGTACTCGCCACAGACTAACGCCTCCGAGCGAGCGAACCGAGAGGTAATATCAAAAATTCGGTTCTTTCTCAAAGACCAAACCGATCATGTTAATTGGGATTTGGGCATACCACGCATTTTATCTGTCTTGCGCAGTGACTTTCACGTGGCCATTCAGTGTTCACCCTATTACGCCATGTTTGGCCAAAATATGTGTATGCTTCGTATCCTCTGTTAGCTAACCCCAATATGCTAGATGATGATACCGTCATTAAGAGAGCGGATAAAATGAATAATATTAGAGCGAAAATTACTCAAAACCTCGCAAAGGCTCACGAGAAGGCCGCTAGGTCTTATAACACCCGTACTAAACATATCAATTATGTTATTGGCCAAGAAGTATTTAGAAAAAACCGCATTCTCAGTAATTTCAAAAAGGGTTTGAATACCAAATTTGCCCCTAAGTTTGTAAAATGCAGAATTCGTGCCAAAATAGGAAACGCGTTGTATGATATTGAGGATCTTCAAGGTAGATTGGTTGGAAGATATCATGCCTCAGATTTAAGACCGTAAGGAGTAAATCTCATTAGTAGTTATTTTGCCCGGCTTTTCGTGGGTCGTGCCACATGTTATTGTAATGTATATACTTTGGGGTGTAAATCCTTTTTCCTGTTCTTAAATCATTTAGAAATTGCTTACGAAGCAGTTTTGTTAGGGATTTACACCAAAATATTCCTAACCTACCCTAACCTTTTAACACGGTCTGAATCCCGTACAGGATTGGAATGTTCACATCTTCTTTTATTCTTTTGCACACGTCACACCATCCATGTAAAGCTTCATAGTAGTGGTATTGCACACGACACCACAAAACGATCCGTTACCAAGTTTAATGTATAATTATGCTGCTTTTCCCCTTAAAATCGTTTTAGAATCCCGTTAGTTTGTATACATAGCTATTCATGTATATAAAATTTTGGTAACTTCATGGGCAGAAAAACGAATGATAGTCAGTCAATGTTAATATTTGATAGAGTGCGGTCACTTAAATAAAAACGAAACTCAACCTAAAGTGTAAAAAAGGGAAGTTTTAAAATGAAAATTTCAAAAGGAATAAACTGAATTAAATTTCAAAGTTCATACATAGTAGTGCTTATTCCTATACCCACAATAAAACTTAAACAATTAAATAAACACGCAGTACCTAAAACTGTAAAGTAAACTGATTTTATTGCATACGTCTTTAATAATTAAATAGTGTATTTGTCGACCCAGTAAACATTATCAGTCGAAGAAACACCTGTTTTGTTTAAAGTAAGACAAATGGTCGATCGAAGGGACTAACTCCCCAGTGATAAATAACCTCAAGGTGATGAATAAATTCCAAAAAACTTTTAATAGTGTTTTCCAAATGGATATCGGAATACTATGTGCAGGTTACATTCGTCCATCCATACATGAATTACTTTCGTCATTATGGCAAACTTTTCAATAGTGTTAAAGACAACTATTACCAAGATATTAAGTGCATGATCGAAATGGAAAACTAAATTTACGCTTGAATATTGATTAAACAATAAACCTTGCAATCCCTGTAAAAAACGAAATTTTGCCTAAAGAAAAGTGACCGTACATAAAAGGAAATAAACAGTAGTAAATATTTTCTAAATGCTAAATAAAAATCAAAATAAAACCAAGATATATGCTGTGCATACAGGTGTTTATAGTGGTGTATAACAATTGTTTCAGTATGCTTAAACATACCTGTGTCGATTATCATAACATCTTAAGTCGAGTTAAGTCAAAATCGAGTTATGATATAAACATACATCCGTCCCTATGAAAAATCGTGAACTTGCCATCTAAAAAAAGAAGAGAACAAAACTTAAAACGAATATGAATCCAATAAGACATTAACAAAAGTACAAAAAAAATACAAAAAACTAAATTTTTTACCACAACAACATACATTAATTATCTTTAACAAAATCATTATAAACGAAATCCCAGCGAAACTACAGAAACAAAAGAAAAATAATGACAACATAAAGAAACATAAAGAAAAAAAATTACAACAACCAAAAACTACTACAACTGAACAAAATAACAACAAAACTATCAACACAGCCTAGCGAAGGAAGAGGAGAATTCACCGACCGATGAAAACATCGACGGCAGTTATTTAGTAAGTAATTTTAAGATGTAGAGTAGAACATAAGAGTATCTATCAGTTAGTTAAAGGAATGTAATCATTGACCAGAGGAAGTTATTTTCTTGTATTAATTTCTTTCGTTCCCTTTATGAAATTCTTCCTGCAATGATCCCATTCGTTTAATCCCTATTTTTTTAGTACACACAGAAAAAGCTAAAACTCCCCTTTACAATTAGTGAACGTAAATCAATTAAACCACACCTTAGTAAAAGTGGTTATACATTTTTTTGATCACATACATTCATAAAAGTCGTTCTAGTTTTTTCTGTGTAGTTACCAATTATTTACCACCATTTCCCTATTATATTGTCATATTGTAAACAACTTAAAGGAGTGCCATCGCTGACCAGAAGGACTTCCCTTGCATTTTTCTTTTGTTGTATAAGTCATTGTATTAAATCCTGCCTCCAACGATTGCATTCATTTATGTCAAATACATTTTTATATTGAATATAGATATGTAAAACTACTAACCCAAATCAAAATAATGTTCAATAAAAGAAACAATACTTTTACCATGAAATTTTAAATTTGTCGTTCCTTTGAGAAAGGAAGGTTGTCCGTGGTAGTATGTGGAAGTGAACAGTGAGTATTATCAAATGTGAAGTCAGCATCTAGTCACTACAGTTGTACGGAATTGATCAAGTTGCTACAAACTCTATTGCCTTTATTAATTTTATATATATTGTGGATTTAGTTTATTGGCAAGTATATATATATTTTGCTATGCTTACGCGGCGATGAAATTCGGGTCGAGAACCACATCACAGTTGCTTGAGCTAGCCGTTTTCACCTAATATGCGAACGATTCGTAATTTTCAGGAAATCATATCTTTTAATTATTTCAAGATTGCCTATAATAAAAACCGCGCGTAACAAAATAAATTACAGGTTTTTATTTAGAAAATAAATTGCAAATTGAATTAGTCAAGTGGGCTAAGGATAGTTCTATATCACCACAGAAATCCAAACTTTAAAGATTGGTAGCAGCCTTAAGATGACACTTTTTTATTTTTAAAGCTATGTTCGCACTCTGCGATCAATTACTAAAATTTTGAGGGGTCTTGCGTTATGAAAAATCAAAAACCAATGTTTTTGGGACACGCTAACGCATATAGCTGTTCAATTGATTAGAGCCACATAATTATTGCTACCACAAAAGTTTTTCTTGAGTAGAACAAAAATCAGAAAAATGGGAATGAAAAAAAAATAAACCGATGGCAACGCTGGGAAAGTGCGGTTAATATCAGCTTGAGAGTGATTTAATTCTCGTATTAAATTTTCACGAAAAAGTTGTATATATAAGAATTAAAATCACATTCAACAGAGCCACCTGACAAGTGATGATAAGCAAAACACACGTGAGCACTGACGATGGAAGTGTAAGCGGCTTCCGAAAGTTTTGCTACTCCGTTCTTCTGTGGACGTTGAAAAATTTATTTGATGTTAATCTTTTCCTTGTTCCTTGAAAAATTAATCATGCTCAATTCTTTATGAATATAACGTTACGAACCTTAGCCTAATAATCAATTTGGATTCACAAAGCAAATACGTTCGAAATAATCATAGAAATAAATTTTTATTTTAAAGAAAAATTTCTATAAACTATAATATCCACTATGGTCAAAACTTTATTCTAAATAAATTTCGAAGGAGTGCTAAGGAGAGCGCTCAATTGCCTGTAATTAGGGTTGCCATCCGTCCTCTTTTCCCCGGTCACGGTCATCAGTTTGAGGACACATCCACTTAACTGGAAACGCTGCTCTTGCCAACAAAACAATATTTCATAAAATATTTCATAGCGTAAATTCAATCTTACATCGAAATTTTTGAATTGTTAACAGCGCTATATTGTCGTTGTTATTGCATAAGACGTGGTACTTATTTTGATTGCCAAAGGCGTTTTGTTAAATTAATTTATTAAAAATATATTGTCATCTTTTTTTGGGCCAAATGTCCTCTTTTTGTGGTTGACGTCCTCTTTTTCTCAAAATGGAAATGCAACCCTACCTGTAATGTTATTTGTTTCATAGAATAATCATTAAATACAAATAGTCCGAAACGCCCACGAATTTTTAATGGGAATGTTACATAATTTCTGCACTGCTTAGTGTGAAAATTAAAATTTTTTTTTAACTGTACATTTATTTTTAGGGCAAAAACTAAAAAATTATGGGGCGACACCAATGAAAGAAACAGCTTGTGAAATAACGGACACCTTAATGTATATACATACACCTTAGTGCAATAACTCGATAAGCCACAGAAACAAAATATGAAATAAATCGACTTTAAAGTGTAAACAAAATTGAAAATTGTATGGTTCTTGGAATTTTCTTCTTTAAATAGCAAAAAAATATAATTTATCCAAAATATTCTCTAGGATGCCAAACTATGGTACCTAGCAAGGAAATGAGAACCAATTTTTTATTACATGTGGCTTACCGAGTTATTCCCTAAGCCCTTCATATGTATGTAGTAGTGATGTTACGAATATCAGGTCTTAATATTCGCGAATACGGACACGAATATCTGAGACAATATTCGCCGAATACGAATACAAATATTCAATCTGCAATTTAGTGCCACTTGACAATTCACATTTAATTGAAAAATTTAAAGGAAAAAAATATTGCCAAGCTAACAGGTTGCCTAGAAATGAGATGGTATATTACCTATCAAGAACTTGCTCCTTGTTTTGATCTCAGTACTTTTAACGGCCGAAATTTTTGGATAGGAACTTGGGCCTTATTTTTACATTTATGTTTTTGTGCGGATCTCAATTTTTTTCTAAGCTTTTCTTCGATACAATAAGTGCCCCATACAATAAGCCCTAGATGAAAATTTTCCGTTTTCCTATTTTTCTTAGTACTTTCCCATCAAGACCTACCGTGTACTAGATTTCAGCTTTCTAGCTATAGTGGAAATAAGGGGCTCTCTAGTCCCCCCATATAAAAAGTGCCCGTTTGCAGAATTTTCTGGTTGTTTACTCAACAATACCTTCCTAAATTTACTAAATACTAAATTTCAGCTTTCAACTTGCACTGGAAGTGCCCCATACAAAGAAGGGGCATCACAGTCCCCCAGATGAAAATTGTCCGTTTTGAGATTTGTCTGATTATTTTCCCATCGGGAACTACCTATGTACCAATTTTCAGCTTTCTAGCTATGCTGGAAGTCCCCGTCACAAAAAGGGGCACCCTAGTCCCCCTATGAAAAGTGCCAGTTTTCAAATTTTTTCGTTAATTGCTCATCAGAGCCTACCTGTGTACCAAATTTTAGCTTACTAGCTATACTCCCTCCCAGATAAAAAGTGTCAGTTTTTAAATATTTTTCGTTAATTGCTCATCAGGGCCTACCTGTATACCAAATTTCAGCTCTCTCGCTGTAGTGCAAGTGTCCAATAATACTGATTAGTCAGTGAGTCAGTGAATATGTACTAAAATTGCACTTGTAGACCTTAATATCTCTGGAAGCTTTTGCGGTAGATCTTTCAAAATTTGCCCTTGAGGTTACGTCTGTAGGCAGATCTTATGATTCAAGTTTCATTATTTAATGATTAAGTGCAGCAAAGTTATGAGGGGCGTAAAAACAGATCTATTGGTTTCCTGTAAATACACACTGTGTTGCCTGAACTTGTCAACGAAAAGATCTGCACGAGTTTGTTTAAATGTCTAATGCATTTCAGTTATATTTTCCAATTTCTTGCAGATATATGATGTACATTTGTCAATCCACTGCAGCGAACGCATTTCACATTTGTGTAATGGGATTGGAATTACCTTGTCGATAATTTTTTTACGATAATAAGACAAATGCTTCAATTCTAGGAAAGCTCAGCGTGAACTTTAGGGTTTTTCATAAACTCGTTTTGTGGCGTCACAATACTTGTTTCCCATTCGATGTACTAATTAGAAAGACGGCAGTCATTTTAAAACCTCAGCTCATTAGCAAATTTTTAGTTTTACAAAATGAAATATTGTTTATCACGCCAATATTCATTGATCCAAGATACAAAGTAAGATTGTTTAAAATATTTTCATAAAGCAGCATGTCATACAGCACATTTTGTATTTAGTTGAAGATAATCACACAGACGTACCTTGTAAGTTCTCGTAATCAAAATTCGAAACGTACCATGTTAAATTAAACCTAAAATTCCGTAAGCAATAAACGTGCATCTTTGAGAGATGCATGGGTACAAGTGAAAGTGGCGGTGACATTTATCACCTTAGTTTCTGAGCTCCTGCTCATCCTTTAGTACGAAAAATGAGTGGCAAATAAGGTCGACCCACTGACAGGTGGAAAGTAAATAAGGAACAATACGAGCTTGTTTTACCTATATCCAGGCAATATTCAGTGACACTACCAGTAAGTGTTCCGATCGAGCGAATGTTTATTGGGGTGGGGCTTATTTCTCACTCCATCGCAATAGGCTTAAAGGAGAAAAAACTTCAAAACTTCTGTTTTTGAAGTTCAACATTCCTCGACTGAGCTTTGATTATTAACTTAACATGATATGTACAAATAAAACTTTACTTTTCAAATACTATTGGGCAATTCAAAGTGATCTTGCATATGGTTCTATCCCGTATGTCTCACACTTTTTTTTCAAAAAACCTTTTTTATTTTATAAATTTTATTTTAGTTTATATTATTTTAAACAACAAATTTTGAAACAATATCTTATGCATTTTTGTCTGCAAATTTTAAATAACATTTTATGCATACATAAATAATATGAAATTTGACAAATAGGACTAATATGACACTGCTTTAAATTGCCCATATGTCGCTATGAAATATATTTTGTTTGTTTCTTCTTTACTAAAAGAAGATTATTATTTGGCGTTAAAGATAAAGGTTATTTTTTAATAAAAAATATTAAAAAAATGATCTTTATGTTTAATTTTCTGTTTTTTTTTTTAACTTTATGTATTATTTTTTGGTACGTATTCGCAAAATATTCGCTTGAATTTATCGAATGCGAATAAGAATGTCAGAAAATAGGCGAATATTCCGCAATCCGAATGCGAATGCATCACTAGTGTGTAGATCTATAATTATGTTCCTTCCACTATTCGATTCCGTTCGTCTAGCTTTTGGCATTTGAGTGTGCGGCTTATAGCAGCTATGCGTGCGGCTTTTATCTCTTGTTCATCTAGCTACTACCAAATCTTCGATTTTTAATAGGCTGCTCACAAAAATTTTTCGTTTCATTCTACTTACTTATGCATGTGTGTACGTACAGCTAGTGCTTTTGTTGAGTTGAATTGAATGAATTTAAAATTATGCGGAAAACACAGGACACTGCGCCCGAAGAAGATCTATTGTAACCCTTGCCAGGTGCTAAAGCACCTCTTCTAGACCCACTCTTTTGAGGAGTCTCAAGATTGCCAGGTGTTCTATTGTTAGCAGTTCACAATAGGTGCTTGCCCAATTGGCTATATATTTTGTGGCATAATGCTTCACAGTCCTTCAGGATATGTTCTGGAGTTTCATCTTCGTAATCGCAGAATCTGCACAGGCTGTTATTCTCAATGCCCAGTCTGCTGAGGTATTTTCTCAGTCTGCAATGCCTGTGAGAAAACCTGTGAGCATTCTCCGGTGGTTTTTACTTAGGGACATGAGAGCTATGAAACGATTTTGGTTATGCGTTCTAATCATTAGCTTTGCATGCCTCAATCCAGCGAGATCGAACCAGAGGTGTTCCCTAGTACTCTTGAGCTCTGTCGATATATCTTCCCGGACTTTATCCAATCCAAGTCCGCAAAACGGTTCTGGTCTGACCATAGGTGTACTAGCCCCCCTTCTTGCGATTTTGTCTGCATTTTCATTTCCTACCACCCCAACGTGTCCAAGAAACCAGCAGAGTATGATCTTGTTCATGCTGCTTAGCTGGTTTACCTTACTGCGGCATTTCGAAGCCAACTTAGAGGTAAACTCATATGAGCTGAGTGCTTTGATGGCAGCCTGACTATCCGAGCAGTTGGCTATTTCTCTCCCTCCGTAGCCCCTGTCAAGATTGAATTGTGCGCATCTCTCAATGGCATAAACTTTCGATTTAAAAATGGTAGGAGCTTTTCCCAAGGACTCGTAGTAGTTTTTCCTCGGTCCTACTAATTCCACACCCGATCCTGCCGGCGTTCTGGAGCCATCAGTGGTGTTAGTTCCAAAGGAGTAACGGCGTGTCATATCCCCCCATTCCCTTCTGTTGCCTAGAACAGTTTCAAACCTCTTATCAAAGTCATGCACTTTATTCATCACATCAGAGGGTTGCGCAAGCAGGGGAAATTTATTTGCAATGGATGATTGCTCCGATTGGCTTAATGACAGTCCCTGCATGTGCTCTTCCCCGCGATGCTGATTACCTTTTCTCTGGCGGCAGTCTCTATCACAATCGTCACAGGTGTGAGTTCGCTGAGGACTTCCATAGCCGCCGTAGGACACGTCCTCATACCCCCTGTTATACAGAGGTCTCACTATCATGGTGTATACCCATCTCAGGATTTTGAGTATACAACCCCACCTTTACCTGCAACAGATCTACAAAGCAGTAGTGCTTTATCAACAGTCGCCTCTAAGTGATGTCTCCATAGCTTTGAGTCTAATATCACTCCCAGATAGTCGACCTCCGATGATCTTTCTGTTGGCACGCTATCTACTCGGATGTTTTGTCAGCGTGGAAGTGTCCTCCTTGTGAAAGGAACAATGATAGTATTTGCAGGGTTGATATTCAAACCTACAGATAGACATCATTCCTTTACTATTCTTAATCCGTTCTGTATAATGTGACACAACGTTTCTTCAAATTTCCCCCTTGCAATGATAACGATGTCATCGGCATATGCTTGGCATTATGTGACATTGCTCGTTAGTCTGTGCAGGAGTTCATCAACTACGATGCTCCACAAAAGTGGAGACAGTAAGATGTTCCTCCGCGAATTGGATCTCTGCAGTCCTACTTGCGAGCATGGCCGATATCCATCTGGATATGGTGCTCCCAACTCCTTTCCTTGTAAGTGCAGATGTAACGGCAGAGTGCTCTGCATTGTCGAAGGACCCTTCCACATCCACAAATCCACAGACCGTGACCTCCTTAGCGTCTAGACAAGTACGTTTTGTGCTCGTCAGTTTATATAGCGCAGTGTCCTTTGAACGACCTGCCCTGTATGCATGCTGCCACGGATGTAACGGCTCCCTACACAAGGTAGTTGATCGGATATACAGTACTCCACGGCTAATTACATCGCCAAAAATGCCAATATTTTTGGGTAATTATACGGGGAAAGCATTTAAACGAATACGTTGAACTACCTCATTGAGGTAATGAAACAAATACGCTTAACTACCTCATTGAGGTAGTTAAACGAATACTTTTAAATACCTCAGTGAGGTAATTAAACGAACATGTGTATGTATTCTCTTTATTCCAAATAATTAATACAAATAAAGGCACAAATTCCTTCGTTAAATACATTCATACCTTATCTTTTATGTATGAAAAAACGTTAAATCATATGGTACATATGAGTTTTTAGATGTATTAGCTAAATAAGAAGTAGCCATAAAAAACAATGGATTTTGCAGTCTTAAATTTTATCTCTAACACAGCGTCTTCATGAGACATTAACTTTGAGATAACATGAGAAAAAACGTAGGCAGGATAATAAAAACAAAATGTTGAACTTTCTTTTAATATCATACTAAGGGAAGACGTATTTTACTTTTCGGATAAGATTTAATTTTATGCAAATGCTCATCGAGTTAACATGCACTACTTTTGCATAATTAGCTATTTTATTTTTGATTTTTCACACAAATTAAAATTTATAAATTCTTTAAACACATTTATTGATTTATTTAACACAGAAATTTTTTTTCATCAAAAACGCCGCTTTTCATATATTGTAAAAAACACTCACACATGCACACTATTTTAATTCCATGTACATGTGTTTTTGATAGTTCATCTCATAAAATTGTTGTTATAAGAATTCTTATAACAACGCTCTCATAAAAATTCTTATAACATTGAGATAACACTTATTTGAAGTCTACACGTAACATAATTTTCTCTGCTTGAATTTTACAATCTCATCTTACATATTATGTTACGTGTAGACCTCAAGTAACGCATACATACTTACTTATGATTAACATGTAAACTCCCGGTTGGCCATGTATTTCAGACATCTTGCAAGACCGATGCATGACAATGTTAAAGCGTCGATGACCTATTGGTGACAGCTCAAACAGATCAGTGAGGAAATTTTCGAACAAACGGCCTCTATGTTCATACATGACAACAAGAGTGACACTCTCACCCATCTTTGACCATGTAAATGACAACATCCTCAGAAATGTCCCCATTACATTTTTTTTCTTTTTTACACGTATTCTACAATAACAATTTGAGGAATTTGTCGCTCAGAGAGTATATTTAATACAAGAAGTGTTAATAGACACAGAATAGAAGTTTTCATCGGCTCAATTTTAGCGAGCAGGAATGTATCAAAATGATTGAACGTGGTGACAGACTGAGCGCCAATGTCGAGAAGAAGTGCATTTGGCTAGTTGGCATGACCAGTTGAGTAGTTTTTCTTTTACTTATTCTTTGAGTACGGTTTCTGTTAGATTGTCTTAAAAGAAACTACAATCGAAAAACATCGTGCATGACAAATGTCGAAACTTTCTTAAATAGTCTTTGATGAAAATACCCTCTATGACGAGTTGGCCAACCGGGCTTGGTTGCATTACTTGCAGTGTTGGTGTCAAATAGTACTGAGGCAATTAAACGAATCAAATGTAGGGGATATTTTATTTTGGGGGTTTAATTTTAAAGGCAATTACTCGAATTGGGTAATTAAGCGTATGTAAATTAAACGTAGACTTTTGTTTGAAAAATAGAGGAAAAAAACGAGGATTTAAAACAGAAGGTAAATAAGTAATTAAACGTGGAATACTGTAGTTGTCAATAATTTTCTCCATTATTAACTTAACATGATATGTACAAATAAAACTTTACTTTTCAAATACTATTGGGCAATTCAAAGTGATCTTGCATATGAGTGTGTTTATTTTGCTACTGCTTTTGTGGGCTATTTTAGATTTAGATCTTGTTAGCTTTTGTAATTTGATTTTATTTTATCTGCAATACGCTCAATATTTTGGTATTTTTACTAATATAGCGATAGCATTTTAAACACTAATTCTAAACTATAGAGGCTACATTCAGATGAAATGGAGGGATACTCGTATTCTTAGCAGTATGCGAGAGACATAAAACGTAAGAGTTAAGGGTTTAGTACTTATTATTAGTTCAATTTACAATTGAAGATTCAATAAATAATAATCGCATTTGTAGGGATAGAAATCATTTTAGTGACGATTTTTATAATTTTAAACAGGGTAAACACAGTCTGACAAGTATCCGTCAGTCGCTTCATTACACCAGATGCACTCCAACATGCAAGAAAAAAGTTTTAAAAAACCTTTACGTGTAAGGCTTAAAATTTTTTATGGTTTATAGGCTTTTTTACATCTACCCACATCTTTCATCAATTCGCCAAGATGTGAACATCTTCCCATAAGAATAGAACAGGGCTAAATATGTACATCTTTCTTTATCCATCAAAGATGTTCCTATCTCATTTTGTTTCATATTACATCTTTCGATAATTTTAGTGTTATCACTAGCAAAATTACATTAGACTGGAACAAAACATGTGTGTGAGCCAGTGATGGAAAAGTTGATATGATCATATATTTTTTATACTATTTGATATTAAAATGGACGTTATTTCCACGTTGCATAGCAAAAACTCTTTACTCAGCGAATACACTATTCGACATACTCAGACGAGAAAATCCTTAAGACCGGCCGAAGGCGTGCTAGAAAAAAATATTTTAGTATGCGAAACCAGTACACCGAATATTATATTATTTTCGAAATGGAAATAATGCCCATGTACAATTTTCCTTTTTATGTGAAAATAATGTCGACGGACACTATTTCCATGAACGTTATTGCGTGCCACCTAAAAAAAACCATGTTGTTCCACTGACTCACTTGACTACTCTCCAAGTAATATCACTGCTGTATATAAATTCATTAGCTATTCCATATTTTCAAATTTTTTTAATACAATTGAACATTACTGAATGCCTCAATTTCAATATAGCCCGCTCAAATAAGGTAACAAATTGCTAAAGCTAAGATCCTACTATTGGCGCAGTGTAGCGATTTTCGACGGCACCCGCAATAAATTCATCTGCAAAAACCCCGTATGATCTTTTATATCAACTAAGACTGAGGTAACACTTGCGTTTTCAAAACGCACTTTGAGATTTATAAGCCTTATAAGCTGGTTTTCAGGACTACATTCGCCTCTCTCATTCTTGTCTACAATAACTCATATAATACTTTATAATAGCTTGTAATGCCCAATAACCATAAATTAAGCTCAAAAATTCAGAAACATGCGTTTTTTAAATGCCCGTGTGACCTCAGCCTTGCAAAGAAATAAGGCCGTAATTGCTCTGCACTGGTAATAAGGCCATTTTAATTTATTGCGCAACTAATAAAATTGCTACACAGCTTAAACAACTCGATGCTTCTACTTGACACCAGAGGGGCTTGCAACACTGCTCTACAAAAAACCCGCAATAGCAGGGTTGTAAACGAATTATGCTTTCTATCTCTCTCCCAGTTCACCACCTGTTCTCTCTACACTCTCCCTTTCCCTAAGAAGGTAACGCATTAATTAATTAACTGGTAGGCATTAATTGCCTGATTGTGTTACTTCTCTTTAAAAAATAATAAGTCCGTTTGGCATTAATAGATATGACTATATTGCGCTGACGAAAATCGGTATGTTGCTACTATAGCGGGATCTTCGCTTAAGTCTTCCCACTTGAGATAAGAAACTGAAATTTTTTATATACTGGTATGTGATGAAAATTGATCGATTTAAAATCGCGCGATTTTACAAATCTAATAATAGCCAAATAGGTGTTCTGTATATCACACGATGCAGTGAAACCAAATTTAAGTTCGAATAAAATGGTCTGAGCCTCGAAATTTTTTTTATAAATCGGCGTGATTTGAAATCGATCGATTTCCATCACATATTAGATAATTTTATCTTGGCTTTGGATAATATGTCTCCAAAGTCTCACGTAATCTCGTGTATGGATTACTAAATATCAGAAGTCAATGGCCGCAAAAATCGGGGTTTTTATAAAAGCTATAGATAATACAATTTCCTAAAAGTATTTTATACAGTTATATTTTGTAGGATCAATCGTTTTTGAGATAAATGGCAGAGTAGAAAGGGCTACACCGCATTTGCATACACCTAGTACCACCCCTAACCCTCCGGATAAAAATTAAAAAAATATATATGTACATATATATGAGTTCATAAATCTTAGTAATGCTAACATATATGTAATTTTTTACCTAACGCTTTGTTTCGGTGTTACGATGTTCAAAACTTTTTTAAATTGGTCATACCTATCGTAATATGAAACTTGTGCTCATTACATCAAAGTTATTTTAAAGTGGTAAATAATAAAAAAAGACAAAGAAGTCCAAGATCGAAAAACCTCGCTCCATTGGCGAAAATGGGCAAAGATGATAAATCTGATGCGGCGGTTTCTGAAAATCGCTTTTCAGTTCCACACAACGACGAAGACGAAATCACCATTGTCAGGTCAAGCAAGCCGCTCCCAATGTACTTAAGAGAGAAAAACTCAAAAGAGCTAATTAATAGACTAGTACAAATAATCGGTGAAGAGGCGTTTTACGTAATCCCGATAAAACGCGGCTCGATTAATGAGACAAAAACTAAAGTAAACGAATAAAATCATTACCGCTCAGTAGTTTCGGAGTTTGAAACACAAAATAAAATGTGTTACACTTACCAATTGAAAAGTGCAAAAGGCCTCCAGGTAGTGATAAAAGGCATCGATTCATACATGGATCCAGAAGAGGTAAAAGCGGGTCTACTAAATAATAATTTTAAAGTAAAAAATGTTACTAACATTAAAAATAGAGAGCGACTTCCCCAACTACTATTTCGTGTGGAAATGGAACCAGGTGATATGAAATTAAAAAAGAATGAAGTACACCCCATTTACAGCTTAAGATATTTGCTGCACCGACGATTTACCGTAGAGGAACCACACAAGCGAGCAGGGCTAATTTAATGCCTGAATTGCCAAGAATATGGCCACACCAAAACATATTGCAAGTTGCGCATCGTTTGTGTCTTCTGTTGTGAACTACACAGCACTGCCAATTGTAATAAGCCAAAAGATGATTCCAAAATTAAAAAGTGTAGCAATTGCCATCAAAATCACACTGCAAACTACAGGGGCTGTCCTGTATATGTACATGTTAAGCAGTCTTTGTCTAACAGACGTAATCACACCTATGCTCAACCTATTACTTTCGACAATACAAATTATCCCCAGTTGCGCCAACTAGCTACCAGCCGGCCTTCATACGCCAACATTTTTAAGGCTAACTAGTCCATAGCGCAAAACATACCAAACAGCCAGTTCTCATACGCTAATGCATTGAAGTCTAACCAGCCCACACCTCAAAAACGGCCTCTTGCCAACGAAAACAGTGATTTTAATTTTAGTCGAATTGAGGCTTCAATAAAAAAATTCATACAAACAGTAAATTTTGTACAACCAACATGACCTGCATGATGCAGGAAGTGTTGAAAATGCAGCTTAAATTATTGCAGGCTGCATTAAAAATAAAAATCTGTTTCTGGAACGCAAACGGCATTCGCCAACATGAAAACGAAATAGAATACTTCATGGATAACCAAATTGATATTATGCTTATCTCTGAGACGCATTTGACGGCTAGAAGCTTTTTTAAAATCAACGGATATACTCTCTACGACACAAAGGACCCCCAAGGTAGAGCTTGTGCTGGCTCGGGTATACTAATAAAATCGCGATTAAAACAATACTTAATGAGTGATCATTGTGAAGACTATCTTCAAGCAAGTAACATCTGCATTGAAGCTTTTCATCAAAACCTGGTGATTTCATCAAGTTACTTCCCTCCCAGGTATTCTATTACAGAAAATCAATATAGTAGATTTTTTAATTCACTAGGCACACGCTTTTTGGCTGCCGGTGATTACAACGCTAAGCACTTGTTCTGGGGTTTTCGCCTCATCACGCCAAAGGGTCGCGTTTTGTTTGACACAATTTTAAAAATGCGTTGAATGTTATATCAAGTAGGCAGCCAACTTACTGGCCAACAGATCGCCGTAAAATACCTGATGTTATTGATTTTGGATTGGTAAAGGGTGTGTCTAGCGTAATGATCCAAGTTGAAGCATCTTTAGATTTGTCTTCAAATCACTCACCAACTATTGTCACTATTGTCACATACAACTTCTTCACCCACTTGTGATTTAACGATGACAACCAAACGTATAAATTGGTTGAAATACAAAAAATATTTGAGCGCCCAGAAAATATTCCATTAAAAACGCCTGCTGTCATTGATGACTCTATTAGAATGTTTGAGGCAAACCTTAAGCAAGCTGCTCTAAATGCTACTACTACAAATCTTCAGGTGAGATATAATAAAATTTATTCAGCAGATGTAGAACGGCTTTTATCCGAAAAAAGAAGAGTTCGTAGAGAATGGCAATGCAACAGATCGCCTCAGCTAAAATCTGAGCTGAAGGAATGTACTATACAGCTGAAAACTCTACTAGAATATCAAAAAACCGCTTCTCTTCAAAACTTTCTGAATGAGCTCGACGCAACACCTCAAACAGACTATTCGCTATGGAGAGCATCCCGAGGCTTTAAAAGACCAGTGATATATAAGCCTCCATTGCGAGCTTCGAATGAAGACTGGGCAAGAACTGACGCTGAAAAAGGTACTCTGTTTGTAAACCACTTGCAGAAAGTATTTACTCCAAATACGTCTGATACTATAGTTGAGCTGCCACCAGTCCTCGCTAAACCAGATGTTACTTTGAGGTTCAATATTAAACTCGAAAAAAGCTCCAGGCGCTGATAAAATAAGCAATAAAGTGCGCTTAGAGCTACCCTATACTGCAAGACGGATAATTCTATTTATTTTTAACAGTATTTTGCGCCTCAAATGCTATCCCGCAGAATGGAAGGTTTCGGTTATCACCATGATACGTAAACCAGGCAAAGATCATACGAAGGTGGAGTCCTATAGGCCTATAAGCTTATTGTCTAACATGTCAAAACTATTTGAAAAGCTACTTATGAGTAAGCTAACACCCATACTGAATCGTACTGGATGCATTCCAGAGCACCAATTCGGTTTTAGGAGACAACATAGCACGATTGAACAAACACATAGATTCGTGAACGTGGTTAGAAAACCCTCGAAGAAAAGAAATATTGTTCTGCGCTCTTAATCGATGTTTCTCAGACATTTGATAAAGTATGGCACGAAGGTTTAATACATAAACTAAAGCAAAACCTACCCGAAAACATCCTTAAACTTTTAGAAAGCTACTTAATTGAGCGAAAATTTGTTGTTAAAGAAGGTATTTTTCGAAGCCCTCCGCAACCCATTGAAGCCGGAGTTCCTCAAGGCAGCATCCTCGGTCCTGTATTATATCTGATATATTCCTCTGACTTGCCGGTAAGCAGTAACATACACATATCAACATACGCTGATGATACAGCTTTGCTAAGTGTTCACAAAAGCCATCAAGAAGCCACCCGCAAACTGCTACATTATATACCACAGTTGGAACAATGGCTAAAATAATGGCCGATAAAAATTAACGAACAAAAATGTCTACACATTACTTTTACATTGTGCAAAGAAACCTGCCCACCTATACAAATAAATAACTAAACTATACCTCAACACACTGAAGCAAAATTTCTCGGTGTTCATCTTGATCTTCGTTTAATATGGAAGTCACACATAGATGCAAAGGTGACGCAAATGAAATTAAAAGCAGCTCAAATGAATTGGCTCATTAGAAAGAACTCTACTCTAAGCCTAGATTGTAAACTTCTTCTATACAACTCCATTCTAAAACTAATATGGTCCTACCGAATCCAGTTATGAATTCATAAAGAAGATGTGCCGTCGGTTAAGACAGTGTTTTCTAAACACGTGATAAGCTACATAAAAAACTTGAGTTGCACCCAAATCCCCTAGCCCGACACATCGTTAACTTTAGAGGCCACCTCGGCTGAGAAGGAGGGACAGTCTTGCTCTCAGCCGAACACGAGAGATGTAAACAACCAAACAAACAACCGCTGGAACAAATATATTTGTCTGGCGCTGGCTGGACTTAAAAACTAAAATTTTAGATTTAAGATTTGATTACTTATTGTTAGTTTAATTTTATTGAAGATATAATAAATAAATATAACCGGAAAAAAATTACATCAAAGTGCATTAAAATACGTTTGGTCGAAGTTATGTATGACCACCAGCGCTGCCACGACCAAAAAATTTTTGTAACCAAAATTTAAGAAAAAAGTAACCAAATGCAAAAAAAAGTAACCAAAATGTTTATGAACTTAAAATACTGTGATAAATTATTAAAATATAATTTTTTTTAAATATAATAACTCATATAATACTTTATAATAGCTTGTAATGCCCAATAACCATAAATTAAGCTCAAAAATTCAGAAACATGCGTTTTTTAAATGCCCGTGTGACCTCAGCCTTGCAAAGAAATAAGGCCATAATTGCTCTGCACTGGTAATAAGGCCATTTTAATTTATTGCGCAACTAATAAAATTGCTACACAGCTTAAACAACTCGATGCTTCTACTTGACACCAGAGGGGCTTGCAACACTGCTCTACAAAAAACCCGCAATAGCAGGGTTGTAAACGAATTATGCTTTCTATCTCTCTCCCAGTTCACCACCTGTTCTCTCTACACTCTCCCTTTCCCTAAGAAGGTAACGCATTAATTAATTAACTGGTAGGCATTAATTGCCTGATTGTGTTACTTCTCTTTAAAAAATAATAAGTCCGTTTGGCATTAATAGATATGACTATATTGCGCTGACGAAAATCGGTATGTTGCTACTATAGCGGGATCTTCGCTTAAGTCTTCCCACTTGAGATAAGAAACTGAAATTTTTTATATACTGGTATGTGATGAAAATTGATCGATTTAAAATCGCGCGATTTTACAAATCTAATAATAGCCAAATAGGTGTTCTGTATATCACACGATGCAGTGAAACCAAATTTAAGTTCGAATAAAATGGTCTGAGCCTCGAAATTTTTTTTATAAATCGGCGTGATTTGAAATCGATCGATTTCCATCACATATCAGATAATTTTATCTTGGCTTTGGATAATATGTCTCCAAAGTCTCACGTAATCTCGTGTATGGATTACTAAATATCAGAAGTCAATGGCCGCAAAAATCGGGGTTTTTATAAAAGCTATAGATAATACAATTTCCTAAAAGTATTTTATACAGTTATATTTTGTAGGATCAATCGTTTTTGAGATAAATGGCAGAGTAGAAAGGGCTACACCGCATTTGCATACACCTAGTACCACCCCTAACCCTCCGGATAAAAATTAAAAAAATATATATGTACATATATATGAGTTCATAAATCTTAGTAATGCTAACATATATGTAATTTTTTACCTAACGCTTTGTTTCGGTGTTACGGTGTTCAAAACTTTTTTAAATTGGTCATACCTATCGTAATATGAAACTTGTGCTCATTACATCAAAGTTATTTTAAAGTGGTAAATAATAAAAAAAGACAAAGAAGTCCAAGATCGAAAAACCTCGCTCCATTGGCGAAAATGGGCAAAGATGATAAATCTGATGCGGCGCTTTCTGAAAATCGCTTTTCAGTTCCACACAACGACGAAGACGAAATCACCATTGTCAGGTCAAGCAAGCCGCTCCCAATGTACTTAAGAGAGAAAAACTCAAAAGAGCTAATTAATAGACTAGTACAATTAATCGGTGAAGAGGCGTTTTACGTAATCCCGATAAAACGCGGCTCGATTAATGAGACAAAAACTAAAGTAAACGAATAAAATCATTACCGCTCAGTAGTTTCGGAGTTTGAAACACAAAATAAAATTTGTTACACTTACCAATTGAAAAGTGCAAAAGGCCTCCAGGTAGTGATAAAAGGCATCGATTCATACGTGGAGCCAGAAGAGGTAAAAGCGGGTCTACTAAATAATAATTTTAAAGTAAAAAATGTTACTAACATTAAAAATAGAGAGCGACTTCCCCAACTACTATTTCGTGTGGAAATGGAACCAGGTGATATGAAATTAAAAAAGAATGAAGTACACCCCATTTACAGCTTAAGATATTTGCTGCACCGACGATTTACCGTAGAGGAACCACACAAGCGAGCTGGGCTAATTTAATGCCTGAATTGCCAAGAATATGGCCACACCAAAACATATTGCAAGTTGCGCATCGTTTGTGTCTTCTGTTGTGAACTACACAGCACTGCCAATTGTAATAAGCCAAAAGATGATTCCAAAATTAAAAAGTGTAGCAATTGCCATCAAAATCACACTGCAAACTACAGGGGCTGTCCTGTATATGTACATGTTAAGCAGTCTTTGTCTAACAGACGTAATCACACCTATGCTCAACCTATTACTTTCGACAATACAAATTATCCCCAGTTGCGCCAACTAGCTACCAGCCGGCCTTCATACGCCAACATTTTTAAGGCTAACTAGTCCATAGCGCAAAACATACCAAACAGCCAGTTCTCATACGCTAATGCATTGAAGTCTAACCAGCCCACACCTCAAAAACGGCCTCTTGCCAACGAAAACAGTGATTTTAATTTTAGTCGAATTGAGGCTTCAATAAAAAAATTCATACAAACAGTAAATTTTGTACAACCAACATGACCTGCATGATGCAGGAAGTGTTGAAAATGCAGCTTAAATTATTGCAGGCTGCATTAAAAATAAAAATCTGTTTCTGGAACGCAAACGGCATTCGCCAACATGAAAACGAAATAGAATACTTCATGGATAACCAAATTGATATTATGCTTATCTCTGAGACGCATTTGACGGCTAGAAGCTTTTTTAAAATCAACGGATATACTCTCTACGACACAAAGGACCCCCAAGGTAGAGCTTGTGCTGGCTCGGGTATACTAATAAAATCGCGATTAAAACAATACTTAATGAGTGATCATTGTGAAGACTATCTTCAAGCAAGTAACATCTGCATTGAAGCTTTTCATCAAAACCTGGTGATTTCATCAAGTTACTTCCCTCCCAGGTATTCTATTACAGAAAATCAATATAGTAGATTTTTTAATTCACTAGGCACACGCTTTTTGGCTGCCGGTGATTACAACGCTAAGCACTTGTTCTGGGGTTTTCGCCTCATCACGCCAAAGGGTCGCGTTTTGTTTGACACAATTTTAAAAATGCGTTGAATGTTATATCAAGTAGGCAGCCAACTTACTGGCCAACAGATCGCCGTAAAATACCTGATGTTATTGATTTTGGATTGGTAAAGGGTGTGTCTAGCGTAATGATCCAAGTTGAAGCATCTTTAGATTTGTCTTCAAATCACTCACCAACTATTGTCACTATTGTCACATACAACTTCTTCACCCACTTGTGATTTAACGATGACAACCAAACGTATAAATTGGTTGAAATACAAAAAATATTTGAGCGCCCAGAAAATATTCCATTAAAAACGCCTGCTGTCATTGATGACTCTATTAGAATGTTTGAGGCAAACCTTAAGCAAGCTGCTCTAAATGCTACTACTACAAATCTTCAGGTGAGATATAATAAAATTTATTCAGCAGATGTAGAACGGCTTTTATCCGAAAAAAGAAGAGTTCGTAGAGAATGGCAATGCAACAGATCGCCTCAGCTAAAATCTGAGCTGAAGGAATGTACTATACAGCTGAAAACTCTACTAGAATATCAAAAAACCGCTTCTCTTCAAAACTTTCTGAATGAGCTCGACGCAACACCTCAAACAGACTATTCGCTATGGAGAGCATCCCGAGGCTTTAAAAGACCAGTGATATATAAGCCTCCATTGCGAGCTTCGAATGAAGACTGGGCAAGAACTGACGCTGAAAAAGGTACTCTGTTTGTAAACCACTTGCAGAAAGTATTTACTCCAAATACGTCTGATACTATAGTTGAGCTGCCACCAGTCCTCGCTAAACCAGATGTTACTTTGAGGTTCAATATTAAACTCGAAAAAAGCTCCAGGCGCTGATAAAATAAGCAATAAAGTGCGCTTAGAGCTACCCTATACTGCAAGACGGATAATTCTATTTATTTTTAACAGTATTTTGCGCCTCAAATGCTATCCCGCAGAATGGAAGGTTTCGGTTATCACCATGATACGTAAACCAGGCAAAGATCATACGAAGGTGGAGTCCTATAGGCCTATAAGCTTATTGTCTAACATGTCAAAACTATTTGAAAAGCTACTTATGAGTAAGCTAACACCCATACTGAATCGTACTGGATGCATTCCAGAGCACCAATTCGGTTTTAGGAGACAACATAGCACGATTGAACAAACACATAGATTCGTGAACGTGGTTAGAAAACCCTCGAAGAAAAGAAATATTGTTCTGCGCTCTTAATCGATGTTTCTCAGACATTTGATAAAGTATGGCACGAAGGTTTAATACATAAACTAAAGCAAAACCTACCCGAAAACATCCTTAAACTTTTAGAAAGCTACTTAATTGAGCGAAAATTTGTTGTTAAAGAAGGTATTTTTCGAAGCCCTCCGCAACCCATTGAAGCCGGAGTTCCTCAAGGCAGCATCCTCGGTCCTGTATTATATCTGATATATTCCTCTGACTTGCCGGTAAGCAGTAACATACACATATCAACATACGCTGATGATACAGCTTTGCTAAGTGTTCACAAAAGCCATCAAGAAGCCACCCGCAAACTGCTACATTATATACCACAGTTGAACAATGGCTAAAATAATGGCCGATAAAAATTAACGAACAAAAATGTCTACACATTACTTTTACATTGTGCAAAGAAACCTGCCCACCTATACAAATAAATAACTAAACTATACCTCAACACACTGAAGCAAAATTTCTCGGTGTTCATCTTGATCTTCGTTTAATATGGAAGTCACACATAGATGCAAAGATGACGCAAATGAAATTAAAAGCAGCTCAAATGAATTTGCTCATTAGAAAGAACTCTACTCTAAGCCTAGATTGTAAACTTCTTCTATACAACTCCATTCTAAAACTAATATGGTCCTACCGAATCCAGTTATGAATTCATAAAGAAGATGTGCCGTCGGTTAAGACAGTGTTTTCTAAACACGTGATAAGCTACATAAAAAACTTGAGTTGCACCCAAATCCCCTAGCCCGACACATCGTTAACTTTAGAGGCCACCTCGGCTGAGAAGGAGGGACAGTCTTGCTCTCAGCCGAACACGAGAGATGTAAACAACCAAACAACCAACCGCTGGAACAAATATATTTGTCTGGCACTGGCTGGACTTAAAAACTAAAATTTTAGATTTAAGATTTAATTACTTATTGTTAGTTTAATTTTATTGAAGATATAATAAATAAATATAACCGGAAAAAAATTACATCAAAGTGCATTAAAATACGTTTGGTCGAAGTTATGTATGACCACCAGCGCTGCCACGACCAAAAAATTTTTGTAACCAAAATTTAAGAAAAAAGTAACCAAATGCAAAAAAAAGTAACCAAAATGTTTATGCACTTAAAATACTGTGATAAATTATTAAAATATAATTTTTTTAAATATAATAACTCATATAATACTTTATAATAGCTTGTAATGCCCAATAACCATAAATTAAGCTCAAAAATTCAGAAACATGCGTTTTTTAAATGCCCGTGTGACCTCAGCCTTGCAAAGAAATAAGGCCGTAATTGCTCTGCACTGGTAATAAGGCCATTTTAATTTATTGCGCAACTAATAAAATTGCTACACAGCTTAAACAACTCGATGCTTCTACTTGACACCAGAGGGGCTTGCAACACTGCTCTACAAAAAACCCGCAATAGCAGGGTTGTAAACGAATTATGCTTTCTATCTCTCTCCCAGTTCACCACCTGTTCTCTCTACACTCTCCCTTTCCCTAAGAAGGTAACGCATTAATTAATTAACTGGTAGGCATTAATTGCCTGATTGTGTTACTTCTCTTTAAAAAATAATAAGTCCGTTTGGCATTAATAGATATGACTATATTGCGCTGACGAAAATCGGTATGTTGCTACTATAGCGGGATCTTCGCTTAAGTCTTCCCACTTGAGATAAGAAACTGAAATTTTTTATATACTGGTATGTGATGAAAATTGATCGATTTAAAATCGCGCGATTTTACAAATCTAATAATAGCCAAATAGGTGTTCTGTATATCACACGATGCAGTGAAACCAAATTTAAGTTCGAATAAAATGGTCTGAGCCTCGAAATTTTTTTTATAAATCGGCGTGATTTGAAATCGATCGATTTCCATCACATATCAGATAATTTTATCTTGGCTTTGGATAATATGTCTCCAAAGTCTCACGTAATCTCGTGTATGGATTACTAAATATCAGAAGTCAATGGCCGCAAAAATCGGGGTTTTTATAAAAGCTATAGATAATACAATTTCCTAAAAGTATTTTATACAGTTATATTTTGTAGGATCAATCGTTTTTGAGATAAATGGCAGAGTAGAAAGGGCTATAGCATCCTCGGTCCTGTATTATATCTGATATATTCCTCTGACTTGCCGGTAAGCAGTAACATACACATATCAACATACGCTGATGATACAGCTTTGCTAAGTGTTCACAAAAGCCATCAAGAAGCCACCCGCAAACTGCTACATTATATACCACAGTTGAACAATGGCTAAAATAATGGCCGATAAAAATTAACGAACAAAAATGTCTACACATTACTTTTACATTGTGCAAAGAAACCTGCCCACCTATACAAATAAATAACTAAACTATACCTCAACACACTGAAGCAAAATTTCTCGGTGTTCATCTTGATCTTCGTTTAATATGGAAGTCACACATAGATGCAAAGATGACGCAAATGAAATTAAAAGCAGCTCAAATGAATTTGCTCATTAGAAAGAACTCTACTCTAAGCCTAGATTGTAAACTTCTTCTATACAACTCCATTCTAAAACTAATATGGTCCTACCGAATCCAGTTATGAATTCATAAAGAAGATGTGCCGTCGGTTAAGACAGTGTTTTCTAAACACGTGATAAGCTACATAAAAAACTTGAGTTGCACCCAAATCCCCTAGCCCGACACATCGTTAACTTTAGAGGCCACCTCGGCTGAGAAGGAGGGACAGTCTTGCTCTCAGCCGAACACGAGAGATGTAAACAACCAAACAACCAACCGCTGGAACAAATATATTTGTCTGGCACTGGCTGGACTTAAAAACTAAAATTTTAGATTTAAGATTTAATTACTTATTGTTAGTTTAATTTTATTGAAGATATAATAAATAAATATAACCGGAAAAAAATTACATCAAAGTGCATTAAAATACGTTTGGTCGAAGTTATGTATGACCACCAGCGCTGCCACGACCAAAAAATTTTTGTAACCAAAATTTAAGAAAAAAGTAACCAAATGCAAAAAAAAGTAACCAAAATGTTTATGCACTTAAAATACTGTGATAAATTATTAAAATATAATTTTTTTAAATATAATAACTCATATAATACTTTATAATAGCTTGTAATGCCCAATAACCATAAATTAAGCTCAAAAATTCAGAAACATGCGTTTTTTAAATGCCCGTGTGACCTCAGCCTTGCAAAGAAATAAGGCCGTAATTGCTCTGCACTGGTAATAAGGCCATTTTAATTTATTGCGCAACTAATAAAATTGCTACACAGCTTAAACAACTCGATGCTTCTACTTGACACCAGAGGGGCTTGCAACACTGCTCTACAAAAAACCCGCAATAGCAGGGTTGTAAACGAATTATGCTTTCTATCTCTCTCCCAGTTCACCACCTGTTCTCTCTACACTCTCCCTTTCCCTAAGAAGGTAACGCATTAATTAATTAACTGGTAGGCATTAATTGCCTGATTGTGTTACTTCTCTTTAAAAAATAATAAGTCCGTTTGGCATTAATAGATATGACTATATTGCGCTGACGAAAATCGGTATGTTGCTACTATAGCGGGATCTTCGCTTAAGTCTTCCCACTTGAGATAAGAAACTGAAATTTTTTATATACTGGTATGTGATGAAAATTGATCGATTTAAAATCGCGCGATTTTACAAATCTAATAATAGCCAAATAGGTGTTCTGTATATCACACGATGCAGTGAAACCAAATTTAAGTTCGAATAAAATGGTCTGAGCCTCGAAATTTTTTTTATAAATCGGCGTGATTTGAAATCGATCGATTTCCATCACATATCAGATAATTTTATCTTGGCTTTGGATAATATGTCTCCAAAGTCTCACGTAATCTCGTGTATGGATTACTAAATATCAGAAGTCAATGGCCGCAAAAATCGGGGTTTTTATAAAAGCTATAGATAATACAATTTCCTAAAAGTATTTTATACAGTTATATTTTGTAGGATCAATCGTTTTTGAGATAAATGGCAGAGTAGAAAGGGCTACACCGCATTTGCATACACCTAGTACCACCCCTAACCCCCCGGATAAAAATTAAAAAAATATATATGTACATATATATGAGTTCATAAATCTTAGTAATGCTAACATATATGTAATTTTTTACCTAACGCTTTGTTTCGGTGTTACGGTGTTCAAAACTTTTTTAAATTGGTCATACCTATCGTAATATGAAACTTGTGCTCATTACATCAAAGTTATTTTAAAGTGGTAAATAATAAAAAAAGACAAAGAAGTCCAAGATCGAAAAACCTCGCTCCATTGGCGAAAATGGGCAAAGATGATAAATCTGATGCGGCGCTTTCTGAAAATTGCTTTTCAGTTCCACACAACGACGAAGACGAAATCACCATTGTCAGGTCAAGCAAGCCGCTCCCAATGTACTTAAGAGAGAAAAACTCAAAAGAGCTAATTAATAGACTAGTACAATTAATCGGTGAAGAGGCGTTTTACGTAATCCCGATAAAACGCGGCTCGATTAATGAGACAAAAACTAAAGTAAACGAATAAAATCATTACCGCTCAGTAGTTTCGGAGTTTGAAACACAAAATAAAATTTGTTACACTTACCAATTGAAAAGTGCAAAAGGCCTCCAGGTAGTGATAAAAGGCATCGATTCATACGTGGAGCCAGAAGAGGTAAAAGCGGGTCTACTAAATAATAATTTTAAAGTAAAAAATGTTACTAACATTAAAAATAGAGAGCGACTTCCCCAACTACTATTTCGTGTGGAAATGGAACCAGGTGATATGAAATTAAAAAAGAATGAAGTACACCCCATTTACAGCTTAAGATATTTGCTGCACCGACGATTTACCGTAGAGGAACCACACAAGCGAGCAGGGCTAATTTAATGCCTGAATTGCCAAGAATATGGCCACACCAAAACATATTGCAAGTTGCGCATCGTTTGTGTCTTCTGTTGTGAACTACACAGCACTGCCAATTGTAATAAGCCAAAAGATGATTCCAAAATTAAAAAGTGTAGCAATTGCCATCAAAATCACACTGCAAACTACAGGGGCTGTCCTGTATATGTACATGTTAAGCAGTCTTTGTCTAACAGACGTAATCACACCTATGCTCAACCTATTACTTTCGACAATACAAATTATCCCCAGTTGCGCCAACTAGCTACCAGCCGGCCTTCATACGCCAACATTTTTAAGGCTAACTAGTCCATAGCGCAAAACATACCAAACAGCCAGTTCTCATACGCTAATGCATTGAAGTCTAACCAGCCCACACCTCAAAAACGGCCTCTTGCCAACGAAAACAGTGATTTTAATTTTAGTCGAATTGAGGCTTCAATAAAAAAATTCATACAAACAGTAAATTTTGTACAACCAACATGACCTGCATGATGCAGGAAGTGTTGAAAATGCAGCTTAAATTATTGCAGGCTGCATTAAAAATAAAAATCTGTTTCTGGAACGCAAACGGCATTCGCCAACATGAAAACGAAATAGAATACTTCATGGATAACCAAATTGATATTATGCTTATCTCTGAGACGCATTTGACGGCTAGAAGCTTTTTTAAAATCAACGGATATACTCTCTACGACAAAAAGGACCCCCAAGGTAGAGCTTGTGCTGGCTCGGGTATACTAATAAAATCGCGATTAAAACAATACTTAATGAGTGATCATTGTGAAGACTATCTTCAAGCAAGTAACATCTGCATTGAAGCTTTTCATCAAAACCTGGTGATTGCATCAAGTTACTTCCCTCCCAGGTATTCTATTACAGAAAATCAATATAGTAGATTTTTTAATTCACTAGGCACACGCTTTTTGGCTGCCGGTGATTACAACGCTAAGCACTTGTTCTGGGGTTTTCGCCTCATCACGCCAAAGGGTCGCGTTTTGTTTGACACAATTTTAAAAATGCGTTGAATGTTATATCAAGTAGGCAGCCAAATTACTGGCCAACAGATCGCCGTAAAATACCTGATGTTATTGATTTTGGATTGGTAAAGGGTGTGTCTAGCGTAATGATCCAAGTTGAAGCATCTTTAGATTTGTCTTCAAATCACTCACCAACTATTGTCACTATTGTCACATACAACTTCTTCACCCACTTGTGATTTAACGATGACAACCAAACGTATAAATTGGTTGAAATACAAAAAATATTTGAGCGCCCAGAAAATATTCCATTAAAAACGCCTGCTGTCATTGATGACTCTATTAGAATGTTTGAGGCAACCTTAAGCAAGCTGCTCTAAATGCTACTACTACAAATCTTCAGGTGAGGTATAATAAAATTTATTCAGCAGATGTAGAACGGCTTTTATCCGAAAAAAGAAGAGTTCGTAGAGAATGGCAATGCAACAGATCGCCTCAGCTAAAATCTGAGCTGAAGGAATGTACTATACAGCTGAAAACTCTACTAGAATATCAAAAAACCGCTTCTCTTCAAAACTTTCTGAATGAGCTCGACGCAACACCTCAAACAGACTATTCGCTATGGAGAGCATCCCGAGGCTTTAAAAGACCAGTGATATATAAGCCTCCATTGCGAGCTTCGAATGAAGACTGGGCAAGAACTGACGCTGAAAAAGGTACTCTGTTTGTAAACCACTTGCAGAAAGTATTTACTCCAAATACGTCTGATACTATAGTTGAGCTGCCACCAGTCCTCGCTAAACCAGATGTTACTTTGAGGTTCAATATTAAACTCGAAAAAAGCTCCAGGCGCTGATAAAATAAGCAATAAAGTGCGCTTAGAGCTACCCTATACTGCAAGACGGATAATTCTATTTATTTTTAACAGTATTTTGCGCCTCAAATGCTATCCCGCAGAATGGAAGGTTTCGCTTATCACCATGATACGTAAACCAGGCAAAGATCATACGAAGGTGGAGTCCTATAGGCCTATAAGCTTATTGTCTAACATGTCAAAACTATTTGAAAAGCTACTTATGAGTAAGCTAACACCCATACTGAATCGTACTGGATGCATTCCAGAGCACCAATTCGGTTTTAGGAGACAACATAGCACGATTGAACAAACACATAGATTCGTGAACGTGGTTAGAAAACCCTCGAAGAAAAGAAATATTGTTCTGCGCTCTTCATCGATATTTCTCAGACATTTGATAAAGTATGGCACGAAGGTTTAATACATAAACTAAAGCAAAACCTACCCGAAAACATCCTTAAACTTTTAGAAAGCTACTTAATTGAGCGAAAATTTGTTGTTAAAGAAGGTATTTTTCGAAGCCCTCCGCAACCCATTGAAGCCGGAGTTCCTCAAGGCAGCATCCTCGGTCCTGTATTATATCTGATATATTCCTCTGACTTGCCGGTAAGCAGTAACATACACATATCAACATACGCTGATGATACAGCTTTGCTAAGTGTTCACAAAAGCCATCAAGAAGCCACCCGCAAACTGCTACATTATATACCACAGTTGAACAATGGCTAAAATAATGGCCGATAAAAATTAACGAACAAAAATGTCTACACATTACTTTTACATTGTGCAAAGAAACCTGCCCACCTATACAAATAAATAACTAAACTATACCTCAACACACTGAAGCAAAATTTCTCGGTGTTCATCTTGATCTTCGTTTAATATGGAAGTCACACATAGATGCAAAGATGACGCAAATGAAATTAAAAGCAGCTCAAATGAATTTGCTCATTAGAAAGAACTCTACTCTAAGCCTAGATTGTAAACTTCTTCTATACAACTCCATTCTAAAACTAATATGGTCCTACCGAATCCAGTTATGAATTCATAAAGAAGATGTGCCGTCGGTTAAGACAGTGTTTTCTAAACACGTGATAAGCTACATAAAAAACTTGAGTTGCACCCAAATCCCCTAGCCCGACACATCGTTAACTTTAGAGGCCACCTCGGCTGAGAAGGAGGGACAGTCTTGCTCTCAGCCGAACACGAGAGATGTAAACAACCAAACAACCAACCGCTGGAACAAATATATTTGTCTGGCACTGGCTGGACTTAAAAACTAAAATTTTAGATTTAAGATTTAATTACTTATTGTTAGTTTAATTTTATTGAAGATATAATAAATAAATATAACCGGAAAAAAATTACATCAAAGTGCATTAAAATACGTTTGGTCGAAGTTATGTATGACCACCAGCGCTGCCACGACCAAAAAATTTTTGTAACCAAAATTTAAGAAAAAAGTAACCAAATGCAAAAAAAAGTAACCAAAATGTTTATGAACTTAAAATACTGTGATAAATTATTAAAATATAATTTTTTTAAATATAATAACTCATATAATACTTTATAATAGCTTGTAATGCCCAATAACCATAAATTAAGCTCAAAAATTCAGAAACATGCGTTTTTTAAATGCCCGTGTGACCTCAGCCTTGCAAAGAAATAAGGCCGTAATTGCTCTGCACTGGTAATAAGGCCATTTTAATTTATTGCGCAACTAATAAAATTGCTACACAGCTTAAACAACTCGATGCTTCTACTTGACACCAGAGGGGCTTGCAACACTGCTCTACAAAAAACCCGCAATAGCAGGGTTGTAAACGAATTATGCTTTCTATCTCTCTCCCAGTTCACCACCTGTTCTCTCTACACTCTCCCTTTCCCTAAGAAGGTAACGCATTAATTAATTAACTGGTAGGCATTAATTGCCTGATTGTGTTACTTCTCTTTAAAAAATAATAAGTCCGTTTGGCATTAATAGATATGACTATATTGCGCTGACGAAAATCGGTATGTTGCTACTATAGCGGGATCTTCGCTTAAGTCTTCCCACTTGAGATAAGAAACTGAAATTTTTTATATACTGGTATGTGATGAAAATTGATCGATTTAAAATCGCGCGATTTTACAAATCTAATAATAGCCAAATAGGTGTTCTGTATATCACACGATGCAGTGAAACCAAATTTAAGTTCGAATAAAATGGTCTGAGCCTCGAAATTTTTTTTTATAAATCGGCGTGATTTGAAATCGATCGATTTCCATCACATATCAGATAATTTTATCTTGGCTTTGGATAATATGTCTCCAAAGTCTCACGTAATCTCGTGTATGGATTACTAAATATCAGAAGTCAATGGCCGCAAAAATCGGGGTTTTTATAAAAGCTATAGATAATACAATTTCCTAAAAGTATTTTATACAGTTATATTTTGTAGGATCAATCGTTTTTGAGATAAATGGCAGAGTAGAAAGGGCTACACCGCATTTGCATACACCTAGTACCACCCCTAACCCTCCGGATAAAAATTAAAAAAATATATATGTACATATATATGAGTTCATAAATCTTAGTAATGCTAACATATATGTAATTTTTCACCTAACGCTTTGTTTCGGTGTTACGGTGTTCAAAACTTTTTTAAATTGGTCATACCTATCGTAATATGAAACTTGTGCTCATTACATCAAAGTTATTTTAAAGTGGTAAATAATAAAAAAAGACAAAGAAGTCCAAGATCGAAAAACCTCGCTCCATTGGCGAAAATGGGCAAAGATGATAAATCTGATGCGGCGCTTTCTGAAAATCGCTTTTCAGTTCCACACAACGACGAAGACGAAATCACCATTGTCAGGTCAAGCAAGCCGCTCCCAATGTACTTAAGAGAGAAAAACTCAAAAGAGCTAATTAATAGACTAGTACAATTAATCGGTGAAGAGGCGTTTTACGTAATCCCGATAAAACGCGGCTCGATTAATGAGACAAAAACTAAAGTAAACGAATAAAATCATTACCGCTCAGTAGTTTCGGAGTTTGAAACACAAAATAAAATTTGTTACACTTACCAATTGAAAAGTGCAAAAGGCCTCCAGGTAGTGATAAAAGGCATCGATTCATACGTGGAGCCAGAAGAGGTAAAAGCGGGTCTACTAAATAATAATTTTAAAGTAAAAAATGTTACTAACATTAAAAATAGAGAGCGACTTCCCCAACTACTATTTCGTGTGGAAATGGAACCAGGTGATATGAAATTAAGAAAGAATGAAGTACACCCCATTTACAGCTTAAGATATTTGCTGCACCGACGATTTACCGTAGAGGAACCACACAAGCGAGCAGGGCTAATTTAATGCCTGAATTGCCAAGAATATGGCCACACCAAAACATATTGCAAGTTGCGCATCGTTTGTGTCTTCTGTTGTGAACTACACAGCACTGCCAATTGTAATAAGCCAAAAGATGATTCCAAAATTAAAAAGTGTAGCAATTGCCATCAAAATCACACTGCAAACTACAGGGGCTGTCCTGTATATGTACATGTTAAGCAGTCTTTGTCTAACAGACGTAATCACACCTATGCTCAACCTATTACTTTCGACAATACAAATTATCCCCAGTTGCGCCAACTAGCTACCAGCCGGCCTTCATACGCCAACATTTTTAAGGCTAACTAGTCCATAGCGCAAAACATACCAAACAGCCAGTTCTCATACGCTAATGCTTTGAAGTCTAACCAGCCCACACCTCAAAAACGGCCTCTTGCCAACGAAAACAGTGATTTTAATTTTAGTCGAATTGAGGCTTCAATAAAAAAATTCATACAAACAGTAAATTTTGTACAACCAACATGACCTGCATGATGCAGGAAGTGTTGAAAATGCAGCTTAAATTATTGCAGGCTGCATTAAAAATAAAAATCTGTTTCTGGAACGCAAACGGCATTCGCCAACATGAAAACGAAATAGAATACTTCATGGATAACCAAATTGATATTATGCTTATCTCTGAGACGCATTTGACGGCTAGAAGCTTTTTTAAAATCAACGGATATACTCTCTACGACACAAAGGACCCCCAAGGTAGAGCTTGTGCTGGCTCGGGTATACTAATAAAATCGCGATTAAAACAATACTTAATGAGTGATCATTGTGAAGACTATCTTCAAGCAAGTAACATCTGCATTGAAGCTTTTCATCAAAACCTGGTGATTTCATCAAGTTACTTCCCTCCCAGGTATTCTATTACAGAAAATCAATATAATAGATTTTTTAATTCACTAGGCACACGCTTTTTGGCTGCCGGTGATTACAACGCTAAGCACTTCTTCTGGGGTTTTCGCCTCATCACGCCAAAGGGTCGCGTTTTGTTTGACACAATTTTAAAAATGCGTTGAATGTTATATCAAGTAGGCAGCCAACTTACTGGCCAACAGATCGCCGTAAAATACCTGATGTTATTGATTTTGGATTGGTAAAGGGTGTGTCTAGCGTAATGATCCAAGTTGAAGCATCTTTAGATTTGTCTTCAAATCACTCACCAACTATTGTCACTATTGTCACATACAACTTCTTCACCCACTTGTGATTTAACGATGACAACCAAACGTATAAATTGGTTGAAATACAAAAAATATTTGAGCGCCCAGAAAATATTCCATTAAAAACGCCTGCTGTCATTGATGACTCTATTAGAATGTTTGAGGCAAACCTTAAGCAAGCTGCTCTAAATGCTACTACTACAAATCTTCAGGTGAGATATAATAAAATTTATTCAGCAGATGTAGAACGGCTTTTATCCGAAAAAAGAAGAGTTCGTAGAGAATGGCAATGCAACAGATCGCCTCAGCTAAAATCTGAGCTGAAGGAATGTACTATACAGCTGAAAACTCTACTAGAATATCAAAAAACCGCTTCTCTTCAAAACTTTCTGAATGAGCTCGACGCAACACCTCAAACAGACTATTCGCTATGGAGAGCATCCCGAGGCTTTTAAAAGACCAGTGATATATAAGCCTCCATTGCGAGCTTCGAATGAAGACTGGGCAAGAACTGACGCTGAAAAAGGTACTCTGTTTGTAAACCACTTGCAGAAAGTATTTACTCCAAATACGTCTGATACTATAGTTGAGCTGCCACCAGTCCTCGCTAAACCAGATGTTACTTTGAGGTTCAATATTAAACTCGAAAAAAGCTCCAGGCGCTGATAAAATAAGCAATAAAGTGCTCTTCAAATGCTATCCCGCAGAATGGAAGGTTTCGCTGATCACCATGATACGTAAACCAGGCAAAGATCATACGAAGGTGGAGTCCTATAGGCCTATAAGCTTATTGTCTAACATGTCAAAACTATTTGAAAAGCTACTTATGAGTAAGCTAACACCCATACTGAATCGTACTGGATGAATTCCAGAGCACCAATTCGGTTTTAGGAGACAACATAGCACGATTGAACAAACACATAGATTCGTGAACGTGGTTAGAAAACCCTTCGAAGAAAAGAAATATTGTTCTGCGCTCTTCATCGATGTTTCTCAGACATTTGATAAAGTATGGCACGAAGGTTTAATACATAAACTAAAGCAAAACCTACCCGAAAACATCCTTAAACTTTTAGAAAGCTACTTAATTGAGCGAAAATTTGTTGTTAAAGAAGGTATTTTCGAAGCCCTCCGCAACCCATTGAAGCCGGAGTTCCTCAAGGCAGCATCCTCGGTCCTGTATTATATCTGATATATTCCTCTGACTTGCCGGTAAGCAGTAACATACACATATCAACATACGCTGATGATACAGCTTTGCTAAGAGTTCACAAAAGTCATCAAGAAGCCACCCGCAAACTGCTACATTATATACCCCAGTTGGAACAATGGCTAAAACAATGGCCGATAAAAATTAACGAACAAAAATGTCTACACATTACTTTTACATTGTGCAAAGAAACCTGCCCACCTATACAAATAAATAACTAAACTATACCTCAACACACTGAAGCAAAATTTCTCGGTGTTCATCTTGATCTTCGTTTAATATGGAAGTCACACATAGATGCAAAGGTGACGCAAATGAAATTAAAAGCAGCTCAAATGAATTGGCTCATTAGAAAGAACTCTACTCTAAGCGTAGATTGTAAACTTCTTCTATACAACTCCATTCTAAAACTAATATGGTCCTACCGAATCCAGTTATGAATTCATAAAGAAGATGTGCCGTCGGTTAAGACAGTGTTTTCTAAACACGTGATAAGCTACATAAAAAACTTGAGTTGCACCCAAATCCCCTAGCCCGACACATCGTTAACTTTAGAGGCCACCTCGGCGGAGAAGGAGGGACAGTCTTGCTCTCAGCCGAACACGAGAGATGTAAACAACCAAACAACCAACCGCTGGAACAAATATATTTGTCTGGCACTGGCTGTACTTAAAAACTAAAATTTTAGATTTAAGATTTGATTACTTATTGTTAGTTTAATTTTATTGAAGATATAATAAATAAATATAACCGGAAAAAAATTACATCAAAGTGCATTAAAATACGTTTGGTCGAAGTTATGTATGACCACGAGCGCTGCCACGACCAAAAAATTTTTGTAACCAAAATTTAAGAAAAAAGTAACCAAATGCAAAAAAAAGTAACCAAAATGTTTATGAACTTAAAATACTGTGATAAATTATTAAAATATAATTTTTTTAAATATAATAACTCATATAATACTTTATAATAGCTTGTAATGCCCAATAACCATAAATTAAGCTCAAAAATTCAGAAACATGCGTTTTTAAATGCCCGTGTGACCTCAGCCTTGCAAAGAAATAAGGCCGTAATTGCTCTGCACTGGTAATAAGGCCATTTTAATTTATTGCGCAACTAATAAAATTGCTACACAGCTTAAACAACTCGATGCTTCTACTTGACACCAGAGGGGCTTGCAACACTGCTCTACAAAAAACCCGCAATAGCAGGGTTGTAAACGAATTATGCTTTCTATCTCTCTCCCAGTTCACCACCTGTTCTCTCTACACTCTCCCTTTCCCTAAGAAGGTAACGCATTAATTAATTAACTGGTAGGCATTAATTGCCTGATTGTGTTACTTCTCTTTAAAAAATAATAAGTCCGTTTGGCATTAATAGATATGACTATATTGCGCTGACGAAAATCGGTATGTTGCTACTATAGCGGGATCTTCGCTTAAGTCTTCCCACTTGAGATAAGAAACTGAAATTTTTTATATACTGGTATGTGATGAAAATTGATCGATTTAAAATCGCGCGATTTTACAAATCTAATAATAGCCAAATAGGTGTTCTGTATATCACACGATACAGTGAAACCAAATTTAAGTTCGAATAAAATGGTCTGAGCCTCGATTTTTTTTTTTATAAATCGGCGTGATTTGAAATCGATCGATTTCCATCACATATCAGATAATTTTATCTTGGCTTTGTATAATATGTCTCCAAAGTCTCACGTAATCTCGTGTATGGATTACTAAATATCAGAAGTCAATGGCCGCAAAAATCGGGGTTTTTATAAAAGCTATAGATAATACAATTTCCTAAAAGTATTTTATACAGTTATATTTTGTAGGATCAATCGTTTTTGAGATAAATGGCAGAGTAGAAAGGGCTACACCGCATTTGCATACACCTAGTACCACCCCTAACCCTCCGGATAAAAATTAAAAAAATATATATGTACATATATATGAGTTCATAAATCTTAGTAATGCTAACATATATGTAATTTTTTACCTAACGCTTTGTTTCGGTGTTACGGTGTTCAAAACTTTTTTAAATTGGTCATACCTATCGTAATATGAAACTTGTGTCTAACAGACGAAAACAGTGATTTTAATTTTAGTCGAATTGAGGCTTCAATAAAAAAATTAATACAAACAGTAAATTTTTTACAACCAACATGACCTGCATGATGCAGGAAGTGTTGAAAATGCAGCTTAAATTATTGCAGGCTGCATTAAAAATAAAAATCTGTTTCTGGAACGCAAACGGCATTCGCCAACATGAAAACGAAATAGAATACTTCATGGATAACCAAATTGATGAAGACTATCTTCAAGCAAGTAACATCTGCATTGAAGCTTTTCATCAAAACCTGGTGATTTCATCAAGTTACTTCCCTCCCAGGTATTCTATTACAGAAAATCAATATAGTAGATTTTTTAATTCACTAGGCACACGCTTTTTGGCCGCCGGTGATTACAACGCTAAGCACTTGTTCTGGGGTTTTCGCCTCATCACGCCAAAGGGTCGCGTTTTGTTTGACACAATTTTAAAAATGCGTTGAATGTTATATCAAGTAGGCAGCCAACTTACTGGCCAACAGATCGCCGTAAAATACCTGAAGTTATTGATTTTGGATTGGTAAAGGGTGTGCCTAGCGTAATGATCCAAGTTGAAGCATCTTTAGATTTGTCTTCAAATCACTCACCAACTATTGTCACTATTGTCACATACAACTTCTTCACCCACTTGTGATTTAACGATGACAACCAAACGTATAAATTGGTTGAAATACAAAAAATATTTGAGCGCCCAGAAAATATTCCATTAAAAACGCCTGCTGTCATTGATGACTCTATTAGAATGTTTGAGGCAAACCTTAAGCAAGCTGCTCTAAATGCTACTACTACAAATCTTCAGGTGAGATATAATAAAATTTATTCAGCAGATGTAGAACGGCTTTTATCCGAAAAAAGAAGAGTTCGTAGAGAATGGCAATGCAACAGACCGCCTCAGCTAAAATCTGAGCTGAAGGAATGTACTATACAGCTGAAAACTCTACTAGAATATCAAAAAACCGCTTCTCTTCAAAACTTTCTGAATGAGCTCGACGCAACACCTCAAACAGACTATTCGCTATGGAGAGCATCCCGAGGCTTTAAAAGACCAGTGATATATAAGCCTCCATTGCGAGCTTCGAATGAAGACTGGGCAAGAACTGACGCTGAAAAAGGTACTCTGTTTGTAAACCACTTGCAGAAAGTATTTACTCCAAATACGTCTGATACTATAGTTGAGCTGCCACCAGTCCTCGCTATACCAGATGTTACTTTGAGGTTCAATATTAAACTCGAAAAAAGCTCCAGGCGCTGATAAAATAAGCAATAAAGTGCTCTTAGAGCTACCCTATACTGCAAGACGGATAATTCTATTTATTTTTAACAGTATTTTGCGCCTCAAATGCTATCCCACAGAATGGAAGGTTTCGCTGATCACCATGATACGTAAACCAGGCAAAGATCATACGAAGGTGGAGTCCTATAGGCCTATAAGCTTATTGTCTAACATGTCAAAACTATTTGAAAAGCTACTTATGAGTAAGCTAACACCCATACTGAATCGTACTGGATGCATTCCAGAGCACCAATTCGGTTTTAGCAGACAACATAGCACGATTGAACAAACACATAGATTCGTGAACGTGGTTAGAAAACCCTTCGAAGAAAAGAAATATTGTTCTGCGCTCTTCATCGATGTTTCTCAGACATTTAATAAAGTATGGCACGAAGGTTTAATACATAAACTAAAGCAAAACCTACCCGAAAACATCCTTAAACTTTTAGAAAGCTACTTAATTGAGCGAAAATTTGTTGTTAAAGAAGGTATTTTTCGAATCCCTCCGCAACCCATTGAAGCCGGAGTCCCTCAAGGCAGCATCCTCGTTCCTGTATTATATCTGATATATTCCTCTGACTTGCCGGTAAGCAGTAACATACACATATCAACATCGCTGATGATACAGCTTTGCTAAGTGTTCACAAAAGCCATCAAGAAGCCACCCGCAAACTGCTACATTATATACCCCAGTTGGAACAATGGCTAAAACAAGGGCCGATAAAAATTAACGAACAAAAATGTCTACACATTACTTTTACATTGTGCAAAGAAACCTGCCCACCTATACAAATAAATAACTAAACTATACCTCAACACACTGAAGCAAAATTTCTCGGTGTTCATCTTGATCTTCGTTTAATATGGAAGTCACACATAGATGCAAAGATGACGCAAATGAAATTAAAAGCAGCTCAAATGAATTGGCTCATTAGAAAGAACTCTACTCTAAGCCTAGATTGTAAACTTCTTCTATACAACTCCATTCTAAAACTAATATGGTCCTACCGAATCCAGTTATGAATTCATAAAGAAGATGTGCCGTCGGTTAAGACAGTGTTTTCTAAACACGTGATAAGCTACATAAAAAACTTGTTGCACCCAAATCCCCTAGCCCGACACATCGTTAACTTTAGAGGCCACCTCGGCTGAGAAGGAGGGACAGTCTTGCTCTCAGCCGAACACGAGAGATGTAAACAACCAAACAACCAACCGCTGGAACAAATATATTTGTCTGGCACTGGCTGGACTTAAAAACTAAAATTTTAGATTTAAGATTTGATTACTTATTGTTAGTTTAATTTTATTGAAGATATAATAAATAAATATAACCGGAAAAAAATTACATCAAAGTGCATTAAAATACGTTTGGTCGAAGTTATGTATGACCACCAGCGCTGCCACGACCAAAAAATTTTTGTAACCAAAATTTAAGAAAAAAGTAACCAAATGCAAAAAAAGTAACCAAAATGTTTATGAACTTAAAATACTGTGATAAATTATTAAAACATATTTTTTTTTAAATATAATAACTCATATAATACTTTATAATAGCTTGTAATGCCCAATAACCATAAATTAAGCTCAAAAATTCAGAAACATGCGTTTTTTAAATGCCCGTGTGACCTCAGCCTTGCAAAGAAATAAGGCCGTAATTGCTCTGCACTGGTAATAAGGCCATTTTAATTTATTGCGCAACTAATAAAATTGCTACACAGCTTAAACAACTCGATGCTTCTACTTGACACCAGAGGGGCTTGCAACACTGCTCTACAAAAAACCCGCAATAGCAGGGTTGTAAACGAATTATGCTTTCTATCTCTCTCCCAGTTCACCACCTGTTCTCTCTACACTCTCCCTTTCCCTAAGAAGGTAACGCATTAATTAATTAACTGGTAGGCATTAATTGCCTGATTGTGTTACTTCTCTTTAAAAAATAATAAGTCCGTTTGGCATTAATAGATATGACTATATTGCGCTGACGAAAATCGGTATGTTGCTACTATAGCGGGATCTTCGCTTAAGTCTTCCCACTTGAGATAAGAAACTGAAATTTTTTATATACTGGTATGTGATGAAAATTGATCGATTTAAAATCGCGCGATTTTACAAATCTAATAATAGCCAAATAGGTGTTCTGTATATCACACGATGCAGTGAAACCAAATTTAAGTTCGAATAAAATGGTCTGAGCCTCGAAATTTTTTTTATAAATCGGCGTGATTTGAAATCGATCGATTTCCATCACATATTAGATAATTTTATCTTGGCTTTGGATAATATGTCTCCAAAGTCTCACGTAATCTCGTGTATGGATTACTAAATATCAGAAGTCAATGGCCGCAAAAATCGGGGTTTTTATAAAAGCTATAGATAATACAATTTCCTAAAAGTATTTTATACAGTTATATTTTGTAGGATCAATCGTTTTTGAGATAAATGGCAGAGTAGAAAGGGCTACACCGCATTTGCATACACCTAGTACCACCCCTAACCCTCCGGATAAAAATTAAAAAAATATATATGTACATATATATGAGTTCATAAATCTTAGTAATGCTAACATATATGTAATTTTTTACCTAACGCTTTGTTTCGGTGTTACGGTGTTCAAAACTTTTTTAAATTGGTCATACCTATCGTAATATGAAACTTGTGCTCATTACATCAAAGTTATTTTAAAGTGGTAAATAATAAAAAAAGACAAAGAAGTCCAAGATCGAAAAACCTCGCTCCATTGGCGAAAATGGGCAAAGATGATAAATCTGATGCGGCGCTTTCTGAAAATCGCTTTTCAGTTCCACACAACGACGAAGACGAAATCACCATTGTCAGGTCAAGCAAGCCGCTCCCAATGTACTTAAGAGAGAAAAACTCAAAAGAGCTAATTAATAGACTAGTACAATTAATCGGTGAAGAGGCGTTTTACGTAATCCCGATAAAACGCGGCTCGATTAATGAGACAAAAACTAAAGTAAACGAATAAAATCATTACCGCTCAGTAGTTTCGGAGTTTGAAACACAAAATAAAATTTGTTACACTTACCAATTGAAAAGTGCAAAAGGCTTCCAGGTAGTGATAAAAGGCATCGATTCATACGTGGAGCCAGAAGAGGTAAAAGCGGGTCTACTAAATAATAATTTTAAAGTAAAAAATGTTACTAACATTAAAAATAGAGAGGGACTTCCCCAACTACTATTTCGTGTGGAAATGGAACCAGGTGATATGAAATTAAAAAAGAATGAAGTACACCCCATTTACAGCTTAAGATATTTGCTGCACCGACGATTTACCGTAGAGGAACCACACAAGCGAGCAGGGCTAATTTAATGCCTGAATTGCCAAGAATATGGCCACACCAAAACATATTGCAAGTTGCGCATCGTTTGTGTCTTCTGTTGTGAACTACACAGCACTGCCAATTGTAATAAGCCAAAAGATGATTCCAAAATTAAAAAGTGTAGCAATTGCCATCAAAATCACACTGCAAACTACAGGGGCTGTCCTGTATATGTACATGTTAAGCAGTCTTTGTCTAACAGACGTAATCACACCTATGCTCAACCTATTACTTTCGACAATACAAATTATCCCCAGTTGCGCCAACTAGCTACCAGCCGGCCTTCATACGCCAACATTTTTAAGGCTAACTAGTCCATAGCGCAAAACATACCAAACAGCCAGTTCTCATACGCTAATGCTTTGAAGTCTAACCAGCCCACACCTCAAAAATAAATTTATTCAGCAGATGTAGAACGGCTTTTATCCGAAAAAAGAAGAGTTCGTAGAGAATGGCAATGCAACAGACCGCCTCAGCTAAAATCTGAGCTGAAGGAATGTACTATACAGCTGAAAACTCTACTAGAATATCAAAAAACCGCTTCTCTTCAAAACTTTCTGAATGAGCTCGACGCAACACCTCAAACAGACTATTCGCTATGGAGAGCATCCCGAGGCTTTAAAAGACCAGTGATATATAAGCCTCCATTGCGAGCTTCGAATGAAGACTGGGCAAGAACTGACGCTGAAAAAGGTACTCTGTTTGTAAACCACTTGCAGAAAGTATTTACTCCAAATACGTCTGATACTATAGTTGAGCTGCCACCAGTCCTCGCTAAACCAGATGTTACTTTGAGGTTCAATATTAAACTCGAAAAAAGCTCCAGGCGCTGATAAAATAAGCAATAAAGTGCGCTTAGAGCTACCCTATACTGCAAGACGGATAATTCTATTTATTTTTAACAGTATTTTGCGCCTCAAATGCTATCCCGCAGAATGGAAGGTTTCGCTGATCACCATGATACGTAAACCAGGCAAGGATCATACGAAGGTGGAGTCCTATAGGCCTATAAGCTTATTGTCTAACATGTCAAAACTATTTGAAAAGCTACTTATGAGTAACCTAACACCCATACTGAGTCGTACTGGATGCATTCCAGAGCACCAATTCGGTTTTAGGAGACAACATAGCACGATTGAACAAACACATAGATTCGTGAACGTGGTTAGAAAACCCTTCGAAGAAAAGAATTATTGTTCTGCGCTCTTCATCGATGTTTCTCAGACATTTAATAAAGTATGGCACGAAGGTTTAATACATAAACTAAAGCAAAACCTACCCGAAAACATCCTTAAACTTTTAGAAAACTACTTAATTGAGCGAAAACTTGTTGTTAAAGAAGGTATTTTTCGAAGCCCTCCGCAACCCATTGAAGCCGGAGTTCCTCAAGGCAGCATCCTCGATCCTGTATTATATCTGATATATTCCTCTGACTTGCCGGTAAGCAGTAACATACACATATCAACATACGCTGATGATACAGCTTTGCTAAGTGTTCACAAAAGCCATCAAGAAGCCACCCGCAAACTGCTACATTATATACCCAAGTTGGAACAATGGCTAAAACAATGGCCTATAAAAATTAACGAACAAAAATGTCTACACATTACTTTTACATTGTGCAAAGAAACCTGCCCACCTATACAAATAAATAACTAAACTATACCTCAACACACTGAAGCAAAATTTCTCGGTGTTCATCTTGATCTTCGTTTAATATGGAAGTCACACATAGATGCAAAGATGACGCAAATGAAATTAAAAGCAGCTCAAATGAATTGGCTCATTAGAAAGAACTCTACTCTAAGCCTAGATTGTAAACTTCTTCTATACAACTCCATTTTAAAACTAATATGGTCCTACCGAATCCAGTTATGAATTCATAAAGAAGATGTGCCGTTGGTTAAGACAATGTTTTCTAAACACGTGATAAGCTACATAAAAAACTTGAGTTGCACCCAAGTCCCCTAGCCCGACACATCGTTAACTTTAGAGGCCACCTCGGCTGAGAAGGAGGGACAGTCTTGCTCTCAGCCGAACACGAGAGATGTAAACAACCAAACAACCAACCGCTGGAACAAATATATTTGTCTGGCACTGGCTGGACTTAAAAACTAAAATTTTAGATTTAAGATTTGATTACTTATTGTTAGTTTAATTTTATTGAAGATATAATAAATGAATATAACCGGAAAAAAATTACATCAAATTTTTGTAACCAAAATTTAAGAAAAAAGTAACCAAATGCAAAAAAAAGTAACCAAAATGTTTATGAACTTAAAATACTGTGATAAATTATTAAAATATAATTTTTTTTTAAATATAATAACTCATATAATACTTTATAATAGCTTGTAATGCCCAATAACCATAAATTAAGCTCAAAAATTCAGAAACATGCGTTTTTTAAATGCCCGTGTGACCTCAGCCTTGCAAAGAAATAAGGCCGTAATTGCTCTGCACTGGTAATAAGGCCATTTTAATTTATTGCGCAACTAATAAAATTGCTACACAGCTTAAACAACTCGATGCTTCTACTTGACACCAGAGGGGCTTGCAACACTGCTCTACAAAAAACCCGCAATAGCAGGGTTGTAAACGAATTATGCTTTCTATCTCTCTCCCAGTTCACCACCTGTTCTCTCTACACTCTCCCTTTCCCTAAGAAGGTAACGCATTAATTAATTAACTGGTAGGCATTAATTGCCTGATTGTGTTACTTCTCTTTAAAAAATAATAAGTCCGTTTGGCATTAATAGATATGACTATATTGCGCTGACGAAAATCGGTATGTTGCTACTATAGCGGGATCTTCGCTTAAGTCTTCCCACTTGAGATAAGAAACTGAAATTTTTTATATACTGGTATGTGATGAAAATTGATCGATTTAAAATCGCGCGATTTTACAAATCTAATAATAGCCAAATAGGTGTTCTGTATATCACACGATACAGTGAAACCAAATTTAAGTTCGAATAAAATGGTCTGAGCCTCGATATTTTTTTTATAAATCGGCGTGATTTGAAATCGATCGATTTCCATCACATATCAGATAATTTTATCTTGGCTTTGTATAATATGTCTCCAAAGTCTCACGTAATCTCGTGTATGGATTACTAAATATCAGAAGTCAATGGCCGCAAAAATCGGGGTTTTTATAAAAGCTATAGATAATACAATTTCCTAAAAATATTTTATACAGTTATATTTTGTAGGATCAATCGTTTTTGAGATAAGTGGCAGAGTGGAAAGGGCTACACCGCATTTGCATACACCTAGTACCACCCCTAACCCTCCGGATAAAAATTAAAAAAATATATATGTACATATATATGAGTTCATAAATCTTAGTAATGCTAACATATATGTAATTTTTTACCTAACGCTTTGTTTCGGTGTTACGGTGTTCAAAACTTTTTTAAATTGGTCATACCTATCGTAATATGAAACTTGTGCTCATTACATCAAAGTTATTTTAAAGTGGTAAATAATAAAAAAAGACAAAGAAGTCCAAGATCGAAAAACCTCGCTCCATTGGCGAAAATGGGCAAAGATGATAAATCTGATGCGGCGCTTTCTGAAAATCGCTTTTCAGTTCCACACAACGACGAAGACGAAATCACCATTGTCAGGTCAAGCAAGCCGCTCCCAATGTACTTAAGAGAGAAAAACTCAAAAGAGCTAATTAATAGACTAGTACAATTAATCGGTGAAGAGGCGTTTTACGTAATCCCGATAAAACGCGGCTCGATTAATGAGACAAAAACTAAAGTAAACGAATAAAATCATTACCGCTCAGTAGTTTCGGAGTTTGAAACACAAAATAAAATTTGTTACACTTACCAATTGAAAACTGCAAAAGGCTTCCAGGTAGTGATAAAAGGCATCGATTCATACGTGGAGCCAGAAGAGGTAAAAGCGGGTCTACTAAATAATAATTTTAAAGTAAAAAATTTTACTAACATTAAAAATAGAGAGCGACTTCCCCAACTACTATTTCGTGTGGAAATGGAACCAGGTGATATGAAATTAAAAAAGAATGAAGTACACCCCATTTACAGCTTAAGATATTTGCTGCACCGACGATTTACCGTAGAGGAACCACACAAGCGAGCAGGGCTAATTTAATGCCTGAATTGCCAAGAATATGGCCACACCAAAACATATTGCAAGTTGCGCATCGTTTGTGTCTTCTGTTGTGAACTACACAGCACTGCCAATTGTAATAAGCCAAAAGATGATTCCAAAATTAAAAAGTGTAGCAATTGCCATCAAAATCACACTGCAAACTACAGGGGCTGTCCTGTATATGTACATGTTAAACAGTCTTTGTCTAACAGACGTAATCACACCTATGCTCAACCTATTACTTTCGACAATGCAAATTATCCCCAGTTGCGCCAACTAGCTACCAGCCGGCCTTCATACGCCAACATTTTTAAGGCTAACCAGTCCATAGCGCAAAACATACCAAACAGCCAGTTCTCATACGCTAATGCTTTGAAGTCTAACCAGCCCACACCTCAAAAACGGCCTCTTGCCAACGAAAACAGTGATTTTAATTTTAGTCGAATTGAGGCTTCAATAAAAAAATTCATACAAACAGTAAATTTTGTACAACCAACATGACCTGCATGATGCAGGAAGTGTTGAAAATGCAGCTTAAATTATTGCAGGCTGCATTAAAAATAAAAATCTGTTTCTGGAACGCAAACGGCATTCGCCAACATGAAAACGAAATAGAATACTTCATGGATAACCAAATTGATATTATGCTTATCTCTGAGACGCATTTGACGGCTAGAAGCTTTTTTAAAATCAACGGATATACTCTCTACGACACAAAGGACCCCCAAGGTAGAGCTTGTGCTGGCTCGGGTATACTAATAAAATCGTGATTAAAACAATACTTAATGAGTGATCATTGTGAAGACTATCTTCAAGCAAGTAACATCTGCATTGAAGCTTTTCATCAAAACCTGGTGATTTCATCAAGTTACTTCCCTCCCAGGTATTCTATTACAGAAAATCAATAAGCACTTGTTCTGGGGTTTTCGCCTCATCACGCCAAAGGGTCGCGTTTTGTTTGACACAATTTTAAAAATGCGTTGAATGTTATATCAAGTAGGCAGCCAACTTACTGGCCAACAGATCGCCGTAAAATACCTGATGTTATTGATTTTGGATTGGTAAAGGGTGTGCATAGCGTAATGATCCAAGTTGAAGCATCTTTAGATTTGTCTTCAAATCACTCACCAACTATTGTCACTATTGTCACATACAACTTCTTCACCCACTTGTGATTTAACGATGACAACCAAACGTATAAATTGGTTGAAATACAAAAAATATTTGAGCGCCCAGAAAATATTCCATTAAAAACGCCTGCTGTCATTGATGACTCTATTAGAATGTTTGAGGCAAACCTTAAGCAAGCTGGTCTAAATGCTACTACTACAAATCTTCAGGTGAGATATAATAAAATTTATTCAGCAGATGTAGAACGGCTTTTATCCGAAAAAAGAAGAGTTCGTAGAGAATGGCAACGCAACAGATCCCCTCAGCTAAAATCTGAGCTGAAGGAATGTACTAAACAGCTGAAAACTCTACTAGAATATCAAAAAACCGCTTCTCTTCAAAACTTTCTGAATGAGCTCGACGCAACACCTCAAACAGACTATTCGCTAAGGAGAGCAGCCCGAGGCCTTAAAACAACAGTGATATATAAGCCTCCATTGCGAGCTTCGAATGGAGACTGGGCAAGAACTGACGCTGAAAAAGGCACTCTGTTTGTAAACCACTTGCAGAAAGTATTTACTCCAAATACGTCTGATACTATAGTTGAGCTGCCACCAGTCCTCGCTGTACCAGATGTTACTTTGAGGTTCAATATTAAACTCGAAAAAAAGCTCCAGGCGCTGATAAAATAAGCAATAAAGTGCCCTTAGAGCTACCCTATACTGCAAGACGGATAATTCTATTTATTTTTAACAGTATTTTGCGCCTCAAATGCTATCCCGCAGAATGGAAGGTTTCGCTGATCACCATGATACGTAAACCAGGCAAAGATCATACGAAGGTGGAGTCCTATAGGCCTATAAGCTTATTGTCTAACATGTCAAAACTATTTGAAAAGCTACTTATGAGTAAGCTAACACCCATACTGAATCGTACTGGATGCATTCCAGAGCACCAATTCGGTTTTAGGAGACAACATAGCACGATTGAACAAACACATAGATTCGTGAACGTGGTTAGAAAACCCTTCGAAGAAAAGAAATATTGTTCTGCGCTCTTCATCGATGTTTCTCAGACATTTAATAAAGTATGGCACGAAGGTTTAATACATAAACTAAAGCAAAACCTACCCGAAAACATCCTTAAACTTTTAGAAAGCTACTTAATTGAGCAAAAATTTTTTGTTAAAGAAGGTATTTTTCGAAGCCCTCCGCAACCCATTGAAGCCGGAGTTCCTCAAGGCAGCATCCTCGGTCCTGTATTATATCTGATATATTCCTCTGACTTGCCGGTAAGCAGTAACATACACATATCAACATCGCTGATGATACAGCTTTGCTAAGTGTTCACAAAAGCCATCAAGAAGCCACCCGCAAACTGCTACATTATATACCCCAGTTGGAACAATGGCTAAAACAATGGCCGATAAAAATTAACGAACAAAAATGTCTACACATTACTTTTACATTGTGCAAAGAAACCTGCCCACCTATACAAATAAATAACTAAACTATACCTCAACACACTGAAGCAAAATTTCTCGGTGTTCATCTTGATCTTCGTTTAATATGGAAGTCACACATAGATGCAAAGATGACGCAAATGAAATTAAAAGCAGCTCAAATGAATTGGCTCATTAGAAAGAACTCTACTCTAAGCCTAGATTGTAAACTTCTTCTATACAACTCCATTCTAAAACTAATATGGTCCTACCGAATCCAGTTATGAATTCATAAAGAAGATGTGCCGTCGGTTAAGACAGTGTTTTCTAAACACGTGATAAGCTACATAAAAAACTTGAGTTGCACCCAAATCCCCTAGCCCGACACATCGTTAACTTTAGAGGCCACCTCGGCTGAGAAGGAGGGACAGTCTTGCTCTCAGCCGAACACGAGAGATGTAAACAACCAAACAACCAACCGCTGGAACAAATATATTTGTCTGGCACTGGCTGGACTTAAAAACTAAAATTTTAGATTTAAGATTTGATTACTTATTGCTAGTTTAATTTTATTGAAGATATAATAAATAAATATAACCGGAAAAAAATTACATCAAAGTGCATTAAAATACGTTTGGTCGAAGTTATGTATGACCACCAGCGCTGCCACGACCAAAAAATTTTTGTAACCAAAATTTAAGAAAAAAGTAACCAAATGCAAAAAAAGTAACCAAAATGTTTATGAACTTAAAATACTGTGATAAATTATTAAAATATAATTTTTTTTAAATATTAAAACAAATCTTTGGCAGACCAAACCTACGATTCCCATTAAGTTTGGTCTGGCCATAGAAAAGATAGAAACCTGACTACTGACAAGGTAGTTGTCAGAAACCTAAGTGTGTTGTCAAAAGAAACCAAAGTCTAACAATGTGTTAGTAGAACCATTTTGTATTAGTATTAGTTTAGATAAAAATTTCTCCGCATCAGCAAAACTGCACAATAATTGTTCAATTCACAAGCTCAGTCGTATGTCTTATCGTTTAAAAAAAGACGTCACTTGCTTATGTGCTTGTGAACAGACAAATTTGTTGTATCGTTATTTTGTCGTATTTTATATGTTAATTCAATGTAGTCAGTTCATTTTCAGTAAATAATTTATGCCGAAAAACGAATTTTGTTATTATTTACGGTTTAAAAATTTCTTTAATACAATTAGCCAGTTTTCGCTAATTTGCGGTTTTTTTTTCGCGATTTTTGTCGTTTTTGACTGTGTTGGCGATTTCTAATCAATTTTAGGGCTTGTTTCCGATTTTGCAACTTCTCGCGAATTTTTGCAAAGTTCGCAATAAAATCGACTTTTTGCAAGTTTTCACCTTCCTTACAGTTTTGCCGATTTTTAAGCAATATTAGACTTTGTTATCATGCCGCTATTAGCAAATTTTTGCGAATTTTCGCTATTTACGCGATTTTGACCAAATTTTTTGCATTCCTCACAGTTTTAGCGATTTTTAATCAAAATTATTGCTTGATTAAAATTTTGCAATTTTTCGCGAATTTTCACTTTTTCGCGACAGGCGTAATTTTTGCAATTTTTTGGCTTTCTTACATTTTTAAAGTGTTTTAATCAATATTACGCTTTGTAATCTTTAAAATTTTAACAAGTTTTTAAAAATTTTCGCGTTTTTCCCCGAGTGTTACTTTCCTTACAATTTTCGGGCTAGTTCAAAATATTACAATTTTTCGCAAATTTTCGACATTTTCGCGATATGGTTGATTTACTCCAAGTTTTTGACATTTTTAGAGCTCGAGTCACTTTTAATCTATATCAAGCCTTGATATCAATGTTTGCATTTATTTAATTTTGATTTTGCAAATAATCATAATTTTGCGAAGTTTTTTGAACAACTCTTCTGCAAGCTGTTATAGCTGGTTCACATTCTATACTTTATATTTGTTTACAAATTAATCTAGCAAATAAAATATTTCCAGACAATACAACCATTTGGAAAACATATAAAAATCAATCGTATAATTATAACGCAGTTTTGTATGGAAATTGCTAACAACAAAAATACAATATTGTATAAATAGACGATTACACAACACATACGACGTTAATACGAGCTTGTGAATTGAACATATGTAATACTTCTTTGACTCATATTCTGCCTTATATATTTCTGCTGCCAGCTCATTAGAAAATATTTGCCGGTATTTTATAAGTTTAATAAATCAAATCAGACATTGTGCAGAAGTGAGTGCAAAAGTCGTAAGACATAGATCAGAAAATGTGCAGACTATTCTGTTAAAAGTCTTAAAGGAAATTAAATTGCCTTCAGATAATGTGCTGGTTAGTATAATATTAATCGCAGAAGCGTCGTACCAGAAAACTGCCGACTATTCTATCAAATGTCAAAGAGAATCGGCACTTTGATTTTCTTAAGCAAAAAAAATCGGCAAAATGCCGAGAAATCGATACGCATGACAGGATTGGGTACACTGTCTCATAAAAATGCAACTCTCTTTTGTTATCCCCTTGGTAATATTAAGCAACAACAAATTCTATGGAAAGAAACAAAAACTGCACAACAAGAATTTCATCTCCTTGATACGAATGCAACTTAAAAAATTGAAGCAAGCTGCCGAACCAAATTGGAATCGTATGGGCGAGGACTATGCTAATTTAAAATATAAAAAAAATTATTTTTGTGTTGGAAAAAAGTTATCAAAATAGAAAAAAAGTACACAAGTACACATTGAAAAAAAAGTAACCAATTTTGGTTAAAAGTAACCAAAACGGCAGCCCTGATGACCACATACATAATTTGAGCCGAATAAAATGTATAGTATATATGCTCTTTTCAACAAAAATTAAAAAAAAATTTTTTTTGTTACTCTTCGGGTCGAAAAAGTGGTCTAAAAAATTTGTTTGATACTGAAATGAAAATATAATTTACCATCCCTGGTGTGAGCCATTTTCATATGTATGTAAATTTATAGACACAATTCAAAATTAGTGGTACATGAAATAAATATGTATTTATTTAACACGAGATTTCTTTAACTAAAAACCTTGCATGAATTATTGTTTTTGATATGATGAATCGCAAACAATTAATTTGTTGTTGTTCTTAATAAACTTAAAGTATTAATTTATTAAGCACAATATGACTTTTCGTCAAACACATGAAAATAAATACAATGACAGATGGAAGATTAAAGATGTTGCAAATGCAAACAATTTTTTTTTTATCTTCAACATTTTCCATGGGTGAGTGTAAAAAGGCTATTGTGCATTCATTGAGAAGTTGCAAACAACAAATGCCAGACTATTTCATCAGTCCCTAATAGGCTTATAGGCTTTTTCCACTTACCAACATCTAACATCTACCATCAATTTGCGAAGATGACAACATTTTCTCATAAGAATTATACATCATACCACATCTTTAAAAGATGTTCCTACCTCATTTTATATCATCTTACATTTTTCGATAATTTTGGTGTCACCACTAGAAAAATGACATTAAATTGAAACGAAATTAAAAGCTAGTGAACCATGGATGGTACATGAGATATTAAAATTTTACCAATTGCTGTCTAAAATTGTACTTTTTAAAATTAATTGTGCCAAAACACCAGAAACATGTATTATGTACAGAAAATATCTCACTTATCTATACATATATCCCTGGCAAAAATGCATTGCATTGTGGCCGATTTCATAAACGCCACAATGCATTGCAGTGATGCAAAGTTGTATGTGCTTTGTTGTTGTAAACAATGTAAGGTCGCATCACTGCAATGCATTGTGGCGTTTATGAGGTCGGCCTGTTGTGCTTAAGTCGGATTTAGCAAATCCAATTTCTAATCGAAAATAGCTCATTAGTTTCAACATAATAGCTATTGGAAGCTAGAACGATATATTCTCAATAAAGCTCCGAAATATTCACCTTTATGCAATGCAAATAAATTTATAAAAATATGACTTTTTCAGACTTTAATATTGGGCAATTCAAAGTAGTGCCATATCAGTCCTAGTTTTCATATTTCATATCGTTACCTTAGTCGGAAAAAGTGCTAAGTCCACTTTTCTTCGAAATTGGGATTTTGATGTAGCTTGCTAGTGCAATTCAAAATCATATATCATTTACAAGCAAAAATAATACCATTATTTTGTTTTTCTTGCTGGAATGCAGTGGTAGGCAAATATGCTAAGTCAAAAAAAAAATTTTAAAGTAAGAAAATATGCCAAGTCCAGTTGAAAAGAACAAAAAATTTTTTAATAGTCTTCTTTTCAAGTTGGATTATAAAGAATTACAGCAATTTGGCAATAGCTACAATATTAAATATCTACTTTGCATTTCATATAATTCCAAGTGATTACAGCTTGCTTTTGCATGAATTTTAAAAAATATAAAATATTGCAAAATGCCATAATTAAAAATTTTTTTGCGATGGACTCTGCTGAGAAAAATAACTACAATTGTGACGATTATGGAATTGAGTCGGATGATGGAGTTAAAGGTCTGGTTCCCTATGGATTTAACAGTGATTCCGATGATTCGTATGAGTTACCATCGACATCGCAAAACTTAAGAGGAGAGGTCGTGTAGAAAACCCCGCTTGGTTTGGGCCAAGAAATAAAAAAAGGAGAGAAAGAGGTAAAGGTTATTTGGGAAGACAAAAAGTAGGCAATATATAGACTTACGATAAAAGAAAAGAACGACGTGCGATAGAAAATAGATGCAAATGTAAAGGAAATGTTACTATAAGGTGCGTACAGATCACAGATGATGAAAGATGCAAAATATTTACGGAATTTTGGAAAATGTCATGGTTCGAAAAAAGGCTTATGTTAATAGATTGATAAAAATTATTCCAAATAAAAGACCTCGAAATCGAAAAGTGTCCGACGAATCTAAAAGATGTTGAACGTACCAGTACTATTTTAGAGTAGAAAACACAAACATTCGAGTATGCAAGACATTTTTCTTAAATACTTTTAACATTGGCAGGCAATGTGTTTTTATGTGGGTAAACAAGCCTTTAGTTTCAAAAGCATGTTTAAAGAAAACTGCTCAAAAAGAAAAGAATTCAACAGCAGAAAGGCATTGCTTGAATTCCTTTTTTAATTTCCTGCCTTCAATGGAATCCCATTATTGTCGCGCCAAAACTCAAAAAAAGTATTTACTAGCGGAGTGGAGTTATGTTAGTGACTGGTGCGCTAGAAGAAATATTCGTCTTTTATCAAACATTCTATTCCAAAAATCTGGCTTTATTTTCTCCTAAAAAAGCCAGAAATGAAAAAACTAATGACCGTGATGAAAAACACATGTTTTCGCAGTGGACCTTCAGGCCGTATTGATGGCTATAAAATCCCAGGTAAGCAGCATGTACTACCGCACGAAACTGCTTTATATGGAATGAAGTGGAAGGTGGATTAGGTGCTGAAGAATTTTCGAGCGTCTGGATGTACTTCATCGAACAAAAGGTCCTTTGTGAAAACGAGAAGCCGAAAAAAATTATTTTTCATAGTGACGGCTGTACCTACCTTTTATTTTTCGAGTTTGGAATCACTCTACAACGAAAGAAGGAAAATAACGGCAAGAAAATATGAAGACCTGCAATTTTTAAAACTGACTTTACCCAAAGACCATCACCGTTTTTATGATGATCTACCTCATCTATGATTTGTTTTTCGAAATATTCTGTACCTATTTTTTTCACATAGGAAGCTTCCGCTTAAAATAAATACACTATTGAATTCAACATAATCGTATAATTTTAAGCAATTGGATGTTCCCTATATCTCAAAAATATACCTTTTTATTATTATTTATTTCTTTTTCTTTAAACTAATAATTCTTATTCTTATTTATTGTTATCCAGTTAATATTTTGTTTATCAACACCAATCAAATAACTACATTCTTGTAAACAAAAGATACATTTACTTTTTTAATAGTTTTATTGAGCTTTTTTGGTTACAGCGAACTCCGTTGTATTATGCTTCATAAACATATTTAAGGAAAATTATGCTGTCTCTACTAAAATAATGAAATTTCAAAGAGCAAATGTGCTAAGTCCAAAAAAGCCTATAAGTCCGAAAATGATTTGTTTTAAAATCCTACGACTACTGGTAATGAAAGAGGATGGACTAAAGAAAAAAAACTGTATTTACAGATTTTCAAAAAGTCTACTAAGAAAACTTAGACAGTTTTTTGTCTCTCCTGAATAATTTTAAAAAATGGACTTAGCACTTTTTCCGACTAAGGTATTTATTTAAATTGTATTTAAAATTTTCAAACAAAAAATTCATAACATTTTACACATGAATGGCATGTGTTTTAAAAAAATTTTATTTCATATTCTTTGATTTTCTTTAAAATTTTGATGTTGAAAAATAAATTAAAATAAAATGTATAAAATAACAGAAGTTTTTGTGAAAAATAAAAGTGTAAAATATATCGCAATTAAATGCGAGCGAATTTTAAAACGAACTTTTCGGGGGGAAAAATATTACCGTTCTGATACATAACCTTTTCAAAGTATCAAGTACTATTTAAATACAAAATACAGGATAGAACAATATGCAAGCTTGCTTTGAATTGCTCATTATTACTAAGACCTTTAAATTAGAAGAGGCTACGTTCCATGAGTTAACATTATTGGACTACTTTCAATATTTCTATTTTTAAGGCGAACTTTGCTTTCAATACTTCTCAAAACTAAAATTAACTGCCTGTTCGCCGATGTCGAAGGAGTTCTTTTTTTCGCACAATTATATTTAAGACAACATTTTTGAATTTTTTTTTGCTTTAAATGTAATTTGTGCTAAAGAAAGAACGCCTTCGACATCGGCGAACAGGCAGTTAATTCATATAAAAAGTAGCATATGTACGAGTGGACGAAAAATATAAAATATTTTATTACAATGGAATAGTTGCAATAAGTAGAATTTCTAATAAATACAAAAATTATTAATTGTACTATATAAGCCATTGGTATATCATTGTACTTTTACAATCTGAATTGTACTAAGAGTGGTACAATTACCATCCATGATGTGAACAGTTTTCAGATGTATGTGTGAAAATTTTTGCAACAATTATTAAATATATAATAAAGTTTTATCTTCTTCCTCTAAAGGTGGTTTTATACTATCTGTGTTTTGCATCTGACTTGTAAAATTTAATGCAAAAGTTATATATTGTGTGTGAACCTTTTGAAACACTGTCATTTGAAATTTACAGAACCAAAGTCAGGTGGCAAACATTTCAATTAGACCGTGTTCTATTTTCATCTGACATCAGCTGTTTTGAATTAACAAGTATGTGTTGGCGTCACTTAGAGGTTATGTCAGATGTGATTATACATGTACGTGTGAAAGCAAATATTAAAAATCGTCTGTAAATGGACAATTTTAACTGACACGCGAAGTTACATGTGGGTCGCAAAACTGAAAAGTCAGATGTAAAACACAGATAGTCTAAAACCACCTTAAGATGGTTTTTTTATTAATTAAAAACACTGCACTAATTATTGCTTTTCTCATTTTATATTACAAACAATTAATTTCTTGTTTTTATTAATAAATTACATTTTTTAATTTATTACGAACAATGTGACTTTTCATATATCTGACATTTTGAAGATGGTAGATGTTAGATGTTGCAAATGTAAATTCATGTTTCACATTTTCAACATTTTCCATGCGTTCCTGCGAAATGTATGCAGGTGTAAAAAGCTTATAACTTACGAACATCTAACATCTACCACCAATTTGCGAGTTTTCCCATAAGACTTATACAGGGCTGAACGGCTAACATATTTCAAAATCATTATAAAATGTTCCTCTCTCAATTTGTTCCACCCATACCATTCGATAAATTTAGTGTCATCACTAAAAAGCAGCATAAAATTGGAAGAAACATGGTGTAATAAGTATATAAGTGGCAGCGTTACGTCTGTTACTTATTTTTTGCTCTGGTGGTTTTGTGTATAATTACGTCAAACACGTGTATTTTTTTTAAAAACATAATCTAGTTTTTCTTGTATTTGTTGCCCTCATATGGTCACCTGTACATTAGCGCAAATTGATGATAGATGTTGGTAAGTGGAAAAAGCCTATTAGGCCCACCAGACTGCTCGAAAAGTGCACAATATGTGTACAAATTAGATTCTGCTGTGTAAAGCTTAAATTTTAGGGAGCTTTATTAAAAATTTTATAAAGTAAGCGGTTCAAAACACTTAATTCGGATCCACTGAATGAAATATGAAATTATTGTTTTTATTACGTGAAACCGTTTGCAAGATATCAGCGAAAAACTTATTTTTTCGCAATTTTATTCAGTTATTGGAAATTGTTTCGAGAACTGCTTATCTGGATGCTTTTAGTTTTAAACTGTGTTAAAATCCATTTTACATTGTGCTAAAGACATTGATTGATCTGCTCTCAATGAAGATATTTTTTGTATTGATCAGACTAAAATCTATTGAGCTACAGACGTTGCAATTGAAAAAATACATTTCTCAATGTTTTCTTCTGAATTAAGACGAGAGAAATTACTTTATTAATATTTTTAAGCTTTTAAGTGAAAGCTGAGCACTGAACACTGAGAGATCTCTGCCTTCTTTTTGAGCATTCTAGGAAGCGATTCAAACATCGCATGTGGAAGGCATGAACGTTTTTTACTGCTTCTAGAAACATCATATTACTCATGTTGGGATATTATAAGTTTCTTATTTTTCGTCGGATTTTAGCAATTTGTACTTCTTTTGCACGTCAGACTTAAAATTATTAATAAAATAACTTTTCTCGTCTTAATTGAGCTAAAAACATCGAGAAATAAATTTATTTTTAAATTGTGACAAAATATATCTTATTTGAAAGAGCGCATGGCTTAAGCACGATGTAAAGTTTTTAGCGTTCAGATGAGCCGTTCTCGAGAACGGAATTGAATAAAATTGCAAAAAATAAGGTTTTCGCGCAATAAAAATTAATTCCATATTCGTGTTCAGCGGACCCAAATTAAGTTTTTGAACCGCTTACTTCATCAAAATTTTATTAAAGCTCCATAAAGTTTGAGCTTTACAGAGAAGAAGCTAATTTGACTCACATATTGTGCGCCTTTGGAGCAGTCTAGTGGGACTTAGCGACTGATGAAGCAAGCGTTGCCATTGTTGGTAGGTTCCTACAAAATTTAGTAGGAATTTTTTTGTTTGGTAAGATTGTAGGCTAAATCTTTTTTTCTTGGTTTGAGAACATAATAATATAATAATGGTTTTCAACATTCTAGTTGACTATCTACGTAACCAATACACAACACACAAACATAACCCACGAAGCGATTTAGCTGTCGGCGGAAAACATCCAGTGACTATGGCAGGAATCGAACCCACGACCTCTGGTCTGACAGGCCAGCATCGCTACCAATCATCCACAGAGGCACCCTAGGTTTGATAATATATTTATGCATTATTATTAAAATGTTTTCAATGCAGTTGCAAAAATTTAATGAATTACATCAAAAAATTGTCGTCGAACTTGCAGAATATGTATTAAATTTTCGTTAGCCTATGCCATTTTCTCTTCTAGACAAACTGTAAAAATTCTTTAACCTTTTATGCAAATAGTGCAAATTAGCGTTCTTTGAAGATAAAAATTTACCCTAGTAAGTGTTGATATAACTTGTAATAAATTCAGTATTTCAAAAATTCATTCCATTGGAAATTTTCACTGAAAAAGGGTAAAAAATGTAGAATTATTCTCTACAAAACAAAGAGCCAATAATTAAACAAATTTTCACATCCGTAGAAAATTCTTCTTATTTTATTTATTCATAACTTCACAAACACAACCCGCGAAGCGATTTTGTAGCTTTTCTGCAAAAACACCCAGGGTCTATATCGGGAATCGAACCCGAGACCTTTGGAATGACTGGCTAGCATTACTACCAATCAGTCCACAGTCCGTACTAAGTATTTTCTTAATTTTTGTATTTCTTAAAGAATTTTTTCTATTCTTAATGATCATCTGATGCACTCACTTCATATTTAATTGATATGTTAACTACCATGCACATTTTTTATCGATTGGATTTATATTTACATATTTCAAAATCAGTTCATAAATCTGAGGAAAATAACGATTCTACATTTAGATATTTTTTTCTTAAGAAGAATAAAGCGATCTGCATATCTTTGAATAATTTTCGCATACTTTTTTAGCAATATGCTGCAGAGTGTGAAAATTAGTGCTAGCTTTGCGTATAAACAAGTTTAAAGGACCTTCTTGGGGTATGACAGCTTTATCGATTTAAAATTGAATTACAAAAGAACGGAATCTGAAGATGATAAAACGCAAACGATAGGAATAAAAGTACGTAATCAAGAGCACTCTGATATGGATATATGTGTGCGATAAATCCATTAAAACTCAAAAATGTTATTTAAAGAAGATTTATTTTAATCTTGACTGCTAGAATGCTTTAAAAAACGCAATATAAACAGTTTTGGTAGATTTTTGTGGAAAATTTGGTAGAACAATCTTTTCAGTGGCAACGCTGCATGAAACAGTCTGGCATTTGCTGTTTGGAACTACTCAATGAATGTACTAAACCATTAAGGTTTTTTTAAATCAAGTTTTTTTGCATGAAGGAGTTTATCTGGTGCAATGATACTACTGACGGATACCTGCTAGACTGTGGTTAACCTGCTTATAAATATAAAAATGGTCACAAAAAAAATTGCAGCCTTACACGCACACCGTTAGTCACACTTTCTCCAGCTCTCCGTCTAATTAAAAAAAAAATATTTTATCTTATCTCAGATGTAATAGGATGTAATAATTTTAGTTTAAATGTATATGCTGCAAAAACTTATAAAATGTATATTTCTTATAGAGAACTGGAGCAGCTACAAAATGAAAAAAGGAAAGCTTTGGTAGAACATGAACATGCTAAATTATCTCAAATTGATGAACGCTTGAAAACCGAACTTAGAGAGTGGAAGGATCAACTAGTGCCACGTAAACAGGTAAAAAAAAATTTTACATATATTTTACATTATTTACTTTATAAAAAACTTTTAGTACTCTTAAAATTTACTGTTTAAGAATGTTTAATATTTCAAAAACATGATGGATTAAAGCTTAAATGTTGTTTAATTTTCTTTTCTACAATTTTCCCAATGCTGCCTTTTGGCTGTTAATATTTGGATAACATGATTCTTCCTTTTCAACTAAAACAATCGTAACATTATTTTAATAATACTACTGCTACTAACAAAATGTCGACATGATTGCATGTTTCCTGTTGTCGTTATTCTATTTGCTTGTCAATTCCCTGATTAAATAACATTCATCGATACTAACGTCTCCAAGAATTTCATAAAAATGGTTTATGGGATGTACAATATGTTTGAAAGGCGATACGGCATTACAACAGATAAAAAGAGTTTTGCTGATGATGCACATACATTAATGAAATTACCACCCCATTTGGTTGGTATTTTTAACGAAACACCACGTTTAGTACCCAGGGGCATTTTTTTGGGAAATTTTAATCAAATGGCGCGATCTCGTATTCTATCAATGTTTTCTTCCAATGTTAGGGCTAATTTTACTGGTTCCGTACCAGATTTGAGCCTAAGTGTTCCGACAACTCAAATGTTAACATATAAACATGACCGAGTACAGTTGGTAGACACTTTAAAGAACAGTTCTTCACTAATGCCTCGATATCCAGATAACAATAATAAATGGATATTTAAAAATAGTTCTAATATAATTTCTATGCCATTATCACTACCCGAGGAGGAAAATAAATTAGTTCAAATAAAAACGCCTTCGTGCCTTTCAGACGTTACGGGCATCAACGGAAATAATTCGTCAATATTATTAACAACGTTTCAATCATCGCTTTCTTCAACTTCCGCCAATATTTCTGTAAATTGTGATGGTATTGTGTTTGATCGATCTTCTGAAGAAAATGATGATTTAATGCAATTACGCAATCAACCCAATTTTTTACTGCATTCCTCATCATCCTTTATTATTAAGCGGCCATCATATATATCTAAACGAAATACAACAATTGTTAATTCGCATTCGACTTATAATCTTAAAAGAGTTTCTTCACTTAAAAATTGCATTCAAGCGCAGGACTCGAATACAAATAAAACAAGTATAGCTGGAGAAAAAGCAGCAGAGCTACTGGCAGAAGTTCAACCAATGCTTCGGGCATCAACAAAATGCGATAACAATTTAATTTATACAGAAGAGTCATATGATGGGTTAATGTCGGATAAGGCTCCAAGATATTTAATACCAAGAGTTGTTACAAGTTCAAATGAAAAAAAAGAGCACATTAAGTTGGACTCATCTACTGCTTAGTCAACGTATTGTAATAATGTATACCATTAAGGATGTTTAATTGATATATTAATGAGTATTTTGGATTTCTTTTGTCTTAACATCATTATTTAACTTTCCATATAAAATATTTGTTTACATATCTAAAATAAAGTGCTAATTATTATCGTAAATTGTGCGAGTATACTAAATAGAATATATATTTGATCTTTTTCTTTTTGAAAACACTGTAACGATGCTTTGTCGGCTGGGGTATTTACTCACCGGAGTCCAGCGTTCTGTCACAAAAATTTATTTTTGTGGACCACAATAAAAGGAAACACACGCTTGATTTTGTATTGTATTTCTAATTTTTATTTTTTCTTTTCCTACGTACTAATTCCTAGTTCCCATATACAGGGTGTCCCGTAAATAGTGCTCTAAACGAATTGTGTCGATAAACGAGATCATACCCTATCAGAATAACCCAACATAGGTCTGTAAAAGTGTTACGGTTTTTGAGATATTCGCAAGCTTACGAGTGCCCTTGCTCAGATTTCTTTAAGTGATAACCCTTAACTCTAAAATGAATTCTCTCTACGGGGTTTCCTTTCTACTCCAACTACTCGGAATTCCCAGCTAGACACTATAATCGAAATCTCCCCGCTCAATACAACAATTAGAAATCCCTTTCTAATGTACCTTACGACAAGTGACACTACCACTTGTAATAATTTCCCCCTGTGTATTAAGTTTCTCCGATATATAAAATAACCTTAATTTTCCTTATGCTTAAAACAATCGAAATCTCTGCCGCTCAGTATAATACGTAAAATATCCATTTAACTGTAATCGACATCTCGCTCTATTTCAAATTATCATAAGTGACATTGCCACTCATAATCAATCCCGCCGCTATTGAATTTCTCCTATATGTAAAACAATCTGAATTTCCCTTTTCCAGAATATTCCAATCTCTTTACTATCAATTACCACAAGTGACATGGGAACTCACAATAATTTCCCCCTCTCCTTACTCTCGCACATACATGAAAGATCATGAATTTCCCTTTGAGTACGATAGACAAAACCTTCCCCTTATAGGTAATAATCGATGTACATTGATGCCAACTGTGGCTCTTTTTTACGATATGACAAAAAACGATATGACATACTGTATTGTCATATCGTAAGTATTTTACGATATGACAACACTAAGATAGCCATACACGGTGTTGTCATATTGCAGCGTTGTCATACCGTAAAAAACTTACGATATGACAATACAGTATGTCATATCGTTTTTTGTTATATCGTAAAAAAGTGCCAAAGTTGGCATCAATGTCGATCTATCACTCTATAAATTACTACAAGTAACGTTGCCGCTCATAATAATTTCCCCCTTTACCAAACTTCTATATATAAACCCTAAGAATTTCTCCCAAAACAAATCTCTCCCCTAAGTGAAATAATCAGACTATCTATAATAATTTCCCCCTTTACCAAACTTCTATATATAAAATCCCAGAATTTCTTCCATAAACAAATCTCTCCCCTAAGTGTAATCAGACTATCTCTCTATAAATTACCACAAGTGACATTACCACTCATAATAATTCCCTCCTATACTTCTACAATAACTAAATCTATTTCTACAATAATTAATAATAATCGCTACAATACTACTATCCGTCTACTTGTCTTACCTAGTCGACTCCTCCGCACAGACTGCATAATTATTCAGCAAAGCTGCTGCTTTTATACCTGCGGTGGACTATTATGTACAGTTGTCGTTTTCTGTACTTGCTATCAGCAATGCCATTTTTGGGGTTTTTACTATATAACAAACAAAACGATATGACATACTGTGCTATCATATCGTAAGTTTTTTTATATGGTGTTGTCATATCGCAATTTTGTCATATCGTAAAAATCTTACAATATGACAACACAGTATGTCATATCGTTTTTTTTTGTTATATCGTAAAAACCCCAAAAATGGCATCGCTGCTTGCTATTGCTGCGGGTTGTTTACACCCCGACCACACGAGCAATAAGTTTGGCAATTATTGCCGTGGCAACCGTCAAATTCGATTACCGACACAAGATATTTGCGTGTGGACCGTATGAATATGTGTTCAAATATATATTCAGCAACAAATGTTAAAATACATTGCTGAGCAATAATCTTTTAACACAAGCTGTCAAAATCAATTGCCATTTGAGTTTTTTTTTTGTGGAAAGTGAAGAAAATTAACAATAAAATTTTGAAAAGAACATTGCTGAAAATTTTAAAAAATTATTATATATAAAATTATGAATTACACACATAAAAGAATACAGTGTAAATAACGCACAATCTTCTTCAGCAAAATTGTCAATGTAATGTTTTAAAATTTGTACGTGTTCGCTACCAAGAAATGCAAGCAAGAACATTGGCAATTGACGTTGCGGTTCTGCCGGCGTTATTGCTTGTATTAAGGCATATACAATTGCTCGTGTGGTCGGTGTGTCACACATGGCATGCTATTTCTGTTAGTCCGCCCATTATAAACGAGAGCGTTTACCCAAAACTCTTTAAATTCAAATAAAACTTATTGAACATAGCGCAGATTAAAAAGTTAGTTAAACCGTGTGAATAATAATTTTACACAATTCAAGTGTGATTTTATAGTTAAAAATAAAAGAATACTATCCATTTGTAATAAGATATACTAGTTAATTAATAATTAGTAACCAAAATCAATATGAGTTCATATATAAGAAGAATGATATTATGCGAAATTCATCTGTTGACGGTAAAAACTAGGGCTACCGACTTTTATCGTCACACTTCCTCCCTTCGTCGGCCACTAGGATTTGTACTTCGGTACCTTACGACGTCAAGCTTATGCGTCGTTCGCATGGTGGGTGGGTACAATCATTTCATATGTTGAGCCACCTTTACATATTGTTGCCTCTGAAACCTTGATAGAGGGTACTGGCGTACCAGTACCAGATTACCGATTCCTGGTTACTACTGCCTGCGTCCTAATTTATAACATTGTTTCTGATTCTCTGCAGCTTTAACTTAGTTCGTTTTTGCCAGCGTGATGGGTGAGCAGAATTTACTATGTGGCAGCTCGATACACTCTTGCGTTAGAAATTGGTTTCCTTCTGTATCAATAATTGCCTACATGGCCAGGCTGCGAGGACTATAGCGGGTTTTAATGGACCCCTTATGCAATTCTTTCTCCAGGAATTTATTAACTGCTTCTGGCTCGGCTATCGGCAACAGGGGGTTACTCTGTAATGCGATGCGAAAGAAAAACTGTTCGCATGTGTATGTTATTTACATTGCAATGCGAAAGCATTTCTTTCGTTTCGAATTACAGAGTAAACCCCCTGGACTTCATTAATTAAATTTAAATTGTATGTACTTACCGATTCACTTTCACTTGCCAGGGTGGTATTCTTTTTGACTTTGGTACCTGGAAGGGGGCTACATCCCGGTGCTTCTGAGGTGGTTAAGCCGGCTGCATCGAGTCTGGCACAGTCTTATCTAAGTCCAGCTATTTGTAGAGTGCTGTTGAACTGGCGCAAGAATTCCAGACCCACAATTACATCTTCGGTTGCGCCTGGCATACTAAAAATTTGCATTTCTTCGTGACTCCTCCAAGCGTGGTGTGAAATTCGACGGCGTTGTGAACAGGCTTAGCCGAGCCGTCGGCAAAAATTACGTCAATTTCTTCGGGCACATAAACTGGCTGTTTGCTCAAGACTGGAATAAAAGCTTCCCGCATAAAGTTATGGCTGGCCCCGGTGTCGATGACGGCTTTTACTACGGTACCAGCGATTAACAGCGATGCGGTGAGTTAGGTAGAGTCGCTATATAGTCCTGTTTGATTTGTTGAGGGTTTGAACTTTTTCGGAGAAGGCTCGATGGTTCTCAATTCCGTCGGCCTCAATTGGTATTTTCCTTGGTGGCTATTATCACGCGCTGGACATCTGGACGTATAATGACCGGTTTATCCACAATTGAAACACTGGCTTGATTGCGTATTCGAAGGGCTGAGATTTTGTGCATGAGCTGGTGCTGGTGATTCGGGAATACTCTCTATTATAATGAGCAATCATGAATTATATTTATATTACACATAAAATTTTTTTTAAGATTTTTTGTCTGAAATGATGATTTTTTTTTCGAAGAATGAAGATTTTTCCCCGAAAATTTCTGGCACCACTGCACTTTCAAACACCTACTTTTTCCGTGTAAAATTAATAACTTTTAAAATATTAAACTTTTTGGAGCCACATTGAGAGGGAAGCTAAAGACAGGCATTTTTGGATAAATCTAGGAAAAAATTAACCCATTGGTGACCAATTAGATGCAAAAAAGTCAATTTATTTTATTATTATTTTTTTTTATTAAACAAAATTACTTTAGTTTTCAGTCAAATTGATTGTATCAGTTAACTGCAATTCATTTTCTAGACACATTTGATTCAAAATATTTATTGAACTAGCTGATAAAAATTCGCCTTGTTCTTCATCCACATTTTCATTTATATCATTGGAACTTAGAAGCTCTATAGCTTCATGTGGAAGGGGTAAAGGCTTATTTTGTTGCATGCGCTTGCTTAAGTATTTCGTCGAAATTATTGGATCAAATGTATCTAAAGCTCTGTTGAAAACATCCAGAAGGTTGTTAGTTCTGCTGTTTTTGCGAGCATGATGCAATCTGTCTGATTTATAAATCTTGTAGCGCGATTCATCTGCCGATTCGCCAAAAACACCAATTGGCAGTATAGCGTTCTCTATAACCTGCTTCGAATGAATTAACACATTGTGAACAGTGGAGGTCATTGGTAGCCAACGATACAAATCTTGTATCATTTTTGCTGTCTGGAAGCAGTATGTTTCAAACTTGTTTGGATTTATGGGAAAGTTACACGATAAACAGATCAATATAATTTTTAAGCGAAAAATTTGATTATGATTAACACCTTTGATATCAGCGAAAATTGCATCACTAGAGAAAGCTCGACGGGCTGTATTTCCGTCGTTGGTGCTTCCGAAGCCACCAACTTTAAGCATATCCACTCGAAGACTCAGCTCCCTCCAAAAAGCATTTTGAATTTCTTCTTTTCTCTTTGAAACTTTAACTTTGTGATCCTCTGATCGTATTTGCCATTTTTCTACTTTACATTTATAGCCTAAATGTAAAATGCCCAAATTTGATGTTGGACTCTTTTGCACGAAATCTTTCACATGAATAATCAGTTATATTAAGGAAGTCCGCTGGCGTCGCACCACAGATAGGACAAGCTTGAGTCGATTTAGTCCCCGTCAAAATATTTAAAACTTTTCCATATATTAATGTTAGATATAATTTGAACGATATTTGTACCGTTTTTCCATTGCCAATATGTGTAAGTAAATTTTGTAAAGCATTAATTTCTTTTCTTAAGTCCAATTCTTCTCTCACAATAGATTCCTTCGTTTCCATAATGAATTCCAACTTAATTTTCCGACAAAACCTTGTTGGCTGGGGCGTATTATTATTCCAAATAGGTGTTCCAGAGGAGAGTATGAGTTTCAGTGGTATAATTTGTTGTGGCTAGAAGCGAAGCGTCAGAATTATTGGATGAGTCTGTTGTGTGAAACATCTGCTTATATTGCGCTTGGCCTGTGTTACTGTCAAATCCGTAGCTAAAAATTAACTCACATTTTAAATGATCAGAATTTTCAGATTCCATTACGGCTTCAAAAACCTCCTTTTGCATTTCAACAATTCTATTGGCAGTATGTAACACAACAGATTCTAAAGGAGCTCTTGTCACGGTCTCGGTTACTTTGATACCTTCTGGTCGGCATTTTGACTTCGCAGCTAGAATTTGGTTATAGTGAGGATATATGTCACAGTTTCTCGATTCACTTTTACGACGTATTGCTTTATACTGTGCTGTTGTGAAACTGTTTTCTATGAAAAAAGCTAACGCTTCATCTGCAGAAAGAGGAATTGGTTTAGGTTGACTTTCTGTGTACATCTTTTTAATTTTGGAAGGTCTTGTTGGACTTGCTATGGTTTCCTTAAGAACTGCAGCTAAGTTAGCATTTCCTTCTTTCCTAGCTGAGGGTGCTGCTGCTTGTACTAGTAAATCAGTTTGCCCTAATATAGCCGTTGAAAGCTCCGCTGCTGCTCTTCTTTTCTCACACTCCGACTTTTTGCAAAATGGAACCTCTGGACGTCCCTCAGTGGAAGAAGTAGTTTTAATAGCTGATTTTTTAATTTGGAAAGATATCTCGCTATTTAGCCATGAAATATTTTCATCTCGAAGCTGATATTTTCTTCTTCCACTTTTTATCCATTTTGTTTCAAGATACTTGCAGAAAAATCGTACCTTCTCCACGAATAATTTCTCGCAATCATCGTCAATCTCAGACGCATCAACTTTATTTAAGACATATTGGACAAGGATAGAATTTTTTGAGTTTTTTGATGGTTGTTTTAACCAAATTTCAAAAAGTTAGATTTTTTTCAAAGCATAGGAATCTGCAAAAATTTATATTATTCGGATTGCGCAACTTTACGCAATATGAGATGAATCCTAGTAAATGAACCACACTTTAGTATATTGAAATATGTTTACATTTGGTTTGCCAAACGTTAACATTTTTTTTAAAAGCTTAGATGAAATTAAACTTTTGAAAAAAACCCATTTGATTAAAGGTTACGTTGAAAATTTAATTTTTCAAAAAGAATTTTACAAATTATCAAGAATTTATGAAACAAATCTTAAGTACTTACATGACAGATTATTCTCCATTACAAACTTTTTATACAATTTTAACACACTTTTCATAATAAATGCTCAAACTATCGATAAAAAAGTGATATTTTACAAAATTGTTTCAACACGTATGGGAACAATGACTTTGACTGCGCGCTGTCAAACAGTATATTATACTTTTCAAAAAAAAGTATCAATTTGTTTTAATTGGAGTATTAGTAACTGGTTGGCAAAAAAAACAAAGCTATATGGATAGTTTCGAAATTTGAATTTCGCACGGAAAAAGCAGGTGTTTGAAATATAGTGCATTGGCTGTTTCATTGTGGTTTATAAGTTTTTCATATCAAATAATTCGTTAGTTATCCTTACAAAAATTCGTATAACCTTAACAGACATTCAAATATCATTTTGAGCTCTTTACTGTGAAAAAACTAAAATAACATCTTTAGGGCACTTAAGAATAACGGATATTTTTTCATTAATTAATTGCAACAGAAAAGTGCGTTTTTTGTATTAGATACCCAGCAAAAACTACTGCTTCGGCCGAAGCAGGTTTCTAAGCGAGAGGAGCTAGTTTTGTTGTTTCTACTGCTTTGAAAAGCGCTTCGAACATGCATGAGTTTTGTAATTTTCTTTCAATTGGGCTTAAAGGTCATGACATATAAACATAAAAATAAAAGATTATTTATTTTCGTTTTTTCATCCTACGTTTCGTTGGAAACTCCCAACTTCCTCAGGGATGTTTTTTATTAAATCTGGTAACATTGAAAAAAAATTTTGTAAATAAATAAGCAATCAACAAACAAGCTAAAAGCTTTATACATACATACATACATGGTAAGTTAGTTTAAAAACAAAATAATATTTTACTTACATTTAATCCTGATTTTTATACATTTTAATAGTTTACTATAATTGTGTTTTGCACATTATAAAAATAAAATACAAAATTAAATTAACGTTAACTAAATTTTTAATATAAACATATACATACTTATGTATGTAGTGTCACCAAATTTCTTATAATTATTATCACAGAAAACTAAAGTAAAAGAATAGAATAATTTGCGTTCGTGTTGTCTTTGTCCTCCTTTTTGTTTATTGCACTGTTTCCCTTTTGTTGTATTCTGAGGCTCTCAAGTGTATATCGCTTGTTCTCTCGTCTCTCTTTATCCAATATTTTTATGTTCGTCAAGTCAGCTGTGTGATTGTTTTCAGTGCAGTGTTGTGCTAGTGCGGTTGTATGTTTTTGTTTTTTTATGTCTGCTTCATGTTCGCTCGTTCTTGTGTTTAAGCTTCTTTTTGTTGTCCCTATATAAAATTTGCCACAGCTTTCAGATGCATTTCCCAAGCATTGTATCTGGTACACAACATTACTTTGTTCTTTTTTATCAATTTTCGTTTTTGTTTTTGTAAACAGATTGCTTATTGTTTTATTTGATCTATACGCTAATGTCACTTCGTCATCTTTTATTAGTGTTCTTATATTTTTATTTTCTGTGAGTTTCGGTATAAATGGAAGGCTGTAAAATTTGGTGTTGCCAGATGAATTTCTATTATTTTTATTTTTGTCCCCGTATTTGGCTTTTTTGATCAAGTTGTTAATTAAATATTTTGGATAGCTGTTGTTTAAAAGCATTTCTCTTATTTTCTTAATGTTTTTTGTTTGAAATTGCTTATCGCTGATTTTTAGAACTTTCTCGATTAAGTTTAAAGCTGTATTTGTTTCATCGGTTGTGTTGAGTGGAAGTTTATAAGTCGTCCGGATGCAATCGACTTTGTGTACCAATCCGTCATAAGCGAGTTATTTTTCCTGTGTATTTTCATGTCTAAATATGGTATTTGTTTTTCTTCTTCTCTTTCTATTGTGAACTTTAGTTTGTTGTGATAGCTATTAAAGGTTTTTAATATAATTTCTTCGTCGTCCTTTTTTATTATAGCAAATAAGTCGTCTACATATTTTTTTAAAAACTTGATTTTTATGTTCTTTTTTCCCAGCTCCTCAGTTACAACCTCTAGTAATTTATCTAACACTATATCCGCTATAGTTGGGGATAGTGGGTTCCCCATAGGCATACCATATGTTTGGTTATACAACTGTTCATCATAAATAAAGTAATTATTGTCATTAAGACAGAATTGTAATATTTTGAGGAATTGGGATTTTGGAATTTTGGTGTGTGTTTGTAGGATGTTCCATTTTTGCATTATGTTGTTAATGGCCAAGTGAATCGGGATGTTAGTAAATAGTGACACAACATCTAGAGAGATCAAAATTTCGTCATCGTCTATAATGATATCCTTTAAATTATTCTTGAGTTCTAGCGAATTTCTAATATTATATTTTTCTTGTATCAGATTTTTCAGAATGTTGCCAATGTATTTTGAGAGGTTATAGCATGGTACTTCTACTGATGAAGATATCGGACGTAGTGGCATGTCAGTTTTGTGGATTTTTGGTAATCCGTATAATCTAGGTGCTGTGGCACTGTTCGTGGTCAACTTTACCTTCTCATATTTTGTGATAAGATTTTGTTTGGAAAGATCCATTATTATTTTGTTGTTCGCTCTTTGTAGTTTCGGTGTAGGATCAATTCTTATTGTTTTATAGGTTACCCTGTCTTCTAGCAATTTCAGCATTTTTCTCTTGTACGCTTCCTTGTAATGGGTGATTTTATAAGAACTATCGGAAAGTAAAAAAAAAAAAACACATAAAATTCAGAAAAATGCATGAAATATTTATTTGGATCGATAGTTGGGTCGATATAATTTAATGTTTGAAGATTATTTCATGCAAATGTTGGCCGCGGCTGCGCCTCAAATGGTCCATCCGCTTAGTCCAATTTTGGCATACTCTTTCCAACATTTCGGCCGGTATCTCACGAATAATGTTGGCAATGTTGGCTTCCAGTGCGTCAATCGAAGCGGGCTTGTCGCTATAGACATTAGCCTTAACATAGCCCCACAAAAAATAGTCTAGAGGCGTTAAATCGCACGATCTGGGCGGCCAATTGACTGGTCCCAAGCGTGAAATAAACTGTTCACCGAACTCGCCTCTCAATTGGTCCATTGTTTCGCGTGCTGTGTGGCATGTGGCACCGTCTTGTTGAAACCACATGTCATGCAAGTCAAGCTCTTCCATTTTGGGCAGAAAAAAGTTTGTTATCATCGCACGGTAGCGCTCACCATTCACAGTAACGTTGTGATTCGCATCATCTTTGAAGAAATACGGCCCAATGATGCCGCCAGCCCATAATCCGCACCAAACGGTTGTTTTTTGTGGATGCATTGGTAGCTCTTGCAATGCTTCTGGCTGCTCTTCACTCCAAATACGGCAGTTTTGCTTGTTCACGTATCCATTCAACCAGAAATGAGCCTCGTCGCTGAACACAATTCTTCGATAAAAAACTTTCTTAACAGAGCACGCATTTTGGTAATAAAATTCAATAATTTGCAAGCGTTGTTCGTTTGTAAGACGATTCATGATTAAATTATAGACCAAACTGAAGATGTTTGACAGTGACACAAGATACAAAACGTGCGTGAGCTGTCAAAACTAGTGTTGCCAAAAAGATAATAGCAAAAAAATCACTCGTTACATAATAACGGTTTTATTACCTTTGTCCGCTTTTGTTATCATTATATCCTTCTGCGTTTCAAGAAATTTTCTAGTTTTCTCAAAAATACCTAGTATAAACTTTTCTTTTAAGTTGTTACTAGCAGTTCGCCTGTAGGTAAGAATTCTGTTAGTTATTTTTGATCTGGCTATTTCCTTTTCTTTATCGTCGTTTAATGTTTGAACCCATTGTTCTATATCGGCAATTAAATCGATCGTTGAAAAATTACTTCTACTTACAGGCAGGGTAAACTTTCCACCTAAAGAGAGTAACCACTTACTGTCCTCTTCGAATTGTACTTCAGTTTTGTTTACAAGCCAATCTGGGTTATATCTGAGGTTGTATTTTTCTAGCTGTTGGACTTTTAATTTCTCTATTTTAGTTAGATGTGTCTTCTTATAACATGAACTAATTTTCTTATACCTTTCCCTTTGTCTTCCAATAAAATTAGTAAAGTCCTCATCATTTAATATGGATTTTAAATGTATATCAATGTTTCTCTTTTCTTTTCTTATGTTTGTGATATTTACGTTGGTTTCTTTTACCTCTAAGTTAAGCACTTTTACATGAAATTTTTGCTCAATCTTATGTAGTTCTCCTAAGACTGTCATAGACTCGAAGAGTTGCCTTACGTTATTTGTAGAGTTAGTTAAATGTGCGGGTAGTAGTCCATTCTTCCTACATTGCAATAGGTATATGAGTCTTTCGTTTTGTTTCACCAGTCTATTTGTTTCTTTGCAATACTTTTTAAGTAACATGCACGCATCTACGCTATACTTTAGTTTTATGTGTTGAAAAAACTGTTTTCCTCTATCTTCCATTATGATAGTTTTTAATCGGCGGGCCCTCCGATGATATATAACATTCGTTTTTTTATATTCTTGACCTTCCTTGTGTCTGTTTTGTAATTTTCTTTCAATTGGGCTTAAAGGTCATGACATATAAACATAAAAATAAAAGATTATTTATTTTCGTTTTTTCATCCTACGTTTCGTTGGAAATTCCCAACTTCCTCAGGGATGTTTTTTATTAAATCTGGTAACATTGAAAAAAATTTTTGTAAATAAATAAGCAATCAACAAACAAGCTAAAAGCTTTATACATACATACATACATGGTAAGTTAGTTTAAAAACAAAATAATATTTTACTTACATTTAATCCTGATTTTTATACATTTTAATAGTTTACTATAATTGTGTTTTGCACATTATAAAAATAAAATACAAAATTAAATTAACGTTAACTAAATTTTTAATATAAACATATACATATTTATGTATGTAGTGTCACCAAATTTCTTATAATTATTATCACAGAAAACTAAAGTAAAAGAATAGAATAATTTGCGTTCGTGTTGTCTTTGTCCTCCTTTTTGTTTATTGCACTGTTTCCCTTTTGTTGTATTCTGAGGCTCTCAAGTGTATATCGCTTGTTCTCTCGTCTCTCTTTATCCAATATTTTTATGTTCGTCAAGTCAGCTGTGTGATTGTTTTCAGTGCAGTGTTGTGCTAGTGCGGTTGTATGTTTTTGTTTTTTTATGTCTGCTTCATGTTCGCTCGTTCTTGTGTTTAAGCTTCTTTTTGTTGTCCCTATATAAAATTTGCCACAGCTTTCAGATGCATTTCCCAAGCATTGTATCTGGTACACAACATTACTTTGTTCTTTTTTATCAATTTTCGTTTTTGTTTTTGTAAACAGATTGCTTATTGTTTTTATTTGATCTATACGCTAATGTCACTTCGTCATCTTTTATTAGTGTTCTTATATTTTTATTTTCTGTGAGTTTCGGTATAAATGGAAGGCTGTAAAATTTGGTGTTGCCAGATGAATTTCTATTATTTTTATTTTTGTCCCCGTATTTGGCTTTTTTGATCAAGTTGTTAATTAAATATTTTGGATAGCTGTTGTTTAAAAGCATTTCTCTTATTTTCTTAATGTTTTTTGTTTGAAATTGCTTATCGCTGATTTTTAGAACTTTCTCGATTAAGTTTAAAGCTGTATTTGTTTCATCGGTTGTGTTGAGTGGAAGTTTATAAGTCGTCCGGATGCAATCGACTTTGTGTACCAATCCGTCATAAGCGAGTTATTTTTCCTGTGTATTTTCATGTCTAAATATGGTATTTGTTTTTCTTCTTCTCTTTCTATTGTGAACTTTAGTTTGTTGTGATAGCTATTAAAGGTTTTTAATATAATTTCTTCGTCGTCCTTTTTTATTATAGCAAATAAGTCGTCTACATATTTTTTTAAAAACTTGATTTTTATGTTCTTTTTTCCCAGCTCCTCAGTTACAACCTCTAGTAATTTATCTAACACTATATCCGCTATAGTTGGGGATAGTGGGTTCCCCATAGGCATACCATATGTTTGGTTATACAACTGTTCATCATAAATAAAGTAATTATTGTCATTAAGACAGAATTGTAATATTTTGAGGAATTGGGATTTTGGAATTTTGCTGAGTTTTGTTCGCGATGTCCCACTTTGGAGCTCTTGTTTTTTATATAACACAGCGCTTCTTTCGAAGCATGGAAAATACTCTAAATCATGTCTCATTTTATCATCGTTAAACTACAGACAAAACAGATCGTGTTTTATTATAAATTTCTCTCTTCCATGCAATAGGTGGGAAATGTAGAAAGAGTGCATACTTTAAATGCGTGCGACAATTCTTTAGAACCTATATTGTTGAAATGTACAATGCTACTGAATATGATTTTGTTTATTTTGGAGTTCGTGTTGAAGAAATGTAAAATGCTGACTAACTTCGTAATTTAAACATTATGAACACTGAGAGATCTCTGCCTTCGTTTTGAGCATCCTCGGAAGTGCCCCAAAAGATTACATTTGGAAGGCATGAAAGTTTTTTACTGCTTCCAGAAACATGATATTTTTTTGCTGAGTATATACATATTTGCGAAGAGGAAACTTAATCTTTGTAAAAGAGAATTATGCGCTCCGTGAATGTAATGAATAATACTTACAAAAATGGTCGATATACAGAAATTTAGAAGATTACAAAGTAGTATTACACTGATTCGTGCTCCATAATATACTAAGAATAGATTATATACTCCAAATTTTACTATAGTCAAAAATGAAAAAATGTTAACTTAAAATTTGTGTTGAAAATTACCCAATATCATTCTATTGGCCTGTTCTGCATCCCATGTGTAATGAAAATGTTCGGAATTTTCAAAGCATTGTTGTTGTGTAAATACTAAATATCAACTACGCTTTGATAATTCCGAACATGTTCCTTTCAAATGGAATACAGAACAGATATAATAAAGCATTTCTATTTTTATTGATTTTGAAGTATTCTTGTTTTACTCGAAAAAAATCAAATATTTTCCAGAAAATTTTTTTATTTTATTTTTTATTTATACTGCTAAGTCCTTTTTCGGCTTTTCTGCAGAAATACCCAGGGTCTAGGCAGGAATCGAACCTGCGACCCCCGGCTAATAGTCTAGCACACTATCCACTGCACTACGGGGGTACCCAAATGCGGGTAAATTATGAAAAATGCGGGTAATAATCGCGCTATGTAGAAATCCTAGCGAAAAAAAGAACTTTTTAAATTTTGTTTTAGCTTTTTTTGCCTTATTTTTAACCCTATTTAGGTGCAAAATATACGAATTCGAATATCAGAGCCAATATTTGCCGAATTTGAATACGAATACGAATATTCAATATAATTTAGTTAGTGCCACTTTGTATTTAAAATTTAATTGAAAAACATTTACCCTTTGCGTCAATAACAATAAATTGAGAAAAACTGTCACAGTACTATAGGTATTTGAGATTATTATGACATTCCTATGACTGAATTTGAAATTATTAACTTAGCACCTGAATGCCATTTTTTTTAATTTTTGGTGGAAAGTAAATAACGAAAAATAATATCTTCTTTTACCTATATCCAGGCAATATTTAGTGATACCACCAGCCAGTGCTCTGAGCTAGCGAATGTTTAGTGGTGCAGGGCTTATTTCCACACCGCGTCGCAATAGGCTTGAAGGAGAAACGACCTCTAAACTTTTATTTTTGCAGTTCAGCATTGCTGTACTGAGCTTTGATTATCAATTAACATGATATGCTCGATATCGAAAGCGACGATTCGGCCCCAGGACTTTACTTTTTAAATATTATGCCGTTGTGAAATATATTTTATTCCTTTTTTCTTTACTAAAAAAAGATTATTATTTTGCATTAGAGACAAAGGGGGTTTTTAAGTAAAAATTATTAAAAATTAAAATTTTTTGTTTAATTTTCAGTATTTTTTTATGTATTATTTTTTGGAACGTATTGGTGAAATATTTGTTTGAATTTGGCAAACACGAATACAAATATCAATGATAGAGGCGAATATTCGAATACGAATATTCGAAACATCACTAATAAGTATAAAAGAGACATGTTTGTACGTAACCGATAAACTCCAAAACTACAGCACCGATTTTGAGGAAACGTTATGCATATGTATCTTCTATGTACCGTGAGAAGTGCTTCAGTGTAGTTTCGCTATTCTCCGATAGATGATGTTAACTCGCGCCAAGTTTATTGGTTTTAATAGGTGTTTTTGTACATATGTATGTAATATTTTAAAAAGCCAACTTATATCTTGCAGTCCCTCGAAGAATAAATTCAGAAAATTGGCGATATAGGAACACCGCTGCAACAACAAATATATGACAGCTAAAAATTAAAGGGTGTTCTAAAGCGAGCAACGAAAAATGTTGAAATAGTAATATAATATGCAGACACTTATATATAGACACTTAAAATTTTCAAAGTTCGTGTTAATTGGTGTGTCTGTAGAATAGACTACACCAATTAACACCGATATTTAAAACAATAAAAATTAAAGGGTTAATGTAATTTTACTATGTAATTTAGACAATCTGCTGTATCTTGGGAACCGTAAGAGCTACAGATCTGAAATTTTCACCAAATATGTAAAACTTTGACCGCTAGAACAACAAATATATGAAGCTAAAACTTAAAAGGTGTTCTATTATTTAATGTAATTTTACTATCTAATTTAGACAATTTGCTGTATCTTGGGAACCGTAAAAGCTACGGAGCTGAAATTTTCACAGAATATGTAGAACTTTGTCCGCTACAACAACACATATGACAGTTAAAAATTAAATGGTGTTCTAAAGCGAGCAACGAAAAATGTTGAAATACTAATGTAATGTTTTCTCGGGAACCGTAAGAGCTACGGACCTGAAATTTTCACAGAATATGTAAAACTTCGACCGCGTGTGTTCTAAAGCGAGAAACGAAAAATATTGAAATACTAATGAAATATGCAGACACTTACATATACATCAATTAACACCGATATTTAAAACTTAAAGGGTATTCTATAATTTGAAGGCCTATTCTGACACAGTAATAATAGTCGCCATGGTTATAATTTGTATCCAAAGTTATAAAAATAGGAAATTGGTATTCTGATAATTTTTTATCGTAATAAAAGTCAATAAAACTATTAGCTACAAAATGTAGGTAACAAGAATTTATTAAAAAAAATTGTATACAAGTTGGCAAAAAAAAAATATAAACAAGCCCTTAACTAAATTCATTAAACATCGCTCAAATCAATTTTACCGCGAAAATAGAGAAAATTCGCCATGAACTGCAAAATTGCAAACGAGCCCTAAATTTGCTTAAGAGTAGCTAAAACTGTTTGGAAGGCCAATAATTAGGAAAAAAAACCGCGAAAATGACGAAAATTCGCAAAAACTTGCTAATACTAAAAATATGGCGAATACTGATATTGATTAGACGTCGTTAAATTTGTAAATAATCCAAAAACGATCCAGAAGAAATCACTTGTACCGCAAAAATTGTGAATTTGTGTAATTTTCGCAATTTTTTCCCAGCTTTTGCCATTTCTTAAAATTTTTGCTATTTTTAAGCAATGATTAAGCTTGTTTGCAATTTTTCGCATATTTTCGCTTCTTCGCTATAAAAGTGATTTTTTTAGCTAATTCTTGGCTTTAGTACAGTTTTACTGAACTTTAATCAACATCAGAATTTTCTATCTATTTGATGTTAACAGGTTTTTGCGAGTTGTTGTCATTTTCGCGATTTTTTCCAGTTTTTTGCATTCCTTATAATTTTAGTTATTTTGAAACAATTTGAAGGTTTGTTTGCAATTTTACAATTTTTCGCAAATCTGCGCTATTTTTACGATAAACGTGATTGTGTTGCTAGTTCTTTGTTTTTTACAGTTTTGCCGATTTTTTACACTATCAGAATACACTATCGAATTTTCGCAATTTGGCATAATCAGTAATGATCCAAAAATATGGACAATTGCTCATTTTGCCACTAAGATTGTTGTACCCAAAGCTTTTGTGTAATTTGCAACTATTTTTATTTTGCAATATGAATAAAAATCTAAAAGATTGGGCGATTCTTCGTGTAGAAGCCGAAATGTTCATAAATTTAATTTTTGGCATTCCACAATCTATTTTTATTTTAAACAATAAGTTTTTAGTTTTTTTCACCACATTTTTTGATTATTTTTTATTACCATATTGCCGGAATGCCGGAACAAATAAGAGTTACAATAAGGTAACAAAAACTCCGTTACAAATTTATTATTACCAAATTGCCAAAATAAGGCTGTTAATGTAATTTTGACTATCTCATTTAGACAATTTGCTGTATTTTGGAAGCCGTAAGAGGTAAAATCTTGAAATTCGCTAAAACTAAAAAAATCCAAAATTAAAAAAATGTCAAAACGAAAAAACGCTAAAATGAAAAAAGCGCTTAAAGAAAAACATCACAAAAATGAAAAAAATCGCTTAAACGCAAAAAATCATCAAATCATCGCCAAAAAACTAAAAAAAAAAACGAAAAATTCGTCAAAACGAAAAAAAAGCACAAAAAATATAAAAAAACGCTAAAACTAAAAATATCATCATAAAAACGAAAACAATCGACAAAAATTTTAAAAAATCACCAAAACGAAAAAAAGCGCCAAAACTAAATAAAATATCCAAAAACGAAAAAAATCGTTAGAACGAAAAAAAGTGTCACAAGCAAACAAATCGCTAAAACTAAAAAATCACCGAAAACCGAAAAAAATCCTCAAAGCCGAAAAAGCGCCAAAACTGAAATAAGCGCCAAAGCTAAGATATGTCGCTAAAACTAAAAATATCGCCAAAAAGCGAAAAAACTTAAAAAAACCCCAAAACCAAAAAAACGACAAAACTAAAAAAACGACAGAAAAACAACAAAAAATTGCAAAAAACAAATAATCGCCAAAAAAAGGAAAAAATCGTTCGAACGATAAAAGTGTCAAAACCAAAAAAATCCGCAAAACGGAAAAAAGCGTCAAAACTGAAAAAATCGTCTTAACTAAAATAAATCGCTAAAACCAAAAATATCGCCTAAAAGTGAAAAAAACTTAAAAAATGTTTAAAAAATTCGGCAAAAAGAACAAAAAATTACAAAAGGCGAAAAATCGCCAGAGAAAAACGATAAATCACTAAAACAACGAAAAATACTTAAAAAATAAAAAACTAAAATGAAACAAAAAAGCTCAACGAAAAAACTGTCAAAAGGAAAAAAGGAGCAAAAACGAAAAGGGATATACATATATGTGTTTGTACTAAAGTTTTTCTTTTCCCGGACTTTTTCATTTCCCGGAAAAGCGGGATTGATTTTTCGATTTCCCGGGAATTTCCGCCCAATACAAAACGATACAAAATATCATGTTATTTAATTAATTTGAACAAAAAGTTAATAGCAATTCATGAGATCTATTAAATAAGTTTATGAATGCATTAAACGTCGGTTAAATAATTATAGAATTTGAGGTCTTTAGCCGTGCCACATTCTTTTTAATTTAAGTAAAAAACTAAATTTTTTTATTGTACGTGTCATTAGTAGCCACCCAAAGAAAAATGTTTACTAATTTCATACTTTTTAATAATTTCTCTAGCTTCTTAAGTAGAAAATATATTGGAATGATTTTTGCTTTATTTTATAGGACACTAATGAGGATTTCAGACTGGTAAGCAAAACTGAACTGAAATAATTAAGTGGCGGAAAAGTGACCAACTGAAAATTACAGTTTTTTCTCGTTCTTAAAGATTTTTAATTGAACCCTGTTGCGTGAACCCTGTTCTACATAAAGCTCTGATTTTTTTTAGTGAAGAAGGAGGCCTTCTGATACCTTGACATAACTTTCATTAACTTAAAATAATATCTTTGCAAAAAAATGTGCAAAAATTTATCATTTTTGAAAAATTAAACATTTTGAGCCTTATTATCAGAAAATATAGACCAGTACTTCTTTATTATGCCCACATAGTGCCGTTTTGTTATTTTCAATCGTTTACGAAGTATGATTTGTTTAAAAGCGCAATTTTTATGAAAATATGGGTAAAATACAACGGGACCAAAAATCTATATTAATCTGATTTTTTTTGAAAATACATGTTCGCTATGTCCACTTAGTGACAATCTGTCATTTTCATTTGTTCACGAATTTTGATTTTTTGAGAGCTGCTCTTAAAAAAATGTGCAAATAATATATGATACAAATAAAACGGGCTCAAAAATACATAATTTTTCTTTGATTTACATATTTTTCTAAATAATAGCAGCACTGAAAATGGGTGCTTACAAAGAAAAATTGTCATAGTAATATTTAAAAAATCCCGGGAATTCCCGCACAATTTTCCCGGGATTTATTTCCCGAAAAATGTGCGGGATCCCGGGAATTTTTTCCCGGGAAATCCCGAATGAAAAACACTAGTTTGTACGGAACCATTCGTGTGTGAGCCAAAGTCTGACTTTACTTAATTTTTTTATTTAATATTTCTGTCGCATTCTATTAAACCTCTTTTCTTTATAATACATAAGATAAAAAAAATTTGGAGAAACATACAAAACTTTTTCGCTTCCAACGCTGCTGAAGGCCCTCTGCATACCCATTGGTGCGGTTATGGTTTTCCATTACAAAGTTGTTTCTTTTCAGTGATACTTTTTATGTACTTATACGTTTTTGAGATATTTTTAATTAGTAAGCTGTTATAGTTTAATTATTAGGTTATTAAATTTAGTGATAAAATAAATGTATGGTTTAAAAAAATCTTGTTTTTTAAGTTCTTTCATTGACGAAACTACAAATAAGATTGTAAATTTAATTGTAGTTAGTGAGTTAGTTTTCCTATTAAGTTAGACACTATCCAAATAGATTAAATGTTAGTTTAATTTTCAGCATACATACATAAAATTAAAAATTGTTAGATTGGTTAAATTGCAGCAAAGAAAGGCTAATGTATTTTTAAGAACACACTGTTTCTGGAACAGATGACAACGTGGATAGAATATCAGTAGGACTTTTCACCGTTTTGAAGATTTTAGGTCATAAAAAAAACAAGTCACGTCGCTGAACACCACTATAATAGTACAGGTGATTAAATTTTTCTAGGCATTTCGGACGGAATTTTCAGGTCAACTCCTTGGCAACTGCAGATTGATAATTTTATAGGATGTTGGTTGATGTTTAAGATATTTTCTTAAATGGTTGGTCTCTCGGGTCGAAAGACGTGTTTGTCTTTTAGACCGACGCCCATTAATTACCCCGAGAGACTGGAATATTTAAAATGGCGTATTTTAGTATATATCCTTTAAATTTCAAAAAAATTTATTAAAATTTGTGATTTTCCTGTTGGGTTACATAAATTACCTATATACACCCTTTCCCGCACTTGTATGAAGAGAAAGTGGCTGGAGTACAACTTTTTCTTTTCGTTAGGAATAATTGCAATTAATTCCTAGCAAAATGGTTATAATTTAAAACAAATCCGTACTGTGTATGTATGTCCAATATTTGTCTTATAATATCTGGTATACACAGTATTTACAAGTAGTACCTTAATAAAACTTATGTATTTTAATTAAACTTCTTTTAATTATAAACATTTCTATGTGTACACTTTTTAAGTTAAGCACTATTTTTAAGCTTTTTTTAACTACTATTCTGGCGATATTTTTTTTATTTATTTATTTGTCTATGGAAAAATAATCCTTACAGACAATTTAAATAATGCTTACTTTATAAAAGAGTTTAATAGGTAATAATAAAAAAAGGCCAATAATAAAAATTACAGAAAATGCAGATATGTATAAAAAATTATGTGTTTAAATAAATAATATGTTATTTTTAATAGCAGTAAGGCTTAATTAAAAATCAATATAATTATAAAATTTGTTGTATTCATTACGCATTAGCATAATTAGATCTGAAGAATTGGACAGACAATGGAGCAAAATAGCGTGATGGGCGTTGAGGAACTTTAAACGTTATGTTATTGATTAACAGCGTTGTCAACTTAGTGCTTTTTGCACCGTTTTTAGTGGTTTTTCAACTTTTCGACGCGAACAATTTTGAAGTTAGTGTTCGGTGCTTTTTAGTCTAGTTTTTGGTGCTTTTTTTCTGTGACGGTGACACTAAACCCAAAATTCAAAAATAAATTGCTTTATCTGAAAATTTGTTTCAAGTGCAAAATCCTTTGTTAATGCAACTATTTCCTAAACAAGATTTTTGCAGTTTTGCAGACTGTGCTTTATCATTTGTCTTTTAAAAGTGTCAATCCCCAAATAGGACGTCTTTTTTTACTTTAGATTAATTTCAAAAACATGCGACACAAAAACACGAGTATATGTAGCCTCTCTGATTTCAACAAAATTTCACATACAAGTATGTATGTATGTATAACCTTTTTTTACGTGCGCATCACATGGTGTAGTCCGATGCTTTTTATGGTTTGTATTTTATAGCCGTCTAAACTTGGGAATCTCAGCCATTTTTGAGAAAAGTTCGTTATATTAAAGATTGAATAAATAGAGCGGGCCATGTGATATTTTGTGTTATTCGAAAGGTTTCAGTTTTCTCTCAATAAGTTTTGATTAAAGAGGACATGGCTTCTTGCTACAAATGCTTCTAAAATCTCATAAATATCCTGGAAAAGTATTTTAATTTTCTTTATTTCTTTACAGAATGTAGTTAACTAACAGGGGCCCGTTTTTCAAAAAGTACAAGTTACAAACCTATAAGTAAAATACACACAAAACAACAATAAAATTTGTAAAAGTGTTGTTGTTTTGTGTGTATTTTACTTGTAGATTTGAGAAATGGGTCCCAGGTCTTTAACTTACAAAGCATTCAGGTTGGGATAAAAATAGATCCAAAAGTTGTAGTTGTTCCTTTATGATAATCCAAAATTTTCTATAAAAAACGTGTAAGCAATAACTATAAAAACAACCATTTGAATACATTGGGACTTTTTTCTTGTAAAAAGTTATATTGAAAGTTGCATAACTTTGCAGCTTGTCATCAGATTTTAGGAAATATATATCTATGGTTGCTTATATTGTTATTGCTTACATATTTGTCATAGAAACTATAGGGATGAAGCGCTCTAAAGTTATTCAGTCTTAAATATACTGAACTTTACTCGAAAATAGCCGAGATGACGAAGTTTACACGGCTATAAATAGGAATCATAACACATGTTTACAGTACTGACTACATATGTTATGCAGGTTATTCATACATAATTAGAATTTGTATCGGCTCTAGTTTTAGCGATATACCGTTGTGTCAAAAATAAAGGCACTTGCACGACACATATTAGCACAACTTGAGAAGGGCTTGCCCTTTTCAATAAAATAAAAAAAATTTGCGAAGTAGTTTCAGAGATATCGTAAATGTTTGAGCAAAAAAAATTTATAAAAACTTTTAATATCTTTGTTTTTTAAACGCCATAAAAAATAAAAATACAACAACGGGCCAGTTTTTTGTTCAGTAACATGTAGCTAAATATATTCCAAATTAATTACGTTCTTTTTCACTGAAATTGGTACACAACTTATGATTTCAGAATTCAGTGAGAGAACTAATTTATAAAAATTTTAATTTCCATAAAACAGTAGGAAACACAACTACAAAGTCAAAACTTGCTATTGTATGAAAATTTCATATTTTTTTCAATAAATTATCTCACTAAATTGTGAATAAAATCAAAAGCTGTGCACCAATATATTTAGCTACATGCTGCTAGACAAAAAACTGGATCGTTATTGTATATTTATTTTTTATGGAACTAATGGAACTGTCGAAACTAATAAAACAGAAACTAGAAAATAATTCATAGATAGTTATAGATCTTATTTACAATTCATAGCTAGCGCAGTAACTGCTATTAGTTGGTAAAAGAATTGCAACCCTGCATATTGGTATATAGAGAAAATGAAATATCCGTAATATTTTCAACGATATATACTGTAATTAACTAAAAAGTCAATGAACCTATTAAAAAAAATTTTTTGCTCTGTAAAAAACTCATGCAAGTTCAAAAAAAGTTATTTTTGGGTTATATTTATATATAAATCAATTAAAATAAGGGTCTGTAAAAATAAAGTTATTCAATAAAATTTTATTGACCAAAAACACATCTCTAGTTTATTTCCTTTTTTGTATGTATGTTTTTTGGACGCGTTAGAAATGGGCGCAATCAGCTATTCTTTGAATGTGTTATTAAGTTGGCATTTAGTTGCAGCTTTGCCCATAATTAAGTGCAAACTTTTCGTGCTGTGAATAACACTTAGTGATGATTTCTGAATATGCGATGATTTCTGAGTTATGCTAATGCATGTCCAAGTGCCTTTATTTCGCGATATCGCTATATCGTGAAAACTAGAGCTGATAAAAAATCGGAGCAAAGATTCGCGTTCATGGTCCAAAATAACTGACGAAAGAACTTTCACTTCTAGAAAAAATTAATATTTAGTGCTTTTTTCAAAAACTACGCGTTTTTTCCTTGTTTCAGTGCTTTTTGAAATCTAAAAGTGGACAACGCTGTTGATTAAGAAACTACAGCTAGTTATGTGAAAAGAAAATATATGTTCAGAACGGTTCTGAGGCTGTTTAAAGTAGGCAGCTTAATCAGAGCGAGTCTAGCAGAATAAGATAGTAAATCAAATGGGTTAAAGTTTAACCAACGAAGACAAAATAGCAGAAACTGCTTTGCAGGGACTCAATAGTATCCGAATGCTTTGTATATAGGGGACCAACACAATGCTCAAAATGTACAATGTATGGCCATGGATCAGCTAACTGCCATAGAGGCGTAGCTTGCTTAGGATGCGGTGGACCACACGAGTCTGATAGTTGCCTACTAAATAAAACCGGCCCTATAATCTACAAATGTTTCAACTGCATAAAAAGAAACTTAAAAAACGTCAACCATTGAGCGGATGATACTCACTGTCCTTCCAGAAAGGAGTATATGGAAATACGCCACAAAGTCGCAAGCAGTAGACGTCCAAACAGATTTGATTCTCAAAGAATTCATAATTCTTACTCATCAGAAGATGAAGAAGAAGAACAAAAACATCCTCATGTTGTTACTCAAAACAAAACAGGTAACAATAAAAAAGCTTCATATGCTAATATAGCTAGCACAAGTCATCAAGATGACAATTATAATGATATTTCTAATCAAAAAATCTTGGAAATTTACTTTGAAGCCCTTGATGCATTAGAAAGATGCAAAACCAAGTACGATAAAATGAGAGTACTTGGTAACATGCTTCGTCATGTCATATAATCTGTCAAAATGGCGCCTTAAGGTTATGCACTGGAATGCACAAGGTATATCAAACTCAGCGTCCCAATTAGAATTAGAACATTTTGTAAATGAAAAGCAAATAGATATTATATTAATTAATGAAACATTCTTGACAGTAAGACACAAGTTCAAAATCGCAAACTATAAAGTATATAGAGAGGATCGAACAACACACGGAGGAGGTGTTCTTATAGCCATAAAAGCTTCGATTCCTCATGAACGAGTTCGTAAATACACAACTTCGATAATAGAAAACATTTCAATACTAATTAAAATAAACAACAAACCAATTAGATTTACGTCGGCCTACTGTCCAAAATACACATCAAGCTTCGTTGATGACTTGGACAAAATAACTGTTACAGCGACTGAATTCTTTATTTTTGGGCATTTGAATGCCAAATACATTAGCTGGGGTTGTTTGCAAAACAATTCTGCAGGTAATAGTCTTTACAACCAATAACTAACGTCGCAGTATTACGTGCACTCTCCTGACACGTTTACTAGATTTAGTCAGAACGCAATAGCCGGACAATCATCTGTTGTAGACATTCTGCTTACAAACTCAACTTTAGATGTTTCACACATTCAAACCATTCCAAATCTACATAAATCAGATCATGAACCTATAATTTGCAATGTATTTGGTAGAATTACAGAACATAGAATGCAAATCCCCTTATACAAAGCAGCAAACTGGAATGAAATAAAAAAATGGGTGGATAATGAGACAAAAAAGCAAAATTTGCAAACAGCAATCTTTACCGAATTAAACATCGAACCAGTCTTAGTATTCTTCAAGAATCCTCGAAACAAATTCCTATCGGTGAAAAACAAGTGTGGCAGAAGAAGCTTTCTCGAATTACTTTATATTTGATAGGCCAAAGAAATAAGTACCGAAGAAAGTTTCAAAGATGTCCTAGCACTTCAGAAAAAAATTTAATTAAGTGTATCTTAAAACAGCTGAAATTGTTTATAGATTTTCTTGTTAAAGAAGACAAAAACAAAAGCTGGTTTCAGTTGCTGCAGAGGTTGCCAGCAGGTAATAACAAATTTTGGAAGTTGACAAAAGCAATTCAGGGAAAAGGGCAAACATATGAAAGTTTAACAATAGATGGCGCTGTGTTTCACAATAATTTTGAAAAAGCTAATATCATAGCAGACGTTTTTGAAAAAGTGCACAGTTCCACAAACAATATTAGATCAAATCTTGATCATAAGGTAATAAGCATATGGAATGGTTGGACAATCAAGAAATCGGAAATCGTTCTCAGCAACTATCAACAACAAGAAATGAAGTAAAACACTACGTAAATACAGTTAAAAACTCAAAAGCTCCGGGCAATGATTTTATTAAAAAATATGTCAGACAATTTCTTTAACCTTATAGCAAAAATATTTAATTGGTGTTTAAAAAATTGCTATTTTCCTAAACTTTTTAAGACTGCAAAAGTGATACCTATACCAAAGCCAGGTAAAGATGCAAAATCTCCAGAAAACTATAGATGAATCAACATGTTAAATATTCTAGATAAAGTATTTGAAAAAATAATATTAGATAGACTAAATGAATTCACAGAGAATAATGGAATCATACAAAGAGAACAGTTACATGTGCAAAGTTAAAAGAAAATTGAATATAATTTTCATAAAAAAATTTTTAATCTGGAAATATCACAGACATATTTAAACATTACCGCTATAAAGAAGAAGATTTATCGTTTAGAAACCAATATCGAAAATATGCTGACAGACGAAGACTACATTACTTTTACAAATAAACAAAGAAACCGAAAGAAAGGTATGACAGTAAACATAGAAAATAGACAAAACACAAAATTAGATACACTAAAAGAAAATCAGTTCAGAATATACGGATTCAAATACAACAATGACTGGTTCGATAATAGAACTAATATAGCAATTCCTATGGAGTCAAGAGGGCTATTATCTCTAGGAAAAAAATTCTGCACTCCATACAATTGCAGACATAGAACAATGTATTCAGACAATGGGAGAAAACGAAGACCAAGAAAAAAATTTTGCAAGAACCAAAATAGCCAACAATATTACACGGTTTAAGAGAAGTTTAAGAAATACAGCTTAAGATAAATTTATTCTTACTGTATATAACAAAACGAAGGACTTCCTACGAAAACATCAAAACATCGTCATTATACAAGCAGACAAGGGAAATAAAACAGTTGCGCTTTATAAAGAAGACTACAAGCTAAAAATGGATAAATTATTGGAACAAAAGAATACATACAGGAAACTTAGAAACGATCCCACTGTCAAACTTCAAAAAGAGAATAATAATATAATATATGAGCTTTATAAGAGTGAATACATTGATAATTGGCAGAGAAAACAAGTACTCTGCTCAGCTGCAACGGCTCCCAGAATATATGGACTCCCTAAAATTCATAAGCCAGAATTCCCTCTAAGGCCCATAGTCTCATCAATGCAAGTCCCTTGTTACAAATTATCAAAATATGTAGGACAAAGTCTCAAAAATACTATTTCTAACGAATATAACATTATAAATTCAAAAAGACTTAAAGAACAATTAAGTAACATCACTCTAGAAAATGGCGAAGTACTCATTTCATTAGATGTCGTATCTCTTTTTACAAATATCCCAGTAATCAAGGCCATACACATTATAATGGGTAAATGGGAATTCATTAAAAATTACACTAAAATGTCTAACTCTATGTTCCTAAAAATACTACGATTTTGCCTTCACGACAACAATTATTTTATGTATGAAAAGGAAATTTATAATTAAATCTTCGGTATGCCAATGGGGAACTCTTTATCGCCAACGGTTGCGGATCTACTGCTTGACAATTTATTGGAGGAAACTCTAAAAAAGTTACAAACAGAAAACATCAAACTTAAATACATAACAAAATATGTAGACGATATACTAGCTATAGTAAAAACGGAAGAAAATAGTAAAATTTTAAATTTCTTCAATAATTTTCATCCGAAAATACAATTTACCATGGAAATGGAAACAGACTGCTCAATCGCGTATTTAGATACCAAAATATACAGAAGGAAAAACAAATTAGTATTAAACTGGCATAAAAAAGATACAGCATCTGGCAGAATTATCAATTTTAATTCCAATCAACCCAAAAATCAAATAATTAATACTGCCAAAAATTTAATTTTTAGAATTCTCTATCTGAGTGATACAGAATTCCACAAAAGTAACACCAAATACATAAAAAAAAACATTAATTGAAAATAGTTTTCCTACAAAACTCATTAACAAACTGATTGAAGAAACGACTAAAAAATTGAATAGCAACACCAGAAATGAAAATGTCAGCAACAACGAAGAAAACAAATATTATAGTGTAAGTTACATCCCTGGCTTAACAGATAATAAAAATATCAGAAACACAATAAAAAACAAAAACATTAAATTTGCATACAAAGCCAACACAACACTAAACAAAATATTTTCTAAAGTAAAAGCGACAATCAAAACCCAACAACAAAGTAATGTAGTCTATGAAATAAGGTGTAATGGCAACGATAACAACAACTGTGATAAGCTCTACATTGGTACAACAAAGCGCAATCTAGAAACAAGAATAAAAGAACATAAAAATGACATTGATAAAAACTAACACTCGACAGCTTTATCACAACACATACTGGAAAGTGGCCACACAGCTGATTTTGAAAGCGTCAAAATCTTAGACAAAGAGAATATTGAGAAGAAAAGGTACACAATAGAAAGCCTACGAATACAGCAAAAGAGGGAATGGACGATGAATTTAAAAGAAGACACAGACAACATTAGCGCAAATTATAAAGTGGCAATCATTGATGCCAACTTTGGCTCTTTTTTACGATATAATAAAAAACGATATGACTTACTGTATTGTCATATCGTAAGTTTTTTACGATATGACAACACTAAAATAACCATACACTGCGTTGTCATATCGTAAAAAACTTACGATATGACAATACAGTATGTCATATCGTTTTTTGTTATATCGTAAAAAGGAGCCAAAGTTGGCATCAATGGTGGCAATCAAATAAAACTGTGATATTATACATAGCGGTTTAAGTTGTGTTATTTATTTTATTTAATTTTTGTTTTTTTTATATAAAAAAATTTTTAATCGTCTTAGAATGTTCTAAACTTGTAAATGACAATTAGAATATTAATGTAAGTTTTTATAGTGAAAGTGAAATTAAAGCTAATTATATTAATTAAGGGTTTTAAACAATTAAATAGATTTCCCCACCCTTGATAAAGTCAACAAATTTGACGAAACGTCGGGAAGAATGAAGTAAAATATTTTGTTTTATTTACATGAAGAATTTTAGGCCCATTAGCTCATTTTCAATATTCAAAATAAGAACAGCACTCTTCCATACACCAGGTTAAAAGGATTATAAACGTTATTGAACATAACAAAATTAATAGAAAAAGCACTGGAGTGGGGTTATTGGATATTGAAAAAGCTTTTGACTGCACCTGGCACGATGGGTTGATATATAAGCTCCATAAGTTAGGCTACCCTATAAATCTACAAAAGTTAATAAAAAGCTTTTTAAGTGAAAGATCTTTTATGGTGCATATTGATGATAAAAGATCTATTGAACGCAGTATCCAAGCAGGTGTTCCACAAGGTTCTGTGTTATCTCCAACTTTATATTCAATATTTATATCTGACTTCAAGTTACTAAAAGACCATACTGCAGCATTGTATGCAGATGATACTGCCATTTTAACAACAGGAAAAGTCTCAAACGCTTTAGTCAAAAGAATGAAAAAAGCTCTTATTCACGCGAAAAACTATTTTGTAAAATGGAAAATCAAAATCAATGAAGGTAAAACACAAGCAATCATATTCCCATTTAACAAATCACACAAGCGCATACCTAGTGTTATACTTTGTATTCAGGGATTAGACATACCCTTTTTAGACGCTGTTAAATACTTGGGGATAACTTTAGATAAAAAGCTCACATTTAAAAATCACGTTCTGCAAGCGTGCACCAAAGCAATAAGATCCGGTAGGGCACTATATCCACTTCTAAATCGTAAATCAACACTAAATCAGAAAAACAAGATTTTGGTGAACAGAATGTGTATAAGGCCGATAATGACATACGGATGCCAAATATGGTCAACCAAATGCGCAAAAACATATTTAAAAAAGCTTCAAATAATTCAAAATAAAAATCTAAAAATTATATATAATATACCAAGGCGTTATCCTACAATTCGCCTCCATACAAAATACAAAGAAGATTTATTTGCAGCAGTGACTAGTAAAATTACACAAAGATTCGAAAATCGTAACAGATATTCAAACTATGAAATAATAAGAAATTTGCAGAGTTAGCACTTTTACATCTTCAGTCATGAAGATCAAAAAAGTGCTAACCTTAAAATTTCTTAAAATATTTATTTTGTAAAAATAAGGATTTTACTATCTTTTTTCCTTGAACATGTAAATATAAATTTAAATTCGTTTTCGTAATAATACTAAATTAGTTCTATTTGCTGAAATACTTTTAAGTAAAATCTCAAATATTGTGTATATGTATAAAATTTTTAAAATCTTTTTCAAATGCTGTGATGATAGATAAATAAAAAAAATAATAAAAAGATCCATATTCCAGAACAGGCCTTACAAGCGACATATACAGAGTTTTAGTAACGTAAGGATCTTTGATCTCTTTAGCCCAAGTGAGAAGATAAATATTCCGATTTAAATATGTTTTGACGTAAACCCTTACGGCATTATATATTTAGGCATATTTACCAAATATGTTTTAGCTTTTCAAATATGTTTTTGTTCTAAATATGCTTTCGCTTTCAAAATATGCTTTCGCTTTTCAAATATGTTTTCGTTTTCTAAATATGTTTTCACTTTCCAAATATGTTTTCGCTTTTCAAATATGTTTTCGCTTCTCAAATATGTTTTGTTTCCCAAATATGTTTTTTTTCTATTTTCGGCAACAGCACTGCTTTTGTTTAAATTTTTCATCAACTTAGTTTACTCTTCAATGACCACAGTATATATTATTCACGAAACTTAACTTAACTAATAATACGTTATACTAAAAATAAGCTTAAAGTAACCGGACTCGCTGGATATATCTCGCTTCGGCTTTTAGCGTTGAGTTATCATTCGGTTAGTCTGCCTCCGGGGCCCTGCTAAATATTGGTCGGTGATACTACCGTTCGTACTGTGCCTACGAATAAAATGAGAGCAGAGAAGTAAATTAGCTCGGCTAATTATTGATCTACAGCCAAGATACGAATATACGAAGAATACGGAGGTTCGTATATTCAAAACGCTCGGCTAAATATGATTTTTAATTACAAACTACGAATAGACGAAAAATTCGGAAATTCGTATATTAAAAAACTACGTTTATTTTACTAGGCACTAGTATAAAACGAATACACGAAAAATTCGGAGGTTCGTGCAATCGGTTGAATACGATTCAAAAGCAAACCACGAATACACGAAAAATTCGGAAGTTCGTATATTCAAAAACTACGTTTATTTTACTAGACACTAGTATAAAACGAATACACGAAAAATTCGGAGGTTCGTGCACTCGTCTAAATGCGATTAATATACAAACTACGAATATTCGAAAAATTCGGAAGTTCATATATTCCAAAACTACGTTTATTTTACTAGACACTAGTATAAAAAGAATACACGAAGAATTCGAAGGTTCGTGCACTCAGCTAAATAAGATTTTTATGCAAACTACGAATATGCGAAAAATTCGGAAGTTCGCATATTAAAAAACTACGTTTATTTTACTAGACACTAGTATCAAACGAATACACGAATACGAATATTAAAAAACTACGTTTATTTTACTAGGCACTAGTATAAAACGAATACACGACAAATTCGGAGGTTCGTGCACTCGGCTAAATACGAATTAAATATAACTACGAATATACGAAAAATTCGGAAGTTCTTATATTCATAAGCTACTTTTATTTTACTACAGACTCTAGTTTAATACGAATACACGAAAAATTCGGAGGTTCGTGCACTCCGCTAAATACGAATTAAATAGAACTACGAATATACGAAAAATTCGGAGGTTCGTATATTCATAAGCTATGTTTGTTTTACTACAGACAATAGTCTAATACGAATACACGAAAAATTCAGAGGTTCGTGCACTCGGCAAAATACGACTTAAATACAACTTCGAATATACGAAAAATTCAGAGGTTCGTATATTCATAAGCTATGTTTTTTTTACTACAGACACTAGTCTAATACGAATACACGAAAAATTCGTAGGTTCGTGCAGTCGGCTAAATACGAATTAAATACAACTACGAATATACTAAAAATTCGTAGGTTCGTATATTCATAAGCTATGTTTGTTTTACTACAGACTAATACGAATACACGAAAAATTCAGAGGTTCGTGCACTCGGCAAAATACGACTTAAATACAACTTCGAATATACGAAAAATTCAGAGGTTCGTATATTCATAAGCTATGTTTATTTTACTACAGACACTAGTCTAATACGACTACACAAAAAATTCGGAGGTTCGTGCACTCAGCTAAATACGAATCAAATTCAACTACGAATATACGAATAATTCGGAAGTTCATTTATTCCAAAACTACGTTTATTATATGATACACTAGTATAAGAAAATATAGGAATATGACTCGGCAAAGCTCTGGGACGATAGTTCGAGTGGCCTTCTTGCAACTACCGTTCGTACGGTGTCGTGAGTTGTATAAATAAACAACAAGTGCAGTTTCAAATGAAACAGAGAAGAAATAGGATTTAACAAGAATAAAATAAGAGAACAAACCACACCTAATTAAGTATTAAGAGCAGATTCCAAATTAAATTAAGAAGAAATAAGATTTAACAAGATTCTAACAAGAGAGCAAGTCGCAAGTAATTAAAAACATCAGGGAAAAATTTAAGTCAAATTAGGAAGATATAGAATAAAGCAGAAATGTGAATTACAATCATCTTAAGAGTAGTGGTGAGACCAGACAGATTCTTAATATACTTAAAAAAGTGAGAGACCGAATAATCAAAATACAGGCTACTATCGCATTTTTTATTCGTTGCCGCAATTCAGGTATAGCCCCTAAATTTATAAAGAATTCCACTTAAAACTGTTTCAATCTTTTTGAGATCAATGGGCCTAAATTTCTCCAACAATCAATAACAAGGAATATACGGGAAATGCAGAACAAGATCCTTAATTTAACTATTAAAAATAAGCACTATACATTAATAGAGAATAAGAAAATTTTAAACCGAATAGAGGACAGTTTGAAAGATAATTTTACATAGAATGAAATTGATAATTTTCTAAGACATGAGGATAGATTAGCTTTAAAACTAAATAATAAAGTTAAGGACATACATAGGAAAAAATTTAATCATCTAGTTGAGTTACAGAAGGAAGAGTTAAGGTACGATCACATTGGGGAAACATTTGCTTCAAATATGTTGGTTCATGTTCAACCAACTTTTTTGTAAATACATACACAATTAGTTTTGTGGTCACACTACCCACATTTATTTGCCCGTTTTCTTTCTTCAAACAGCTGTCAAATGACGGCAGGTACTAACATGGGAAAACATATTTACCATGTGGTCAAATTTAAATAAATATGTGCCGCTGTAAAACATGTGCTCAAACAGGCTAAATACAGTATTTTTTCCAGCTAATTTTCTCTTGCAACTTTCGGCTTCGTATCTGGTTTTTGTCGTGGCACAGCTTCACTTGTGTCCCCATTTCGTAATTAAACTAAAAATCAATTAAAATAATATATGCATGTACTTATTATGTATTTCTTTTTATACAATTTTATTAAAAATTTTCAATTATACATACATACTTACCTACATAATATGCAGCATCAAATAATAATTAAGCTGTTTGTTTTTTCACGTACATATGTACATACATATTGAAGTGTAGTCCATCAATTACTTTTAAAAAGAACACGAAAAACCTCTTAAATAAAAAACGATGTGAGCCGTTAATTTTCAAATAAATTTTTACAAAAAATGGTAGCCTTTTCTAAGAAGGTAAGTATGTATTTTAAAAACTTACTTTTTTAAAAAATGTACTTTTAAAAAATGTACTTTTTTTAAGGAAAGTAGTTTTTTTAAAAAGTTACTTTTTTAAATATAAATTTTTTTTAAAAGTACTTTTATAAAAAGGTTCTATTTAAAAAAGTATTTTTTTAAAAAGATACTTTTTTAAAAAGGTACTTTTTTAAAAAAATATTTTTTAAAAAGGTACTTTTTTCAAAAGTTATTTATTTAAAAACGGATTTTTGAAAAAAGCTACTTTTTTAAAAAGGTACTTTTTTAAAAACTTACTTGTTTAAAAAGGTACTCTTTTAAAAAAGTACTATTTTAAAAGAGTTAAAAGGTACTTTTTTGCTATATATTCTTTTTTTAAAAAGGTATTTTGTTGAAAAATGTTCTTTTTTTAAAAAGGTATTTTTAATAAAAATGTCCTTTTCTTAAAGGTTTTTTTTCAAAAGGCATTTATTTAAAGGAACCATTTTTAATATAAAACATATTTTACAAAAGTAATATTTTAAAAAAGTATTTTTTAAAAATGTACTTTTTAAATGTAGTTTGTAAAAAAGTACTTTTTTTTAAGTACCTTTTTAAAAATATATTTATCTTAAAAATATAATTTTTTAAAAATTTCCTTTTTTAAAATATTATTTTTTAAAGGTGCTCTTTTGAAAAAGCTACTTTTTGGAAAAGGTACATTTTGGATAAGTAATTTTGAACAATGTAGGTTTCTTAAAAGGTACATACTGAAAAACGAAGTTTTTATGCTTCATATTAAATTTATTACTTTTATTAGATGACAACACATCCCAACAGCTGTTGCTTACTACTGTTTGATCTTAAACTTTGCAAGAAAAAATATTTGTTTTCTCAAAAAAGAGGAAAATATTTGCCTGTGAGTGGTCACACTTTGTTCACATTAAACACATTTTTGTTTGGCGGCTAACAATTTTGTTTGCAAATGATCAGCTGTTTTGCTGTTTGCCTCTAATAAATATTTGATGGTTAGACAACGATAAGGAAATATTTGTCGTTTTTCGTCAGATGTTTTCCCAATGTGACCGTACCATTAGGAATAAAATTCAACAAAAAATGGTTTGTAAACAAATCGGATTTTGACATCCCAATTGATATTCAGTAGACACTTTCACTAGGGCATAAATATGCATTACCAATCACGAAAAGTAATTTTCCAGTTCTAAAAATTTTAGCAGATGGTGAACATTTTCTAAGACTATTAAGGAAAAGGAAGAGCAGGAAATAGCTAGGACTAGACATACTACTATAATAGATGACCATATGAATAAGATTAGACTATCTGAGAGAGATAAGTTTATTCTTAATAGAGTTAAACAAACTAACAATTTTTTGAAAACTAGCCGCAATATATTAATTTTAAATGCGGATAAGGGCAATACTACTGTTGCCATGAATAAGCAGGACTATATTTCAAGAATAAATTACATTCTTACTGATAACACTACATAAAAATATTGACAAAAGATCCAACGAACAAACTACAACAGAGAAATAACGATTTTGCTGACAAACTTTACAGATTAGAAATTCTAATAACATGTGAAATAAAAAATCTAAAAACACCAATAGCTAAAGCCCTAAGACTATGGAGTTCCGAAAATTCACAAAGAGACATTCCCATTCAGACCTATTTGTTCAAGTATAAATTCTCCCTCACATGAACTAAGTAGATCAATTACACAAATTCTTAAGAAGATAACAGAAAATTAAGTGTATAATGTTAAGGACTCATTACATTTTAGGGATAAGATTAAACGTGTCAGAATGAACAATGATGAAAAAATAATTTCGCTAGATGTTGTGTCCTTATTCCCTAGTATACCTATATATCTGGCTATAGGTATTATAAAAGAAAAATGGGATATAATCAAAGACTATACGACAATTGGACTATTGGAAAAGAGATATTTTCATAATGGTAACCAAGTTGTAATATGAGAATTTGGTAAATTTTATGGATTGCTATAACTGACTTAATCATTTCAAATTTAATCAAACATTCATATATATTTTTTATCGACGTCATTATTGCAGATATAAAGTAATATTTATCCATTTGACATAAAGTCCAAAAATAATTTCCCTTTTTGATGTAACAGAAAAGCCCCCTAAAACAGTCCCTCACATTTAAGTGAGTCCGTCACTGTCTTGCAATTAGTACTTTGACAATCATATAGTGATTTACTTATTTTCTATATTTGTTTTAAGTTCGAAAAAAAAAACGAATAAAGAGATATGCAAATTGTAATAATCAGAGCCGTTAATTTCAAAATAAATTTTTACAAAAAATGGTAGCCTTTTTTAAGAAGGTAAGTATATTAAAAAGGTTCTTTTAAAGGTACTTTTTTAAGAAAAGTATTTTTTTAAAAAAGCAATTTTTTTAAAAAAGGTACATTTTTAAAAAAAGGTACTTTTTTAAAAAAGGCACTTTTAAAAAAAAGGTATTTTTTTAAAAAAAGGTATTTTTTTAAGAAAAGGTAATTTTTTAAAAAAGGTACTTTTTTAAAAAGGTATATTTTAAAAAAGCTTCTTTTTTAAAATCGTACTTTTTTAAAAAGGTACTTTTTTAAAATAGTACTTTTTTAAAAAGGTACTTTTTTGATATATGTTCTTTTTTTAAAAAGTTATTTTTGTAAAAAATGTTCTTTTTTAAAAAGGTATTTTTAATAAAAATTAACTGTTTGTAAAAGGTTTTTTTAAGATGTATTTTTTGTAAAAATGTATCTACTTTTTTTAAATCGTTTTTCTAAAAAGGGTTTTTTTCAAAAGGGAATTTTTTTAAAGGTACCTTTTTTTGTATCCGACAATTGTGCTGTTGAAATGTTCCTATATAACTTTTGAATGCTTAAGGACACTCTCCGAAGATTTGTTTTGCAGTTTTTGTGTCTAGGTTTTTCCAAAGGATTGCTACAATCTTTCTTAAAAGGCATTCCTACTTCTTTAAAAGGCATTCCTACTTCTTTAAATAAATATAAATTGCTGGTTATATGAAAAAAAAATTTTTTTTTCTTCTGATATTCGCTATAAAAACACGGCACACGAAAAGAAAAGTTTTATTAGCAATATTGACAAGCTCAAATAAAGAAGATAAGTAGTTTTTGAAGTTGAATTTTTTTTGCGAAGTATTTTTAATTTTTTTAGGAAGCACACATTTTAGTTTTTCGTCTTTGTTGACGCATAAATATTTTTTCCTTCTTTAGTGTTTGTGTATTTTAATCTTTAGCTCGAAAACTAGAAATATCACCACTTTGAAAAAATATATGGTTAATAAAGAATAAAATGAGCTATATCCGCACAAGAAATAAAAAAAATCGAAGATGTATTTTTCTTAAAATTTAGAAATAAAAAAACATTTTGGCTAAAAAAATTTTTTTGGAAAGAAAAATTTTCGAGTGAAAAATTACTTTCTAGTTCTTGCTTAGTCCTAAACATTATAAAAAAATTTTTAGTTATCACCAGTAGAACCAAAGTTATGACAATCACAAAAAATGTATTGAAAATTTTAAATGTCGAATAATTTTCAAATTTTTCAATTAACAAAAATTTTGATCAAAAGTGTCTGATAACAACAAACTAAACAATCGTACCAAGTTTCATCAAAATCGGAGACCTATCATTAAAGAGTGATTGATTTTTCATGGAATTGCTGTATACCAGACACACCAGAAATAATATGACTACTGTTACCGAACCAAAAATTTACAAGTCTTCGACTCATGTACCAATAATTTCGGAGCGATAAGAAAGGTCTAAGGTCTTTGATATTAATAATTATAAGGTAGCTTATAAGACATATAATACATTAGGTAGATTATTCAGTAAAACGAAAGATGTGACTCAAAAATTGGATAGATCTAACATAGTTTACAAGATACCATGTAAGGGTAATAATAGTGGAATATGTAATAAAGTATATATAGGTACTACTAAGAACAAACTGGACATAGATCTGACCAAAAATACAAATACATATCCTCTCAAAAAATTGCATTGACATCGCATTGTGCTAAATTTATTCATTCACCAGATTTTGAAAACACAGTTGTTTTAAACACTGAAACTAACTACAAACGTCGTTTCATGTCAGATATGTTACAAAATAGTAACACTCCAATAGGACAAAGAATTAATTTTAAAACAGATACTGATAATGTAGCTCAAAATTACAGACATTTCATTTATAAGAATAGTTCAGAAAGTTAAATATTTTTGTGAAATTGTAATATATTAAAGGAATTTTTGTTTTTTGTTTAATTAATTTTTTCATTATTGACAATTTTGTTTTCATTAAGAATAATTTTGTATTGTTATATAATAATTTACAAATTATTGCTAAATATTCCTGAAGAAGCTGTCCATTGTGACAGCGAAATATCGAACTAAAATAAAGTCTTTTGTTAATTTATAAATTCGACCTTAAGCTCAATAAATATTTTTAACTACAAATACTAATAAAAAGGTCAAAATAATTATAATAATCTTTTACAAATTGGAGAGCACGCCACAAATAAATAAACAACAAGTGCAGTTTCAAATCAAACTGAGAAGAAATAGGATTTAAGAAGAATAAAACAAGAGAACAAACCACATCTAATTAAGTATTAAGAGCAGATTCCAAATTAAATTAAGAAGAAATAAGATTACACAAGATTCTAACAAGAGAGCAAGTCGCAAGTATTTAAAAACATCGGCGGCAAATTCAAGTCAAATTAGGAAGATATAGAATTAAGCAGAAATATGAATTACAATCATCTTAAGAGGAGTGATGAGACCAGACAGATTATTAATATATAAAAAAAGTGCGAGACCGAATAATCAAAATGCAGGCTACTATCGCATTTTTTTTCGTTGCCGCAATTCAGGTATAGTCCCTAAATTTATAAAGAATTCCACTAAAAACTGTTTCAATCTTTTTGAGATCAATGGGCCTAAATTTCTCTAACAATCAATAACAAGGAATATACGGGAAATGCAGAACAAGATCCTTAATTAAGGTATTAAAAATAAACACCATACATTAAGAGAGAAAAAGAAAACTTTAAACCGAATAGAGGACTGTTTGAAAGATCATTTTACATATAGTGAAATTGATAATTTACTCAGACTTGAGGATAGATTAGCTTTAAAACTAAATAATAAAGTTAAGGACATATGTACATAGGAAAAAATTTTATAATCTAGTTGAGTTACAGGAGGAAGAGTTAAGGTACGGTCACATTGAGGAAACATTTGCTTCAAATATGTTGGTTCATATATAACCAAATTTTTTGTAAATACAAGTTAACACAACACATTTTGCCTACGCTGCAAATAATTACTTTAATAATTTGCGCGTCGACGCCTGGAAAAACAAAAGGATCATTTTACATCATGAGGACGACATTCGCGCATGCATACGCAACGTGACACCGTTGGCACATTTTATGTTGAATATGAAGTTAGTTTAAGTTGGGTTGAATTGTAATAAAGTCAGTCTTAGTGAGACATTAAATGTGTTAAGTTGATAGTAACAAAAAAAAAGGTTTTTTCCTTAAAAAATATAAAATGCCGCCGTTTGGCCAACTTGTTGGCGCGGCAAAATAATTTTTTTAAACGAAGTCCTTCTGACTTCGTTAAGTGGCACCCGAGCAGTAGGGAGGCGCCTAAAATGCGGTGTCCTTGAAAGGACCAAATGGGCCAAGTGTTCCGCGGGAAGTTGCGACTAGTGTGTGAAAGGAAAATAGAGTGATATAACCAATTGTGCTTTAGGGGAGTAATAAAGTGGCACAGCGATTCCTACCTTCGGGACGACCCTCCTGACCACTCTATAAAATACCCGTAAAAGGATATAATACAATAAAAAAGATTAAAGTGAAGTGAAAACTGGTGGATGCTTGCATCAGGGTTCGATTCCCTCACATGAAATGTAAATTGTTTATTTTTTTCGGTTATATTTATTTATTGTATTTTCAATAATATTGAACTAACAATTAGTAATCAAATCTTAACTCTAAAATTTTAATTTTTAAGTCCAGCCAATCCCAGACAAAAATATTTGTCTCAGCGGTTGGTTCTTTGGTTGTTTACGTCTCTCGTGTTCGGCTGAGAGCAAGACTGTCCCTCCTTCTCAGCCGAGTGTGGCCTCTAAAGTTAATGATGTTTCAGGCTAGGGGATTTGGGTGCAACTCAAGTTTTTTTATGTATCTTGTCACGTGTTTAGAAAACACTGCCTTAACCAGCGGCACATCTAGATCTTTACGAATTCGTTTGTTTCTGACATACCATGGGGCTACTGTAATCGTACGGAGTATTTAATTTTGTTGCCTTTGAACTCTTTCTACATTTGATGCCGAGGCAGTGCACCATAACTGGATTCCGTAGCACCATATTGGTATTAGAATGGAGTTGTATAGAAGAAGTTTACAATCTAGGCTTAGAGTAGAGTTCCTTCCAATGAGCCAATTCATATGAGCCGCTTTTAATTTCATTTGGGTCACCTTTGCATTTATGTGTGACTTCCATGTTAGACGTCGATCATGATGAACACCGAGATATTTTACTTCAGTGTGTTGAGGTATAGTTTGGTTATTTATTTGTATAGGAGGGCAGGTTTCTTTGCACAATGTAAAAGTAATGTGTAGACATTTGTGTTCATTAATTTTTAGCCGCCATTGTTTTAGCCATTGTTCCAACTGGGGTATATAATCTAGCAGTTTGCGGGTGGCTTCTTGATGGCTTTTGTGAACACTTAGAAAAGCTGTATCATCAGCGAATGTTGATATGTGTATGTTACTGCTTACCGGCAAGTTGAGGAACTCCGGCTTCAATGGGTTGCGGAAGGCTTAGAAAAACACCTTCTTTAACAACAAATTTTCGCTCAATTAAGTAGCTTTCTAAAAGTTTAAGGATGTTTTCGGGTAGGTTTTGCTTTAGTTTATGTATTAAACCTTCGTGCCATACTTTATCAAATGTCTGAGAAACATCGATGAAGAGCGCAGAACAATATTTCTTTTCTTCGAAGGGTTTTCTAACCACGTTCACGAGTCTATGTGTTTGTTCAATCGTGCTATGTTGTCTCCTAAAACCGAATGGGTGGTCTGGAATGCATCCAGTACGATTCAGTATGGGTGTTAGCTTACTCATAAGTAGCTTTTCAAATAGTTTTGACATGTTAGACAATAGGCTTATAGGCCTATAGGACTTCACCTTCGTATGATCTTTGCCTGGTTTACGTATCATGGTGATCAGCGAAACCTTCCATTCTGCGGGATAGCATTTGAGGCGCAAAATACTGTTAAAAATAAATAGAATTATCTGTTTTGCAGTACAGGGTAGCTCTAAGAGCATTTTATTGCTTATTTTATCAGCCCCTGGAGCTTTTTTCGAGATTAATATTGAACCTCAAAGTTATAGCGAGGACTGGTGGCAGCTCAACTATAGTATCAGACGTATTTGGAGTTAATACTTTCTGCTTGTCCATCATGAAATATTCGAGTTCGTTTGTATGTTGGCGGATGCCGTTTGCGTTCCAGAAACAGATTTTTAAGCTCATGGTTTGTTTAGTGCAGCCTGCAATAATGTAGACTGCATTTTGAACACTTCCTGCATCATGCAGGATATATTACAAAAATGCTTAAGAAGATAACAGAAAATTAAGTCTGTAATGTTAAGGACTCATTACATTTTAGGGATAAGATTAAACGTGTCAGAATGTACAATGATGAAAAAATAGTTTCGCTAGATGTTGTGTCCTTATTCCCTAGTATATCTATAGAACTGGATATAGGATATATAGAAGAGAAATGGGATATAATCAAAGACTACACGACTATTGGAAAAGACTTATTTTTACGAATTGTCAAATTCTGTATTTATGATAGTTGATGTTTTCAATATGGTAACCAAATATTTTCTCAACAAAAAGGTCTTCCTATGGGATCTCCAACTTCTCCGGTTGTAGCTGACATAGTAATGGAGAAGCTACTTGATATATGTATTAGGAGATTACCTACTAAACCCAAATTTATAACAAAATACGTGGATGATTTGTTTTGTATTATCTCAGAATCTGAGATAGAAAATTTACTAACCGTATTTAATTCATTCCATTTAGACATTCAATTTACAATTGAGATGGAATGTAATTATAAACTTCCGTATTTAGATACTTTAATAATTAGAAAGGGTAATAACATATTAGTAGATTGGTACCAGAAGCCTACATCTTCAGGAATAATTATTAATTATTATTCGAAACATCCTAGAAGAGTTATTATTAATACGGCTAGAAAACTTATAGATAGAGTACTGACCGTGAAATAAAGAAAATATTACAAATATGTATATATATTATATAATAATGATTTCCCGAATCAGTTAACGTATAATCTGATAAGACAATATACAGCAATTCCATGAAAAGTCAATCACTTTTTAATGATAGGTCTCCGATTTTGATGAAACTTGATACGATTATTCAGTTTGGTGTTATCAGACAATTTTGATTAATATTTTTTTTTAAATTGAAAATTTTGAAAATTATTCGACATTCAAAATTTTCAATACTTTTTTTGTAATTGTCATAACTTTGGTTCTACTGGTGATAATTAATTTTTTTTTATAATATTAAGGACTAAGCAAGGACTAGAAAGTAATTTTTAACTTGAACATTTTTCTTTAAAAAAAATTTTTTGTAGCCAAAATAAGTTTTAATTTCTAAACTTTAAGAAAAATACATTTTCGATTTTTTTAATTTTTTGTGCATTTTATTCTTTATCAACCCTATAATTTTCAAGGTGGTGATATTTCTAGTTTTCGAGCTACAGAGTAAAATACACAAACACTAAGGAAGGAAAAAAATTTTATGTGTCAAAAATTTTATGAGTAATTTTTATTTTTAACGGACTAACGGCCCTTTTCACAATGTACGATTAAGAGTTAATGTGGACTTTAACGGAAACTTCGCCATACAAAACTTGCCGTTAAAGTCCACGTTAACTCTTAATCATACATTGTGAAAAGGGGCGTAAGTACACAGAAAAAACTATAATTCGTATTCTATTACTAAATTCATAAATTCAAATATTTTTTTACGGAAATCGGACCTGTCACAAAATTCGTAAAATTAAAAACTAAAATTCGTAAGTATTTAATAAGAAAAAAATCCAATTTTTTGTGTATTAAAATTTTCTGTTGGAATATTTAAAAATCATACAAATATATAATAAAATTTTAAAACAAATTCAAACTCATGAGTGTTAAAATAAAAAGCTATGGTAATTTTTTCTGTGTAAGTATTAAAAAATAATCATGTAGTATATTTTTCATACAAACATACAAAGCACGGAAAACAATTTAAAAAAATTTAAGACGCGGTATTTCTAAATTTTTATTGTGTTAATATTTTATGCTTGGCGTTTGAAAATTCTTTTGCAATTATTTTTCTTTTCGAAAATGGAATAAATGAATAGAGTGCCTTAGTTCCGGAAATAGCAAGCGATTTATTAAACCTATTTTCTAATTTATCCTCTTGTTTTATGTACTCATTCTTTGAGCAAAATGAAACATTAATTTTCGATAATGATTTTGCGAAGTTAAACAAATCCATTGCATATAAAATTTGGGTTTCCAAAGGCCGCTGTAAGCTTGCTTTCGCTGCAGCTCTTTTCAATGCCCCTCCAACTCCATCGGATGGACCTTTTCCATGTGAAGTGGCAAAGAAGTGCCACTCGGCTTTGCAGCCAAAGTCATATTTATAGCAGACTAAGTTTGCGAAATTCTTATGATTTTTATATTGTGCTGCACAGAGAAATAAATAGTTTTATTCACGGTTTGTTGTGCTCTAAAATATCAGATATAATTACAAAGCTGGTATGTTCAAGTATTTTCTCACTATTTTTATAGTAAACAACGAACGGATGAATAGTAGCTTGGGAGTATTCCAGTGATAATGTGTAGTTTTCGGCAAAATCACATATCGCAAGATATTCTCCAACTTGTAGATTAGCTTTTGCTTCCTCCAGAAACTTATTTTGTTCCCTTGCAATAAAACTGTGTACTATTAATTTTTTAGTTGATTCGTAAGAGCATCTACAAATTCTTCTACATCAATGATCTGTGTTACTAGATTTGACCGATCAACTAACACCCACTGCTTAAAAGTAATGGACTCAACTTCGTTTTGTAAATACGCTGAATGTAAAATCTGTTTAAGAGTAGTATCACCTGGACAGAAGGAGCACTTGCTGAGGTAGCATTTAACTTCTGGTGGATTACACATTGATAGGAAATCCAGTGTTGGTACGTAGAAATATTTAAATCTTTTTCATAAGATATAGCTTGAATTTTTCCTCCTGTAAACATAAGTTTTGCATTTATATGAAGAGCACAAACACACACCGTGTATGTTCCACTTCCTCCAATAAATATGCACTCCTGGGGTCGCAGCTCGGCAAATTTAGAAAATCCTATTTTTATTGAAGTATATTTTTCCTTGAACACTTTATAAAGTTCTTTTAGGTTGCACGTTTTTGCTCTTTTATTTTTTCACCTGTATCATTTCTAATGACTTTGTAATCCCTTTTACTCGGCATGACACGGCTATTTTCATCATTTCTGTAGAAATTTTGAATCTCACTTCTCGTATCAATACACTGATAGAAAAAGCGTCATAACCCTGATGTAATCTGACATCAATGCTATGTCAAGTGTTTGGAACGATTTTCCGTCATCCCACGTCAAATTTGGTTTGTAAACAGACCGGTTTCGGCTATGTGCCATCTTCAGTGTTCTATTGAATACTAAATCAGTGTTCTATTGAATACTAAAAAAGTGTCTTCATTTTTGACCCCATGACACTTAACATCATGGTGATGTCAACCTTTACATCAGCTGGTCATCAATACCAATGATGACAAATCTATCATCAATGCAATGACACACCGACATCAGAGGAAGGACGAATTGACATCAATTTTATGTCAAAATGTCATCAATATGATGTCGCTGATAGAAACACCGTCATAACGCTGATGTAATTTGACATCAATACTATGTCAAGTGTCTTCACTTTTGACCCAATTACACTTTACATCATTGTGATGTCAACTTTTACATCACCTGTCATTAATCATCTTTGATAAACTATAATTGATATTATGGCAAAATAAATAAAAACTACAATATAATTATGTTTTTATTATAATAAAAATTGATTTTATTCATATAATATTTTTTATAACAAATTATTATATTACTTATTAGTTTTTCTATCCACTTTTGCTTTCCTATTTATTAAATTGATATAATTACACTTTTTTTTTTTTCTCCACAAGTAGTAGGAAGGCAAAAGCAAATAACAACAAAAATAAAAAATACAAAGTAACTTCAAAAACAAACAAAAAGAAAAAAAGTGTAATCAAATCAACTTATAACAAATAATTAAAAATATGTATACATATATTTATACTTATAAATTTCACTGACAAGATCTAGAACAACTGACAACAACAAACAAACAGAATAATTTTCTGCCACAACTCCTTTTATTTCATTTGTGTCAAGGGTATGTTTTTGTTGTTTTTCCGCACTTTACTCTCTTCGCGCTCATTCTATTTGATATTGATGACACATTTGATGACTATGCGACGTCAATAAGATGAAAAGTTGTCATACTATCGCTTGTTTCAAAAAATAAAACAATAACATTTGTTTTAAAATACAAACTACAAACATTATAACACTGTTTACTTATTTCTCTTGTAAATATTTTACAATTTACTAATATATAATAAGTATTATTGCAATGACATCGTATTGATGTCATTGCAATCATAGCATTGATGACACTTAAACTATGACAAAGTTCTATAATAACGTTTGTCATCAGATTGATGTCAGTTTTCGTTGTATTAATGACATTTACCATAGCATTGATGTCAGAATTCTGATGATAGGGCGTCATCAATGCGATGATACATTTTTCTATGAGTTTTGAAATACTTTTAGAAGTTTTTGTTCGAGAACGGCTCATCTGAACGCTAAAAACTTTACATCGTGCTTAAGCCATGCGCTCTTTCAAATAAGATATATATTGTCACAATTTAAAAATAAATTTATTTCTCGATGTTTTTAGCTCAATTAAGACGAGAAAAGTTATTTTATTAATAATTTTAAGTCTGACGTGCAAAAGAAGTACAAATTGCTAAAATCCGACGAAAAATAAGAAACTTATAATATCCCAACATGAGTAATATGATGTTTCTAGAAGCAGTAAAAAACGTTCATGCCTTCCACATGCGATGTTTGAATCGCTTCCTAGAATGCTCAAAAAGAAGGCAGAGATCTCTCAGTGTTCAGTGCTCAGCTTTCACTTAAAAGCTTAAAAATATTAATAAAGTAATTTCTCTCGTCTTAATTCAGAAGAAAACATTGAGAAATGTATTTTTTCAATTGCAACGTCTGTAGCTCAATAGATTTTAGTCTAATCAATACAAAAAATATCTTCATTGAGAGCAGATCAATCAATGTCTTTAGCACAATGTAAAATGGATTTTAATACAGTTTAAAATTAAAAGCATCCAGATAAGCAGTTCTCGAAACAATTTCCAATAACTGAATAAAATTGCGAAAAAATAAGTTTTTCGCTGATATCTTGCAAAGGGTTTCACGTAATAAAAACAATAATTTCATATTTCATTCAGTGGATCCGAATTAAGTGTTTTGAACCACTTACTTTATAAAATTTTTAATAAAGCTTCCTAAAATTTAAGCTTTACACAGCAAAATCTAATTTGCACACATATTGTGCACTTTTCGAGCAGTCTGGTGGGCCTAATAGGCTTTTTCCAGTTACCAACATCTATCATCAATTTGCGCTAATGTACAGGTGACCATATGAGGGCAACAAATACAAGAAAAACTAGATTATGTTTTAAAAAAAAAATATACGTGTTTGACGTAATTATACACAAAACCACCAGAGCAAAAAATAAGTAACAGACGTAACGCTGCCACTTATACACTTATTACACCATGTTTCTTCCAATTTTATGCCGCTTTTTAGTGATGACACTAAATTTATCGAATGGTATGGGTGGAACAAATTGAGATAGGAACATTTTATAATGATTTTGAAATATGTTAGCCGTTCAGCGCTGTATAAGTCTTATGGGAAAACTCGCAAATTGATGGTAGATGTTAGATGTTCGTAAGTTATAAGCTTTTTACACCTGCATACATTTCGCAGGAACGCATGGAAAATGTTGAAAATGTGAAACATGAATTTACATTTGCAACATCTAACATCTACCATCTTCAAAATGTCAGATATATGAAAAGTCACATTGTTCGTAATAAATTAAAAAATGTAATTTATTAATAAAAACAAGAAATTAATTGTTTGTAATATAAAATGAGAAAAGCAATAATTAGTGCAGTGTTTTTAATTAATAAAACCCCATCTTAAGGTGGTTTTACACTATCTGTGTTTTACATCTGACTTCAGTTTTGCGACCCACATGTAACTTCGCGTGTCAGTTAAAATTGCCCATTTACAGACGATTTTTAATATTTGCTTTCACACGTACATGTATAATCACATCTGACATAACCTCTAAGTGACGCCAACACATACTTGTTAATTCAAAACAGCTGATGTCAGATGAAAATAGAACACGGTCTAATTGAAATGTTTGCCACCTGACTTTGGTTCTGTAAATTTCAAATGACAGTGTTTCAAAAGGTTCACACACAATATATAACTTTTGCATTAAATTTTACAAGTCAGATGCAAAACACAGATAGTATAAAACCACCTTTAGAGGAAGAAGATAAAACTTTATTATATATTTAATTATTGTTGCATAAATTTTCACACATACATCTGAAAACTGTTCACATCATGGATGGTAATTGTACCACTCTTAGTACAATTCAGATTGTAAAAGTACAATGATATACCAATGGCTTATATAGTACAATTAATAATTTTTGTATTTATTAGAAATTCTACTTATTGCAACTATTCCATTGTAATAAAATATTTTATATTTTTCGTCCACTCGTACATATGCTACTTTTTATATGAATTAACTGCCTGTTCGCCGATGTCGAAGGCGTTCTTTCTTTAGCACAAATTACATTTAAAGCAAAAAGAAATTCAAAAATGTTGTCTTAAATATAATTGTGCGAAAAAAAGAACTCCTTCGACATCGGCGAACAGGCAGTTAATTTTAGTTTTGAGAAGTATTGAAAACAAAGTTCGCCTTAAAAATAGAAATATTGAAAGTAGTCCAATAATGTTAACTCACGGAACGTAGCCTCTTCTAATTTAAAGGTCTTAGTGATAATGAGCAATTCAAAGCAAGCTTGCATATTGTTCTATCCCGTATTTTGTATTTAAATAGTACTTGATACTTTGAAAAGGTTATGTATCAGAACGGTAATATTTTTCCCCCCGAAAAGTTCGTTTTAAAATTCGCTCGCATTTAATTGCGATATATTTTACACTTTTATTTTTCACAAAAACTTCTGTTATTTTATACATTTTATTTTAATTTATTTTTCAACATCAAAATTTGAAAGAAAATCAAAGAATATGAAATAAAATTTTTTTAAAACACATGCCATTCATGTGTAAAATGTTATGAATTTTTTGTTTGAAAATTTTAAATACAATTTAAATAAATACCTTAGTCGGAAAAAGTGCTAAGTCCATTTTTTAAAATTATTCAGGAGAGACAAAAAACTGTCTAAGTTTTCTTAGTAGACTTTTTGAAAATCTGTAAATACAGTTTTTTTTTCTTTAGTCCATCCTCTTTCATTACCAGTAGTCGTAGGATTTTAAAACAAATCATTTTCGGACTTATAGGCTTTTTTGGACTTAGCACATTTGCTCTTTGAAATTTCATTATTTTAGTAGAGACAGCATAATTTTCCTTAAATATGTTTTCTTTTATTTCTGGAATTTAATTTAAGGAAGTGTTCCTTATGAAGCATAATACAACGGAGTTCGCTGTAACCAAAAAAGCTCAATAAAACTATTAAAAAAGTAAATGTATCTTTTGTTTACAAGAATGTAGTTATTTGATTGGTGTTGATAAACAAAATATTAACTGGATAACAATAAATAAGAATAAGAATTATTAGTTTAAAGAAAAAGAAATAAATAATAATAAAAAGGTATATTTTTGAGATATAGGGAACATCCAATTGCTTAAAATTATACCATTATGTTGAATTCAATAGTGTATTTATTTTAAGCGGAAGCTTCCTATGTGAAAAAAAATAGGTACAGAATATTTCGAAAAACAAATCATAGATGAGGTAGATCATCATAAAAACGGTGATGGTCTTTGGGTAAAGTCAGTTTTAAAAATTGCAGGTCTTCATATTTTCTTGCCGTTATTTTCCTTCTTTCGTTGTAGAGTGATTCCAAACTCGAAAAATAAAAGGTAGGTACAGCCGTCACTATGAAAAATAATTTTTTTCGGCTTCTCGTTTTCACAAAGGACCTTTTGTTCGATGAAGTACATCCAGATGCTCGAAAATTCTTCAGCACCTAATCCACCTTCCACTTCATTCCATATAAAGCAGCTTCGTGCGGTAGTACATGCTGCTTACCTGGGATTTTATAGCCATCAATACGGCCTGAAGGTCCACTGCGAAAACATGTGTTTTTCATCACGGTCATTAGTTTTTTCATTTCTGGCTTTTTTAGGAGAAAATAAAGCCAGATTTTTGGAATAGAATGTTTGATAAAAGACGAATATTTCTTCTAGCGCACCAGTCACTAACATAACTCCACTCCGCTAGTAAATACTTTTTTTGTGTTTTCTACTCTAAAATATTACTGGTACGTTCAACATCTTTTAGATTCGTCGGACACTTTTTTATTTCTTGGCCCAAACCAAGCAGGGTTTTCTACACGACCTCTCCTCTTAAGTTTTGCGATGTCGATGGTAACTCATACGAATCATCGGAATCACTGTTAAATCCATAGGGAACCAGACCTTTAACTCCATCATCCGACTCAATTCCATAATCGTCACAATTGTAGTTATTTTTCTCAGCAGAGTCCATCGCAAAAAAATTTTTAATTATGGCATTTTGCAATATTTTATATTTTTTAAAATTCATGCAAAAGCAAGCTGTAATCACTTGGAATTATATGAAATGCAAAGTAGATATTTAATATTGTAGCTATTGCCAAATTGCTGTAATTCTTTATAATCTAACTTGAAAAGAAAAGACTATTAAAAAATTTTTTGTTCTTTTCAACTGGACTTGGCATATTTTCTTACTTTAAAATTTTTTTTTTGACTTAGCATATTTGCCTACCACTGCATTCCAGCAAGAAAAACAAAATAATGGTATTATTTTTGCTTGTAAATGATATATGATTTTGAATTGCACTAGCAAGCTACATCAAAATCCCAATTTCGAAGAAAAGTGGACTTAGCACTTTTTCCGACTAAGGAACGATATGAAATATGAAAACTAGGACTGATATGGCACTACTTTGAATTGCCCAATATTAAAGTCTGAAAAAGTCATATTTCTATAAATTTATTTGCATTGCATAAAGGTGAATATTTCGGAGCTTTATTGAGAATATATCGTTCTAGCTTCCAATAGCTATGATGTTGAAACTAATGAGCTATTTTCGATTAGAAATTGGATTTGCTAAATCCGACTTAAGCACAACAGGCCGACCTCATAAACGCCACAATGCATTGCAGTGATGCGACCTTACATTGTTTACAACAACAAAGCACATACAACTTTGCATCACTGCAATGCATTGTGGCGTTTATGAAATCGGCCACAATGCATTGCATTTTTGCCAGGGATATATGTATAGATAAGTGAGATATTTTCTGTACATAATACATATTTCTGGTGTTTTGGCACAATTAATTTTAAAAAGTACAATTTTAGACAGCAATTGGTAAAATTTTAATATCTCATGTACCATCCATGGTTCACTAGCTTTTAATTTCGTTTCAATTTAATGTCATTTTTCTAGTGGTGACACCAAAATGATCGAAAAATGTAAGATGATATAAAATGAGGTAGGAACATCTTTTAAAGATGTAGTATGATGTATAATTCTTATGAGAAAATGTTGTCATCTTCGCAAATTGATGGTAGATGTTAGATGTTGGCAAGTGGAAAAAGCCTATAAGCCTATTAGGGACTGATGAAATAGTCTGGCATTTGTTGTTTGCAACTTCTCAATGAATGCACAATAGCCTTTTTACACTCACCCATGGAAAATGTTGAAGATAAAAAAAACATGTTTGCATTTGCAACATCTTTAATCTTCCATCTGTCATTGTATTTATTTTCATGTGTTTGACGAAAAGTCATATTGTGCTTAATAAATTAATACTTTAAGTTTATTAAGAACAACAACAAATTAATTGTTTGCGATTCATCATATCAAAAACAATAATTCATGCAAGGTTTTTAGTTTAAAAAATCTCGTGTTAAATAAATATTTATTTCATGTACCACTAATTTTGAATTGTGTCTATAAATTTACATACATATGAAAATGGCTCACACCAGGGATGGTAAATTATATTTTCATTTCAGTATCAAACAAATTTTTTAGACCACTTTTTCGACCCGAAGAGTAACAAAAAATTTTTTTTTGAATTTTTGTTGAAAAGAGCATATATACTATACATTTTATTCGGCTCAAATTATGTATGTGGTCATCAGGGCTGCCGTTTTGGTTACTTTTAACCAAAATTGGTTACTTTTTTTTCAATGTGTACTTGTGTACTTTTTTTCTATTTTGATTACTTTTTTCCAACACAAAAATAAATTTTTTTATATTTTAAATTAGCATAGTCCTCGCCCATACGATTCCAATTTGGTTCGGCAGCTTGCTTCAATTTTTTAAGTTGCATTCGTATCCAGGAGATGAAATTCTTGTTGTGCAGTTTTTGTTTCTTTCCATAGAATTTGTTGTTGCTTAATATTACCAAGGGGATAACAAAAGAGAGTTGCATTTTTATGAGACAGTGTACCCAATCCTGTCATGCGTATCGATTTCTCGGCATTTTGCCGATTTTTTTGCTTAAGAAAATCAAAGTGTCGATTCTCTTTGACATTTGATAGAATAGTCGGCAGTTTTCTGGTACGACGCTTCTGCGATTAATATTATACTAACCAGCACATTATCTGAAGGCAATTTAATTTCCTTTAAGACTTTTAACAGAATAGTCTGCACATTTTCTGATCTATGTCTTACGACTTTTGCACTCACTTCTGCACAATGTCTGATTTGATTTATTAAACTTATAAAATACCGGCAAATGTTTTCTAATGAGCTGGCAGCAGAAATATATAAGGCAGAATATGAGTCAAAGAAGTATTACATATGTTCAATTCACAAGCTCGTATTAACGTCGTATGTGTTGTGTAATCGTCTATTTATACAATATTGTATTTTTGTTGTTAGCAATTTCCATACAAAACTGCGTTATAATTATACGATTGATTTTTATATGTTTTCCAAATGGTTGTATTGTCTGGAAATATTTTATTTGCTAGATTAATTTGTAAACAAATATAAAGTATAGAATGTGAACCAGCTATAACAGCTTGCAGAAGAGTTGTTCAAAAAACTTCGCAAAATTATGATTATTTGCAAAATCAAAATTAAATAAATGCAAACATTGATATCAAGGCTTGATATAGATTAAAAGTGACTCGAGCTCTAAAAATGTCAAAAACTTGGAGTAAATCAACCATATCGCGAAAATGTCGAAAATTTGCGAAAAATTGTAATATTTTGAACTAGCCCGAAAATTGTAAGGAAAGTAACACTCGGGGAAAAACGCGAAAATTTTTAAAAACTTGTTAAAATTTTAAAGATTACAAAGCGTAATATTGATTAAAACACTTTAAAAATGTAAGAAAGCCAAAAAATTGCAAAAATTACGCCTGTCGCGGAAAAGTGAAAATTCGCGAAAAATTTGCAAAATTTTAAACAAGCAATAATTTTGATTAAAAATCGCTAAAACTGTGAGGAATGCAAAAAATTTGGTCAAAATCACGTAAATAGCGAAAATTCGCAAAAATTTGCTAATAGCGGCATGATAACAAAGTCTAATATTGCTTAAAAATCGGAAAAACTGTAAGGAAGCTGAAAACTTGCAAAAAGTCGATTTTATCGCGAACTTTGCAAAAATTCGCGAGAAGTTGCAAAATCGGAAACAAGCCCTAAAATTGATTAGAAATCGCCAACACAGTCAAAAACGACAAAAATCGCGAAAAAAAACCGCAAATTAGCGAAAACTTGCTAATTGTATTAAAGAAATCTTTAAACCTGTAAATATAACAAAATTCGTTTTTCGGCATAAATTATTTACTGAAAATGAACTGACTACATTGAATTAACATATAAAATACGACAAAATAGCGATACAACAAATTTGTCTGTTCACAAGCACAAAAGCAAGTGACGTCTTTTTTTAAACGATAAGACATACGACTGAGCTTGTGAATTGAACAATTATAGTGCAGTTTTGCTGATGCAGAGAAATTTTTATCTAAACTAATACTAATACAAAATGGTTCTACTAACACATTGTTAGACTTTGGTTTCTTTTGACAACACACTTAGGTTTCTGACAACTACCTTGTCAGTAGTCAGGTTTCTATCTTTTCTATGGCCAGACCAAACTTAATGGGAATCGTAGGTTTGGTCTGCCAAAGATATGTTTTAATATTTAAAAAAAAATTATATTTTAATAATTTATCACAGTATTTTAAGTTCATAAACATTTTGGTTACTTTTTTTTGCATTTGGTTACTTTTTTCTTAAATTTTGGTTACAAACATTTTTTGGTCGTGGCAGCGCTGGTGGTCATACATAACTTCGACCAAACGTATTTTAATGCACTTTGATGTAATTTTTTTCCGGTTATATTTATTTATTATATCTTCAATAAAATTAAACTAACAATAAGTAATCAAATCTTAAATCTAAAATTTTAGTTTTTAAGTCCAGCCAGTGCCAGACAAATATATTTGTTCCAGCGGTTGGTTGTTTGCATCTCTCGTGTTCGGCTGAGAGCAAGACTGTCCCTCCTTCTCAGCCGAGGTGGCCTCTAAAGTTAACGATGTGTCGGGCTAGGCGATTTGGGTGCAACTCAAGTTTTTTATGCAGCTTGTCACGTGTTTAGAAAACACTGTCTTAACCGACGGCACATCTTTTTTATGAATTCATAACTGGATTCCGTAGGACCATATTAGTTTTAGAATGGAGTTGCATAGAAGAAGTTTACAATCTAGGCTTAGAGTAGAGTTCTTTCCAATGAGCCAATTCATTTGAGATGCTTTTAATTTCATTTGCGTCACCTTTGCATCTATGTGTGACTTCCATATTAGACGAAGATCAAGATGAACACCGAGAAATTTTGCTTCAGTGTGTTGAGGTATAGTTTAGTTATTTATTTGTATAGGTGGGCAGGTTTCTTTGCACAATGTAAAAGTAATGTGTAGACATTTTTGTTCGTTAATTTTTATCGGCCATTGTTTTAGCCATTGTTCCAACTGGGGTATATAATCTAGCAGTTTGCAGGTGGCTTCTTGATGGCTTTTGTGAACACTTAGCAAAGCTGTATCATCAGCGTATGTTGATATGTGTATGTACTGCTTACCGGCAAGTCAGAGGAATATATCAGATATAATACAGGATACTGCCTCGAGGAACTCCGGCTTCAATGGGTTGCGGAGAGCTTCGAAAAATACCTTCTTTAACAACAAATTTTCGCTCAATTAAGTAGCTTTCTAAAAGTTTAAGGATGTTTTCGGGTAGGTTTTGCTTTAGTTTATGTATTAAACCTTCATGCCATACTTTATGAAATGTCTGAGAAACATCGATGAAGAGCGCAGAACAATATTTCTTTTCTTCGAAGGGTTTTCTAACCACGTTCACGAATCTATGTGTTTGTTCAATCGTGCTATGTTGTCTCCTAAAACCGAATTGGTGCTCTGGAATGCATCCAGTACGATTCAGTATGGTTGTTAGCTTACTCATAAGAAGCTTTTCAAATAGTTTTGACATGTTAGACAATAGGCTTATAGGCCTATAGGACTCCACCTTCGTATAATCTTTGCCTGGTTTACGTATCATGGTGATCAGCGAAACTTTCCATTCTGCGGGATAGCATTTGAGGCGCAAAATACTGTTAAAAATAAATAGAATTATCCGTCTTGCAGTATAGGGTAGCTCTAAGAGCACTTTATTGCTTATTTTATCAGCGCCTGGAGCTTTTTTTCGAGTTTAATATTGAACCTCAAAGTAACATCTGGTATAGCGAGGACTGGTGGCAGCTCAACTATAGTATCAGACGTATTTGGAGTAAATACTTTCTGCAAGTGGTTTACAAACAGAGTGCCTTTTTCAGCGTCAGTTCTTGCCCAGTCTCCATTCGAAGCTCGCAAGGGAGGCTTATATATCAGTGTTGTTTTAAGGCCTCGGGCTGCTCTCCTTAGCGAATAGTCTGTTTGAGGTGTTGCGTCGAGCTCATTCAGAAAGTTTTGAAGAGAAGCGGTTTTTTGATATTCTAGTAGAGTTTTCAGCTGTTTAGTACATTCCTTCAGCTCAGATTTTAGCTGAGGGGATCTGTTGCGTTGCCATTCTCTACGAACTCTTCTTTTTTCGGATAAAAGCCGTTCTACATCTGCTGAATAAATTTTATTATATCTCACCTGAAGATTTGTAGTAGTAGCATTTAGAGCAGCTTGCTTAAGGTTTGCCTCAAACATTCTAATAGAGTCATCTATGTCAGCAGGCATTTTTAATGAAATATCTTCTGTGCAATGAGCACTCAAATATTTTTTGTATTTCAACCAATTATACATGTGGTTATCATATTTAAATCACAAGTGGGTGCAGAAGTTGTATGTGAATATATAGTGACAATAGTTGGTGTGTGATCTGAAGACAAATTTAAAGATGCTTCAACTTGGATCATTTCGCTTGGCACACCCTTTACCACTCCAAAATCAATAACATCAGGTATTTTGCAGCCAGTAAGTTGGCTGCCCACTTGACATAACATTCAGACGCATTTTTGAAATTGTTTCAAACAAAACTCGACCCTTTGGCGTGATGAGGCGAGATCCCCAGAACGTGTGCTTAGCGTTGTAATCACCGGCGGCCAAATAGAGTGGGCCTAGTGAATTAAAAAATCTACTATATTGATTTTCTGTAATTGAGTACCTGGGAGGAGAGTAAATTTATGAAATCACCAGGTTTTGATGAAAAGCTTCATTGCAGATGTTAGTTGCTTGAAGATAGTCTTCACAATGATCACTCATTAAGTAGTGTTTTAATCGCGATTTTATTAGTATACCCGACCCACCACAAGCTCTACTTTGGGGGTCCTTTGTGTCGTAGAGAGTATATCCGTTGATTTTAAAAAAGCTTCTAGCCGTCAAATGCGTCTCAGAGATAAGCATAACATCAATTTGTTTATCCATCATAAAGTATTCTAGCTCGTTTTCATGTTGTAAAATAAGGTGAAATATCTCACCAAAATTGTGAAGAAGAATGTAATAATAAAAAATATAAATGTCTGAACGTGAAGTGAAAATTGGTAGATGCATGCATCAGGGTTCGACTCCCTCACAGAATTATATATTATTTTTCCTCTTCACAGAAAACGTTACAGTGTCGCTGCAATCCCGCCGGAGCACAAGTGTCGATCGGTAGTTTGCGCAGATTTTCCGGTGTGATATGCTATTCTCGATACTCCCTATTTGGGTGATATGATATTATACCCATGAGAACATAGGATCCCTTTCGCGCAAATGGCAGATATTCACCTTTACCATGAGAACAAGGTAAAGATCACTGACGGATCATCCGGAAGCAACGTGAAGTCAGCCCTGCCTTAGTCAGCCCTGCCACGAGTAATGTTTTGAAAAAAAAAGTTTTTTTCGAGTGCAAAATTTAATAAAAATATTTTTTTCAGAGCACGCGAAAGAGCCAAACAATTCAACTTCGGACTTCGTGCAGTATGAAAATAGTTACACTGTAACTATTTATGTAAAGTGTTTTTTTGCTTTCATCTGCTTATCCCTAATGAAATCCGTGTCCCCAAGGTGGTATTTTGCCGGATCACGTCGATTTCTGTTCAAGCGCAGGTTCCGAGTCTCCTGATTTTTCTCGATGTGAGACCTAACTTCTTTGTGGACTCTCTTGCGAAAATCGGTTAAGTTTTGATAATTCACCCTCTGTGTCCTATTAAAAAATATATCATTGGGTTTTCGCTTCGTAACTGAGTGGACTGTAGTATTGTAACGGTCTATCGCAATATGCAGTCGTTCCCTTGGGCTCATACCCCTCAGCTCTTTCTGCAGACATCGATAAAGTTCAATCATGGTGGAGTGTAGCCTCTCCATCGTTAACCTCGCTCCGTTGAATCGGTGTTTGGTATAATTCTATTCCCAAGCCTCTTATATAGTTGGATACCATTGGGCTCAGGAATCCTCTTTCATTGTCGGTCACAACCACTCTTGGTACAATGAAATAATAGAGTAACTTTGCAAATTTTCCACGAAGGACAGGCGCTGATCTATTTTTAATGTGGAAAAACTTAGCGAATTTCGAAAACTTGTCAATACAGCAGAGATATTTTCCTATTGTAACTCGAATATGTCTACGTGTATGATTTCGCAGGAGTACTTAGGATTTGGAGTACTCGCCAGAGGTGGTACCACAGGGTGGCGGTCTTATTTATTCAAGCGACAAGTTTCGCATGTGGACACATACTCCGTTATAAGTCTATTTATTCGAGGTAAATAATATTGCTCTAGGATTTGTTCCTTATTCTCTCTGTGATTTCGATGGGCCTTTTTGTGCTCTGCCTCTACTATCCGGAATTTGTGCTCCTCGTTTGTCACGTTCTCATTAATTCTTTGCGTAATTCTAATTTTGTACATCGAAAAGTTGGATAAGTAGACTCGTTGCATTAGGCCGAGAAAATTCTCCGGCAATTTGGTGCCATTTGCAACGTTCGGAGTAAGTTTTTCCTTAAGGATATTGGTAAGAGTACTTTCGTCCAGATCCTCTACAGTAACACAGTGTCGGTGAAACCTGGCATGCAGTTCCTCATGCGAATAAAGGTCTCTTCCTAATATAATTATTACTTCGTTTCGAAATACATTCAAAGCTACCTCAACATGTGGTATTAAATCTGAGTTATCATGTTCTGCGCTATGCATGGTTCCTGAACATGTTCGCCCTTCGGAAGCAGTTACAGTATCAGAGTCGCTGTCTACCTCACGATGTTCCTAACCCTCTGAAGCTGTATCCGTTTCCGAGGCTAACTGATTAATGTACTGCGTTGAATCGGCGTGCAATTTAGCCAATAGCCCATTTTCGGCTCCCAATCTCGAGAGAGTGTCAGCCACTAAGTTTTATTTACCCGGTTTGTAACTCAACTCGTAATTATACTCCTCGAGGCGCGCTTTCCAGGGTTTTAGTTTATGGTTATGCTTTTATTGCTAAACGCAAGGGTTAGGGGCAGATGGTTAGTAAAAATTCGGATTGCTTAGCACCGTATACATATGATCGCAGATTATCTAGTGCCCATACTATCGCCAACATCTCTCTTTCGTTTGTGGCGTAATTCTTCAGTTCTGCTTCTCCCAGTGTAACGCGCACCTTTCTGGATTGATTCGCCTTCACCTCAGCATTTTCTCCTCGCGTAAGATTCGTATGGGGTTTAACAACTTTCGCGTAATCTCGTATGAATTTCCTATAACATGAGGTTAACCCCAAAAAGCTCTTTAACTCCTTTAGGTTACCCGGTGGCGGAATATTTTGGATAACAGCCACCTTCTTTTCATTGGGTTTGATGGCGTCAGTGGTAACGATATATCCAAGGAATTCAACCTTCCCCTTCATAAAATTTGTTTTTTCGATATTGACCCTTAAATTGGCCTCTAGTAGCCTTGAAAAAATTACCTCGATGTTCTTCAAATGCTCCTCCTTTTCCCCGTAGACAATAATGTCATCAATGTAAACGTAGCAGATTTGGCCAATATATTCCTTAAGAACATCGTCGATCATTCTCTGGCGGGGGCGTTTTTAAGCCCAAAAGGCATGCGGAGGAACTCATACTTCCCGTTCATCGTGGAAAAGGCTGTCTTAGGCACGTCAGACGGTTTCATAGGGATCTGGTGAAATCCAGAGGTTAAGTTTAGAGTTTATATTATATTAAAACTTTATTTATAAAACTATTTTAATTTTATATTATATTAAAACTTTTTTATAAATACAAATTTTTAGCCAATAGCCCATTTTTGGCTCCCAATCTCGATTATCGTGATTATAAGGGCCAAGCCCTTATATCGAGCAATCCTCAAAAGTGTTCGGCGAAAGGTAAGAGGGGCAGCAGATTCTGCGCTTGTTTCATATAATATTTTTGACGACGACTGACCCGCAATCAAGAGGTGTCTCTCCCTACATTATGCGGACCAGAGAGACATACGGACTCTTGAGCACCAGCTAGGTCAACTGACCCAGGTGGGACTTAAGCTCGACGCTTTCTATGCGCGAGTGAATCACTAATTCTCGCTAATAATTAACAAGATAAAGACCTAAGAATACTCACAGGAAACTGTGAACGCTCTTATTGAAACATACCGCAACACGGTTTTCGATATTTTTGTTAGGGTGTTGAATGGGGAATTGTCAAGGATGTTAATTGTCCAGAAGCCTAAAACCTTGCCCGAGGCATATACGGCGGCCTCGACATTCAGAATTTGAATTACCGAGGTCGGCCGACTCACAACCCCAATATTAGGATCGAGGTGACGACGCCTATTAAGCAACTGTCGAGAAGGGAACCTCCGTTTCAGAGAAGGTTTACCGAAACTAGGGCAAACTCAGACGGTGCCGGATTCGTCCCAAGACTCCAAGTCGGAAATGATATCAGGCCACAACGCTCAATGAAGCCAATCCACCAAGGAACTGTAGAGAAAATGGAAGTGGACCCAACTATTCAAAGTCGTAGATACAGCCACGCAAAGTGCCTAACCAGAACAACTCTTTTAAGAGGAAGGTCAAATCTGAAACTATCCTCGTAAACAAACCCGCCTTTTCAATATCGGGGAACCTATTGAAGATTATCCAGCGGACGTCAAACCTTCAGAGGAAGTAGATGAGACGAAATACAAAAAGGCTGCGAATGACACCATTGAGGATGAGGTAAATTGTATGGGAGAAGCCCATCCAGCGTTCCTTTTATAAAATATATAGACCATAAAGGGTCTGTGTTAGAATTTCTTGTCGACACCGGGGCCAACAAAAATTTTATAAACGAATCTCTTTCCGATAATTGCGTAACTCTACATAAACCCTTTTCAGTTCAATCCGCCGGAGGAAGAATCTGGATCACCAAAGTAGTCAGGGGCAGATTTTTTCGGCATTTGGGAAATAACACTGGTGTCGTTCTATGTTCTGCCAGGAAAAGGAATCTATTATTTCTACCCGCGGATATTAGGATGCCCTTGTTTGAAAAAATCTCAAAGCAGGTAAACGTAACGCTGGACGAGCGTCTGCCAGAATAGACAAGACAAAAACTAATTAGGATTATCCAAAGGTATGAACCCCTTTTTGGTCCATTAAGCAATAATGAAGTGGTTGGAACAACGGTGAGGGCCGAAATACGGACCACAACGAAAGATCCCATTTATACAAAAAGCTACCCCTAACCCTCCAGCATGAGAAGCGAGGTCGATAGGCAAATACAGGAATTGCTAGAAGAAGGAATCATTCGACCATCGAGGAATCCCTATAACTCCCCAGTATGGGGAGTTCCGAAGAAACCTAAACCAAATGGGGAGAAACAATATCGACTGGTAATTGATTTCAAGCGCTTAAACGCAGTCACCATCGCGGACACATATCCTATCCCCGATATCAATGCCATTCTGGCCAGCCTAAGTGAGGCAAGATACTTTACAACTCTAGACTTAACCTCTGGATTTCACCAGATCTCTATGAAACCGTCTGACGTGCCTAAGACAGCTTAAAAACGCACCTGCCATCTTCCAGAGAATGATCGACCATGTTCTTAAGGAATATATTGGCCAAATCTGCTGCGTTTACATTGATGACATTATTGTCTACGGGGAAAATGAGGAGGAGCATTTGAAGAACATCGAGGTAATTTTTTCAAGGCTACTAGAGGCCAGTTTAAGGGTCAATACCGAAAAAAAAATTTTATGAAGGGGAAGGTTGAATTCCTTGGTTATATCGTTACCACTGACGCCATCAAACCTAATGAAAAGAAGGTGGCTGCTATACAAAATATTTCGCCACCGGGTAACCTAAAGGAGTTAAAGAGCTTTTTGGGGTTAACATCATGTTATAGGAAATTCATACGAGATTACGCGAAAGTAGTTAAACCCCATACGAATCTTACGCGAGGAGAAAATGCTGAGGTGAAGGCGAATCAATCCAGAAAGGTGCGCGTTACACTAGGAGAAGCAGAACTGAAGGCCTTCAACAACCTTAAAAGCATACTGACATGGGATGAAATCCTAGCGTTCCCAGAATTTGAAAAACCGTTTAACATTACCACGGCTGCCTCCAACTACGCTATAGGTTGTGTACTATCCCAGGATCATACCGGAAAAGATAAGCCAATCGCGTATATTTCCCGCTCTCTGAACAAAACAGAGGAGAATTACGCCACAAACGAAAGAGAGATGTTGGCGATAGTATGGACACTAGATAATCTGCGATCATATGTATATGGTGCTAAGCAATCCGAATTTTTACTAACCATCTGCCCCTAACCCTTGCGTTTAGCAATTAAAGCATAAGCATAAACTAAAACGCTGGAAAGCACGCCTCGAGGAGTATAACTACGAGTTGAGTTACAAACCGGGTAAATAAAACTTAGTGGCTGACGCTCTCTCGAGATTGGGAGCCGAAAATGGGCTATTGGCTAAATTGCACGCCGATTCAACGCAGTACATTAATCAGTTAGCCTCGGAAACGGATACAGCTTCAGAGGGTCAGGAACATCGTGAGGTGGACAGCGACTCTGATAATGTAACTGCTTCCGAAGGACGAACATGTGCAGGAACGCATAGCGCAGAACAGGATAACTCAGATTTAATACCACATGTTGAGGTACCTTTGAATGTATTTCGAAACCAAGTAATAATAAAATTAGGAAGAGACCTTTATTCGCATGAGGACCCGCATGCTGGGTTTCACCGACACTATGTAGAGGATATGGACGAAAGTACTCTTACCAATATCCTTAAGGAAAAACTTAATCCAAACGTTTTAAATGGCGCCAAATTGCAGGAGAATTTTCTCGGCCTAATGCAACGAGTCTACTTATCCAACTTTTCGATGTACAAAATTAGAATTACGCAAAGAATTAATGAGGACGTGACAAACGAGGAGCGCAAATTCCGGATAATAGAGGCAGAGCACAAAAAGGCCCATCAAAATCCCAGAGAGAATAAGGAACAAATCCTAGAGCAATATTATTTACCTCGAATGAATAGATTTAGAACGGAGTATGTGTCCACATGCGAAACTTGTCGCTTGAATAAATATGACCGCCACCCTATGGTACCACCTCTGGCGAGTACTCCAGCTCCTAAGTACCCCTGCGAAATCATACACGTAGACATATTCAAGGTACAGGGGGAAAAATATCTCCTATATTGACAAGTTTTCGAAATTCGCTAAGATTTTCCACATTTCCACAATAGATCAGCGCCTGTCCTTCGTGGAAAATTTGTAAAGTTAATCTATTATTTCACTGTACCAAGAGTGGTTGTGACCGACTATGAAAGAGGATTCCTGAGCCCAATGGTATCCAACTATATAATAGGCTTAGGAATAGAATTATATCAAACAGCGATTCAACGGAGCGAGGCTTACGGCCAGTTGGAGAGGCTACACTCCACCATTATTGAACTTTATCGATGTCTGCAGAAAGAGCTGAGAGGTATGAGCCCAAGGGAACGACTGCATATTGCGGTAGACCGTTACAACAACACAGTCCACTCAGTTACGAAGCGAAAACTCAGTGATATATTTTTTAATAGGACACAGAGCGTGTACTATCAAAACTTAACCGATTTTCGCAAGAGAGTCCACAAAGAAGTTAGGTCTCACATCGAGAAAAATCAGGAGACTCTGAACCTGCGCTTGAACACGGTTTTCATTAGGGATAAGCAGATTAAAGCAAAACAAAAAGCACTTTACAAAAAAGGAATTGTCGGAAGAGACAATAGGGTGACTATAGAGACAGACGGTAGTAGAATTAGGTAAAATAATAGGGAAGGAGCAGGGTTGCAAGGTTCAAAAAGGAATATACAATTTTAAGATAATATTTGTAAGAAAATAGCTCTTAAATTATTTGCCTGCACGAGGATGGGTAGGAAACTATACCGTCAATGCAACGTTATCTCATTCCCAGAAGAACAAACATCGATTTTCGACTACAGCAGCTTAATGATCGTATCGACAACCTCAGTGGAAGGCATCTAAGAAAGGTGCGTTCAATTGATTGGATTGGCTCCGCGTGGAAGTGGTTTGCGGGGTCACCAGATGCTGCTGATTGGAATAAGATTCTTCACACTGAAGAGGAAATAATAGAAAGCAATAACAAGCAATATAAGATTGATGAAAAACTCTTTTCCAAAATGAAGATGGTCCTGCAAAAGGTGTACCGTATCATCGGCGACTTTAACAATCACATAGACCACTTGAGCATAGAGCGACTTGAGCAGGATATATTGAACCAAATTTCCGTTATCAGCGAGGATGTCAATGAAATCGTTATGGCTTGTCAACTCGCAAAGAGTAACATTATCAACACAAACCCAATCGACAAGGAAGAAATCAGTAGAATTCTCTCCGAAATGGAGACACTACCTTACCAAAACGAAGTAGAAGCAGTCGAATATGGCACACCCTCTGTATATGTGAAAAGTTCAATTCTTTTGTGCGTTCTGGCCATGGCAGTTGATAAAAGAACAATTTAACCTTTTACACACAAGGGCGGCGATTTCCGAAGGTAAACAGGTTGACATTGCTTATAAGAAAATGCTTGTAAACCAGAAGAAAACATACGGAAAAACAATTAATTGCCTCCTGATTAACAACAGTACTGTGTGCGAGATGTCTGAGTTGGAGAACCTGGAAGACGATGACTGCGTGCCAAGGTTATTGAAAGGGGGCGACGCCAAATGCCGATTCCGCACCGGTAGCCAGGCCCTGGTTGAACTAATCAAGGGAGGTACGATTGTTGTTAGTACACCAGGAAATATTAGAAAAACAGTTAAACTATTACATTCACAACAAAAAGGACGGCGACTAACGTATTAGAGAACATGGAAATATACAAATAAAAAATATTCGACGGAAGAATAATAAATGAACAAATAAACACTGCTTCAGACGTAATATTTGAACCATTGAAATATTTTTACACAAAAGAAAACAATATTCCAGGCAACGTAGTAGAAAATGAACAAGACAAAAGGATTACCCAGAAACGTACAATTACGGATTATTACCTACGTAGGGATAAAACAACTCATAACTAATAGAGCAGATTATAAACAAAATATTAAACACAAACATAATACTAAGACGAAAGTAAGAGAAACAAGCAGCAGGTAGAGACACACAAAATCATATAAAGGCGGGAGAGAGAGAGAGCGAGAGAGAGAAATAGGGAGCAGAATACAAAGTGATCAAGGAAGGAAGTTAGGTATACAAACGAATTATAAAGGAAACAACGGACAACAGAAGAACGATTTAGTATTCAATAGAACACTGAAGATGGCACATAGCCGAAACCCGTCTGGTTACAAACCAAATTTGACGTGGGATGACGGAAAATCGTTCCAAATTGAAATTATAAGCTTCATCGCGTTTGGTGCGGAAACTTTTTTAATGATCGCGGAAAAGTAATACATCATTTCTTAACATTTTTTCATGGTCTATACGGCTATGCGATGAAGAATATGAAATTCGCAAAAAGTTATCACCCTAATGTAAATACATATTGAAGTGTAGTCAACCAATTACTTTTAACAAGAACACGAAAAACCTTTTAAATAAAGAACGATGTGAGCCGTTAATTTTAAAATAAAGTTTTACAAAAAATGGTAGCCTTTTTTAAGAAGGTAAGTATTTTAAAAAGGTACTTTTTTAAAAGGTACCTCTTTAAAAAAGTAAATTTTTTAAAAAAGCTACTTTTTTTAATATCTATCTTAAAACGTACTTTTCTAAAAAGCTACTTTTTAAAAAAAGTATGTTTTTAAAAAGATACTTCTTTTCAAAAGATAGTTTTCTAAATAGGTGCTATTTTAAAAAGATATTTTTTTAAAAAGGTATCTTTTTGAAAAGGTATTTTTTAAAAAGGTATTTTGTTAAAAAGGTACTTTTCTAAAAATCTTTTTTAAAAAGCAAAATTTTTTAAAGGTACTTTTTTAAAAAGGTACTTTTTTAAAAATGTACTTTTTTAAAAGATACTTTTTTAAAAAGGTACTTTTTTAAAAGATACTTTTTTAAAAAGGTACTTTTTTAAAAGATACTTTTTTAAAAAGGTACTTTTTTTAGGTACTATTTATAAAAAAGTACTTTTAAAAAAGGTACTTTTATAAAAAGGTACTATTTTAAAACAGGTCCTTTTTTACAAAGGATTTTTTTTATATATGATTTTTTTAGAAAGGTATTTTTTGAAAAATTTTATATTTTTCAAGTGTATTTTTAATAAAAATTTAGATTTTTAAAAAGTATTTTTTGTAAAAATGTATATACTGTTTTTCAATGGTTCTTGATTTTTTTTTTCAAAAGGCACTTCTTTTAAAGGTACCTTCTTTAAAATGAAACATATTTTAAAAAAGTAATATATTAAAAAAGTATTTTTTAAAAATGTACTTTTTAAATGTAGTTTTAAAAAAGTACTTTTTTTACAGTACCTTTCTTAAAAAGATATATATCTTAAAAGTGTAATTATTTTAAAAATTTACTTTTTTAAAAAATTATTTTTTAAAGAAGCTCTTTTGAAAAAGCTACTTTTCGGAAAAGCTACATTTTGGAAAACTAATTTTGAACAATGTTGTTTTCTTAAAAGGCACATACTGAAAAACGACGTTTTCATGCTCCATATTTCATTTATTACTTTTATTAGATGACAACACATCCCAACAGCTGGTGTTTACTACTGTTTGATCTTAAACTTTGCATGAAAAAATATTTGTTTTCTCAAAAAAGAGGAAAATATTTGCCTGTGAGTGGTCACACTTTGTTCACATTATACACATTTTTGTTTGGCGGCTAAAAAATTACCTTTTTTAAAAAATTACGTTTTTTAAAAAAAATACCTTTTTTTTAAAGTGCCTTTTTTAAAAAAGTACCTTTTTTTTAAAATGTACCTTTTTTTAAAAAAGTTGCTTTTTTAAAAAAATACTTTTCTTAAAAAAGTACCTTTAAAAGAACCTTTTTAATATACTTACCTTCTTAAAAAAGGCTACCATTTATTGTAAAAAATTATTTTGAAATTAACGGCTCTGATTATTACAATTTGCATATCTCTTTATTCGTTTTTTTCGAACTTAAAACAAATATAGAAAATAAGTAAATCACTAAGTACTAATTGCAAGACAGTGACGGACTCACTTAAATGTGAGGGACTGTTTTAGGGGGATTTTCTGTTACATCAAAAAGGGAAATTATTTTTGGACTTTATGTCAAATGGATAAATATTACTTTATATCTGCAATAATGACGTCGATAAAAAATATATATGAATGTTTGATTAAATTTGAAATGATTAAGTCAGTTATAGCAATCCATAAAATTTACCAAATTCTCATATTACAACTTGGTTACCATTATGAAAATATCTCTTTTCCAATAGTCCAATTGTCGTATAGTCTTTGATTATATCCCATTTTTCTTTTATAATACCTATAGCCAGATATATAGGTATACTAGGGAATAAGGACACAACATCTAGCGAAATTATTTTTTCATCATTGTTCATTCTGACACGTTTAATCTTATCCCTAAAATGTAATGAGTCCTTAACATTATACACTTAATTTTCTGTTATCTTCTTAAGAATTTGTGTAATTGATCTACTTAGTTCATGTGAGGGAGAATTTATACTTGAACAAATAGGTCTGAATGGGAATGTCTCTTTGTGAATTTTCGGAACTCCATAGTCTTAGGGCTTTAGCTATTAGTGTTTTTAGATTTTTTATTTCACAAGTTATTAGAATTTCTAATCTGTAAAGTTATTTCTCTGTTGTAGTTTGTTCGTTGGATCTTTTGTCAATATTTTTATGTAGTGTTATCAGTAAGAATGTAATTTATTCTTGAAATATAGTCCTGCTTATTCATGGCAACAGTAGTATTGCCCTTATCCGCATTTAAAATTAATATATTGCGGCTAGTTTTCAAAAAATTGTTAGTTTGTTTAACTCTATTAAGAATAAACTTATCTCTCTCAGATAGTCTAATCTTATTCATATGGTCATCTATTATAGTAGTATGTCTAGTCCTAGCTATTTCCTGCTCTTCCTTTTCCTTAATAGTCTTACAAAATGTTCACCATCTGCTAAAATTTTTAGAACTGGAAAATTACTTTTCGTGATTGGTAATGCATATTTATGCCCTAGTGAAAGTGTCTACTGAATATCAATTGGGATGTCAAAATCCGATTTGTTTACAAACCATTTTTTGTTGAATTTTATTCCTAATGGTACGGTCACATTGGGAAAACATCTGACGAAAAACGACAAATATTTCCTTATCGTTGTCTAACCATCAAATATTTATTAGAGGCAAACAGCAAAACAGCTGATCATTTGCAAACAAAATTGTTAGCCGCCAAACAAAAATGTGTTTAATGTGAACAAAGTGTGACCACTCACAGGCAAATATTTTCCTCTTTTTTGAGAAAACAAATATTTTTTCTTGCAAAGTTTAAGATCAAACAGTAGTAAGCAACAGCTGTTGGGATGTGTTGTCATCTAATAAAAGTAATAAATGTAATATGAAGCATAAAAACGTCGTTTTTCAGTATGTACCTTTTAAGAAACCTACATTGTTCAAAATTACTTATCCAAAATGTACCTTTTCCAAAAAGTAGATTTTTCAAAAGAGCACCTTTAAAAAATAATATTTTAAAAAAGTAAATTTTAAAAAAGTTGTATTTTTAAGATAAATATCTTTTTAAAAAAGGTACTTTTTTAAAAAAAAAAGTACTTTTTTAAAAACTACATTTAAAAAGTACATTTTTAAAAAATACTTTTTAAAATATTACTTTTGTAAAATATGTTTTATTTTAAAAATGGTTCCTTTAAAAAAATGCCTTTTGAAAAAAACCTTTAAGAAAAGTAAATTTTTATTAAAAATACCTTTTTAAAAAAAGAAAATTTTTCAACAAAATACCTTTTTAAAAAAAGAATATATAGCAAAAAAGTACCTTTTAATTTTTTTAAAATAGTACCTTTTTAAAAAAGTACCTTTTAAAAAAGTAAGTTTTTAAAAAAGTACCTTTTTAAAAAAGTAAGTTTTTAAAAAAGTACCTTTTAAAAAAGTAGCTTTTTAAAAAAGTACCTTTTTAAAAAAGTAGCTTTTTTTCAAAAATTTGCTTTTTACAAAAAGAGATTTTTAAAAAGAACCTTTTTAGAAAAGTACTTTTTAAAAAAAATTTATATATAAAAAAGTAACTTTTTTAAAAAACTTATTTTCTTAAAAAAGTAAATTTTTTAAAAGCACATTTTTTAAAAAAGTAAGTTTTTAAAATACTTACCTTCTTAAAAAAGGCTACCATTTTTTGTAAAAATTTATTTGAAAATTAACGGCTCACATCGTTTTTTATTTAAGAGGTTTTTCGTGTTCTTGTTTAAAGTAATTGATGGACTACACTTCAATATGTATGTACATATGTACGTGAAAAAACAAACAGTTTAATTATTATTTAATGCTGCATATTATGTATGTATATGTATGTATGTATGTATAATTGAAAAGTTTTAATAAATTTGTATAAAAAGAAATACATAATAAGTACATGCATATATTATTTTAATTGATTTTTAGTTTAATTACGAAATGGGGACACAAGTGAAGCTGTGCCACGACAAAAACCAGATACGAAGCCGAAAGTTGCAAGAGAAAATTAGCTGGAAAAAATACTGTATTTAGCCTGTTTGAGCACATGTTTTACAGCGGCACATATTTATTTAAATTTGACCACATGGTAAATATGTTTTCCCATGTTAGTACCTGCCGTCATTTGACAGCTGTTTGAAGAAAGAAAACGGGCAAATAAATGTGGGTAGTGTGACCACAAAACTAATTGTGTATGTATTTACAAAAAAGTTGGTTAAACATGAACCAACATATTTGAAGCAAATGTTTCCCCAATGTGACCGTACCTTAACTCTTCCTTCTGTAACTCAACTAGATGATTAAATTTTTTCTATGTATGTCCTTAACTTTATTATTTAGTTTTAAAGCTAATCTATCCTCATGTCTTAGAAAATTATCAATTTCATTCTATGTAAAATTATCTTTCAAACTGTCCTCTATTCGGTTTAAAATTTTCTTATTCTCTATTAATGTATAGTGCTTATTTTTAATAGTTAAATTAAGGATCTTGTTCTGCATTTCCCGTATATTCCTTGTTATTGATTGTTGGAGAAATTTAGGCCCATTGATCTCAAAAAGATTGAAACAGTTTTAAGTGGAATTCTTTATAAATTTAAGGACTATACCTGAATTGCGGCAACGAATAAAAAATGCGATAGTAGCCTGTATTTTGATTATTCGGTCTCTCACTTTTTTTATATATTAATAATCTGTCTGCTCTCATCACTCCTCTTAAGATGATTGTAATTCATATTTCTGCTTAATTCTATATCTTCCTAATTTGACTTAAATTTGCCCCCGATGTTTTTAATTACTTGCGACTTGTTTTCTTGTTAGAATCTTGTGAAATCTTATTTCTTCTTAATTTAATTTGGAATCTGCTCTTAATACATAATTAGATGTGGTTTGTTCTCTTATTTTATTCTTCTTAAATCCTATTTCTTCTCAGTTTGATTTGAAATTGCGCTTGTTGTTTATTTATTTGTGGCGTGCTCTCCAATTTGTAAACGATTATTATAATTATTTTAACCTTTTTATTAGTATTTGTAGTTAAAAATATTTATTGAGATTCAGGTCGAATTTATAAATTAACAAAAGACTTTATTTTAGTTCGATATTTCGCTGTCACAATGGATAGCTTCTTCAGGAATATTTAGCAATAATTTGTAAATTATTATATAACAATACAAAATTATTCTTAATGAAAACAAAATTGTCAATAATGAAAAAATTAATTAAACAAAATACAAAAATTCCATTAATATATTACAACTAGGGATGTAACGATACGCCGTTTTGCCGATCCGATACCGATACCGATATTTAAAAATAAATATCGCCGATACCGATTCCGATACCGATACGAATATTGAAATTGAGTTCAAGTTTAGATTAACAAAACTCAAGTGTAATTTTTTTATTATGCAATATTACATTATAAGAGAGAATATTTAAAATTGATAAAACATTGGAAGTAATTTTTAAGGAGCTACATTTTCTTTGCTTCCAAAAAATGTATGTTAAAAATATGCAGATAATTATTAGAAAAGCAAGAAAAATGTTTAATTCCTTTATAATTTAAAAAAATACTCGCCATGCTTTTTAAAAAATCGATTTTTTAAGGACATTTATTATTATTAAAAGACTTCTAAGTTTGTATTTATTCACTTAAATTTACATGAAAATGCAGTTCTGAGTTTTAATTCGCATAAAAAAAAAATTTTGAAAATGGGTAATTTTTTATCCTTTTTCCTTGACGATTGGTAATCGAAAAACAGAACCTCTTGCAATGGCAAGGATATGTAAAACTAATTAGAAATTATCCAAATTTGCAATAATTCCAGATCGCGAATTCTACATTTTCATGACTTCTTTGGAATAAGATTTAAAAAACAACGACTTGAATTTTAATTCATGATAAAATTAACAAAAAATAAATAATTTTTTTTTTACAAAATAACAGCATAAAATGTTATTAATTTTTAAAATTGATATTAATAAGATTTAAAAGATAACGAAGTGAATTTAATTCATGGTAAAATCGAACCAAAATAAATTACTTGTTAAAAAATCTCTGAAAAATTGTTTAAAAGTATCGTCGTATCGACAGTAAAATATCGCCGATACCGATGTATCGGAAAATCTGAAGTATCGCCGATATTTCGGTATCGGTATTCGTTACATCCCTAATTACAACTTCACAAAAATATTTAACTTTCTGAACTATTCTTATAAATTAAATGTCTATAATTTTGAGCTACATTATCAGTATCTGTTTTAAAATTAATTCTTTGTCCTATTGGAGTGTTAATATTTTGTAACATATCTGACATGAAACGACGTTTGTAGTTAGTTTCAGTGTTTAAAACTACTGTGTTTTCAAAAGCTGGTGAATGATTAAATTTAGCACAATGCGATGTCAATGCAGTTTTTGAGGGGATACGTATTTGCATTTTTGGTCCGATCTATGTCCAGCCAATCTAGTTTTTATTTTGTTCTTAGTAGTACCTATATATACTCTATTACATATTCCACTATTATTACCCTTACATGGTATCTTGTAAACTATGTTAGATCTATCCAATTTTTGAGTCACATCTTTCGTTTTACTGAATAATCTACCTAATGTATTATATGTCTTATAAATTATTGGTACATAAGTCGAAGACTTGTAAATTTTTGGTTCGGTAACAGTAGTCATATTATTTCTGGTGTGTCGGTATACAGCAATTCCATGAAAAATCAATCTCTCTTTAATGATAGGTCTCCGATTTTGATGAAACTTGGTACGATTTTTTAGTTTGTTGTTATCATACACTTTTGATCAAAAATTTTTTTTTTAATTGAAAAATTTGAAAATTATTCGACATTTAAAATTTTCAATACTTTTTTTGAAATTGTCATAACTTTGGTCCTACTGGTGATTACTAAAAATTTTATTTTTATAATGTTTAGGACTAAGCAAGAACTAGAAAGTAATTTTTCACTCGAAAATTTTTCTTTCAAAAAAATTTTTTTAGCCAAAATGAATTTTTATTTCTAAATTTTAAGAAAAATACATCTTCGATTTTTTTTATTTTTTGTGCGGATATAGCTCATTTTATTCTTTATTAACCATATATTTTTTCAAAGTGGTGATATTTCTAGCTTTCGAGCTAAAGATTAAAATACACAAACACTAAAGAAGGAAAAAATATTTATGCGTCAACAAAGACGAAAAACTAAAATGTGTGCTTCCTAAAAAGATTAAAAATACTTCGCAAAAAAAAATTCAACTTCAAAAACTACTTATCTTCTTTATTTGAGCTTGTCAATATTGCTAATAAAACTTTTCTTTTCGTGTGCCGTGTTTTTATAGCGAATATCAGAAGAAAATAAAAAAAGTTTTTCATATAACCAGCAATTTATATTTATTTAAAGAAGTAGGAATGTCTTTAAAGAAGTAGAAATGCCTTTTAAGAAAGTTTGTTGCAATCCTTTGGAAAAACCTAGACAAAAACTGCAAAACAAATCTTCGGAGAGTGTCCTTAAGCATTCAAAAGTTATATAGGAACATTTCCACAGCACAATTGTCGGATACAAATATTAGAACAAAAAGTGTTAAATGGTGAGGTAATAGCAAATAACGTACAACTTAAACCTATAGAAGATGTTACAATGGAAGACGATGTATCATGCGACGAACATTACTCCTCCACCGATGAAGCTGACGAAGGTGTTGATGAAGACAGAAAATCAGCATTATTATACACGGAGAGAAGAGATCAGTTGTAATTCGGTTTCCAACATTAATAGTTAATTACGTAAATGAAAACATAGTTATCATCATAGAAAGATGATTGATTCAATATATATTCTTTGCTTCGAATTATAAAAATGTTATTGTATTCGATTCAAGATTGGAACAACTGAAAACTTGATTGGGTCAACCGACTTAAAAGTGCTCCATTTATTTAGTAGATGCAAATAATTTAATAAGGCGAAATATTTCGAGAATGAAAATATTGATGGTTGTAATCGAAATATCGGCTATTAGAATTTCAGTGACAACTTTCAGTTGCTTCAACTAAACGGTTGAATATAATAACTTCAGAATTCTATTGTGATAAATGAAGCAGAAATTTTTGTAAACTATGTAGGTGAAAATTCTAAAAAGAATTAATAAATTAAAAATTAATAAAATACAAATTCCTATATAAAAATAATCAAGAAAAAATCAGTTTGTTTATTAAAACGGGATATACAAGAGATGTAAATATGTGTGTAAATGGGTAAGTTCCTTCTAAATGTCTTCTGTTAAAAACGACGTGTCTTAAAGTATGTATCTTTTGTTGTTTATAGTCAAACACATTGGGTAAAATGGCAGATACAATTTGGCCTTCCAATTTATTTTTCTGATATATGTATATCAATGACCTATGTTCCATTTTACAACAAACTAATCAATGGCATGAAGGTCAGAAGGAAATATAGAAAACACTACGGCATATGTTTTTTTGGACTCTATTTCGTGTAGCTGCTGCAAACGATGTCGAAACCTCAGAGACGTAAGCTGTATTTTAGATATACTTTGAGATAAACTTTGCAAGCCTTGTAATTATTAAATGTACATTTTCAAATATACATTCACTATAATTTGTAATTCAAATTTTGCTTTTTGTCCTTGGTAAATAAATTTAAAAACTGAAGAAAAAAATATTTTTATTTACAATAGGATAGTTTCGTATCAATGGTTCAAACCAATATTACAGTCTTTCTGTTTGAAATAATTCAGTAGATGTAATCGAATTATATGTCAGCACATGCAACTGACAAAACTCGATTGGCAACAAATTCGGTTGCCACAATAAATCTGTTTTCTCTGTGTACCTAAATAAGTGTTTAGCTATTTTAAAAGTTTCCCAAATAAACTTGAAAGAATTGCATACAAAGAAGCAAAAAGAGAAAACATTTACAGAAGTAGTCGGTGCTTTGGAAAGAAAGATTTTTGGCTTAACAAATGTTTCCTATGAATATAAGGAAATTTTAAATACTTTGAAAAAAAATTTCAAAGCAGCAAAAGGAAACAAAGACCAGCAGTTACAAATCCTATCCGTTTTGTTAAAAACATGGACTATTCGAAAAATTACAAATGATTTCGAATGTACGTATTACATGGCTCAGAAAGCAAAATCTTTACTTGATAGCGAGTGTTTATTAGATTCTCCTAGAATAAAAACTTCTAAAAGTATTTCTACACTCATAGAAAAATGTATCATCGCATTGATGACGCCCTATCATCAGAATTCTGAAATCAATGCTATGGTAAATGTCATTAATACAACGAAAACTGACATCAATCTGATGACAAACGTTATTATAGAACTTTGTCATAGTTTAAGTGTCATCAATGCTATGATTGCAATGACATCAATACGATGTCATTGCAATAATACTTATTATATATTAGTAAATTGTAAAATATTTACAAGAGAAATAAGTAAACAGTGTTATAATGTTTGTAGTTTGTATTTTAAAACAAATGTTATTGTTTTATTTTTTGAAACAAGCGATAGTATGACAACTTTTCATCTTATTGACGTCGCATAGTCATCAAATGTGTCATCAATATCAAATAGAATGAGCGCGAAGAGAGTAAAGTGCGGAAAAACAACAAAAACATACCCTTGACACAAATGAAATAAAAGAAGTTGTGGCAGAAAATTATTCTGTTTGTTTGTTCTAGATCAGTTGTTCTAGATCTTGTCAGTGAAATTTATAAGTATAAATATATGTATACATATTTTTAATTGTTTGTTATAAGTTGATTTGATTACACTTATTTTCTTTTTGTTTGTTTTTGAAGTTACTTTGTATATTTTATTTTTGTTGTTATTTGCTTTTGCCTTCCTACTACTTGTGGAGAAAAAGAAAAAAAGTGTAATTATATCAATTTAATAAATAGCAAAGCAAAAGTGGATAGAAAAACTAATAAGTAATATAATAATTTGTTATAAAAAATATTATATGAATAAAATCAATTTTTATTATAATAAAAACATAATTATATTGTAGTTTTTATTTATTTTGCCATAATATCAATTATAGTTTATCAAAGATGATTAATGACAGGTGATGTAAAAGTTGACATCACAATGATGTAAAGTGTAATTGGGTCAAAAGTGAAGACACTTGACATAGTATTGATGTCAAATTACATCAGCGTTATGACGGTGTTTCTATCAGCGACATCATATTGATGACATTTTGACATAAAATTGATGTCAATTCGTCCTTCCTCTGATGTCGGTGTGTCATTGCATTGATGATAGATTTGTCATCATTGGTATTGATGACCAGCTGATGTAAAGGTTGACATCACCATGATGTTAAGTGTCATGGGGTCAAAAATGAAGACACTTGACATAGCATTGATGTCAGATTACATCAGGGTTATGACGCTTTTTCTATCAGTGTATTGATACGATAAGTGAGATTCAAAATTTCTACAGAAATGATGAAAATAGCCGTGTCATGCCGAGTAAAAGGGATTACAAAGTCATTAGAAATGATACAGGTGAAAAAATAAAAGAGCAAAAACGTGCAACCTAAAAGAACTTTATAAAGTGTTCAAGGAAAAATATACTTCAATAAAAATAGGATTTTCTAAATTTGCCGAGCTGCGACCCCAGGAGTGCATATTTATTGGAGGAAGTGGAACATACACGGTGTGTGTTTGTGCTCTTCATATAAATGCAAAACTTATGTTTACAGGAGGAAAAATTTAAGCTATATCTTATGAAAAAGATTTAAATATTTCTACGTAGCAACACTGGATTTCCCTATCAATGTGTAATCCACCAGAAGTTAAATGATACCTCAGCAAGTGCTCCTTCTGTCCAGGTGATACTACTCTTAAACATATTTTACATTCAGCGTATTTACAAAACGAAGTTGAGTCCATTACTTTTAAGCAGTGGGTGTTAGTTGATCGGTCAAATCTAGTAACACAGATCATTGATGTAGAAGAATTTGTAGATGCTCTTACGAATCAACTAAAAAATTAATAGTACACAGTTTTATTGCAAGGGAACAAAATAAGTTTCTGGAGGAAGCAAAAGCTAATCTACAAGTTGGAGAATATCTTGCGATATGTGATTTTGCCGAAAACTACACATTTATAGTGCAAGACTCAGTCCAAAGTTATCACTGGAATACTCTCAAGCTACTATTCATCCGTTCGTTGTTTACTATAAAAATAGTGAGAAAATACTTGAACATACCAGCTTTGTAATTATATCTGATATTTTAGAGCACAACAAACTGTGAATTTTTGAACAAACCGTGAATAAAATTATTTATTTCTCTGTGCAGCACAATATAAAAATCGTAAGAATTTCGCAAACTTAGTCTGCTATAAATATGACTTTGGCTGCAAAGCCGAGTGGCACTTCTTTGCCACTTCACATGGAAAAGGTCCATCCGATGGAGTTGGAGGGGCATTGAAAAGAGCTGCAGCGAAAGCAAGCTTACAGCGGCCTTTGGAAACCCAAATTTTATATGCAATGGATTTGTTTAACTTCGCAAAATCATTATCGAAAATTAATGTTTCATTTTGCTCAAAGAATGAGTACATAAAACAAGAGGATAAATTAGAAAATAGGTTTAATAAGTCGCTTGCTATTTCCGGAACTAAGGCACTCTATTCATTTATTCCATTTTCGAAAAGAGAAATAATTGCAAAAGAATTTTCAAACGCCAAGCATAAAATATTAACACAATAAAAATTTAGAAATACCGCGTCTTAAATTTTTTAAAATTGTTTTCCGCGCTTTGTATGTTTGTATGAAAAATATACTACATGATTATTTTTTAATACTTTCACAGAAAAAATTACCATTGCTTTTTATTTTAACACTCATGAGTTTGAATTTGTTTTAAAATTTTATTATATATTTGTATGATTTTTAAATATTCCAACAGAAAATTTTAATACACAAAAAATTAGATTTTTTTCTTATTAAATACTTACGAATTTTAGTTTTTAATTTTACGAATTTTGTGACAGGTCCGATTTTCGTAAAAAAATATTTGAATTTATGAATTTAGTAATAGAATACGAATTATAGTTTTTTCTGTGTACTTACGCCCCTTTTCACAATGTATGATTAAGAGTTAACGTGGACTTTAACGGCAAGTTTTGTATGGCGAAGTTTCCGTTAAAGTCCACATTAACTCTTAATCGTACATTGTGAAAAGGGCCGTTAGTCTGTTAAAAATAAAAATTACTCATAAAAATTTTGACACATAAAATTTTTTTCCTTCCTTAGTGTTTGTGTATTTTACTCTGTAGCCCGGAAACTAGAAATATCCCCACCTTGAAAATTATAGGGTTGATAAAGAATAAAATGCACAAAAAATTAAAAAAATCGAAAATGTATTTTTCTTAAAGTTTAGAAATTAAAACTTATTTTGGCTACAAAAAATTTTTTTTAAAGAAAAATGTTCAAGTTAAAAATTACTTTCTAGTCCTTGCTTAGTCCTTAATATTATAAAAAAATTTTAATTATCACCAGTAGAACCAAAGTTATGACAATTACAAAAAAAGTATTGAAAATTTTGAATGTCGAATAATTTTCAAAATTTTCAATTTAAAAAAAATATTAATCAAAATTGTCTGATAACACCAAACTGAATAATCGTATCAAGTTTCATCAAAATCGGAGACCTATCATTAAAAAGTGATTGACTTTTCATGGAATTGCTGTATATTGTCTTATCAGATTATACGTTAACTGATTCGGGAAATCATTATTATATAATATATATACATATTTGTAATATTTTCTTTATTTCACGGTCAGTACTCTATCTATAAGTTTTCTAGCCGTATTAATAATAACTCTTTTAGGATGTTTCGAATAATAATTAATAATTATTCCTGAAGATGTAGGCTTCTGGTACCAATCTACTAATATGTTATTACCCTTTCTAATTATTAAAGTATCTAAATACGGAAGTTTATAATTACATTCCATCTCAATTGTAAATTGAATGTCTAAATGGAATGAATTAAATACGGTTAGTAAATTTTCTATCTCAGATTCTGAAATAATACAAAACAAATCATCCACGTATTTTGTTATAAATTCTGGTTTAGTAGGTAATCTCCTAATACATATATCAAGTAGCTTCTCCATTACTATGTCAGCTACAACCGGAGAAGTTGGAGATCCCATAGGAAGACCTTTTTGTTGAGAAAATATTTGGTTACCATATTGAAAACATCAACTATCATAAATACAGAATTTGACAATTCGTAAAAATAAGTCTTTTCCAATAGTCGTGTAGTCTTTGATTATATCCCATTTCTCTTCTATATATCCTATATCCAGTTCTATAGATATACTAGGGAATAAGGACACAACATCTAGCGAAACTATTTTTTCATCATTGTACATTCTGACACGTTTAATCTTATCCCTAAAATGTAATGAGTCCTTAACATTACACACTTAATTTTCTGTTATCTTCTTAAGCATTTTTGTAATATATCCTGCATGATGCAGGAAGTGTTCAAAATGCAGTCTACAGTATTGCAGGCTGCACTAAACAAACCATGAGCTTAAAAATCTGTTTCTGGAACGCAAACGGCATCCGCCAACATACAAACGAACTCGAATATTTCATGATGGATAAGCAAATTGATGTTATGCTTATCTCTGAAAAGTGTTTGAGGGCTAGAAGCGTTTTTAAAATCAACGGATATACTCTCTACGATACAAAGGATAAAAAACGGCTTTTCTTCAAAAATTTCTGAATGGGCTCGACGCAACACCTCAAACAGACTATTCGCTATGGAGAGCAGCCTGGGGCCTCAAAAGACCAGTGATATATAAGCCTCCATTGCAGGCTGGGCAAGAACTGACGCTGAAAAAGGTACTCTGTTTGTAAACCACTTGCAAAAAGTATTTACTCCAAATACTTCTAATACTATAGTTGAGCTGCCACCAGTCGTCTCTATACCAGATGTTTCCTTGAGGTTCAATATTCGTGAGATTGAGCACTGTATTGTGGGCTAAATTCGAAAACAGCTCCAGGCGCTGATAAAATAAGCAATAAAAAGCTATTAGCGCTGCACTACGCCGCAAAAAGAATAATTCTATTTATTTTTATCGGTATTTTGCGCTTGAAATGTTATCCCGCAGAATGGAAAGTTTCGCTAATTACCATGATACCTAAGCCAGGCAAAAATTATACGAAGGTGGAATCCTATAGGCCTATAAGCCTATTGTCTAACATGTCAAAGCTATTTGAAAAGCTACTTATGAGTAAGCTAACACCAATACTGAATGGTACTAGATTCATTCTAGACTACCAACTCGGCTTTAGGAGACAACATAGCACGATTGAACAAACACGTAGAATCGAGAATGTGGTTAGAAAAACGTTCGAGGAAAATAAATATTGTTCTGCGATCTTGATCGATGCTTCTCAGGCATTTGATAAGGTATGGCGCGAAGGTTTAATACATAAACTAAAGCAAACCCTACCCGCAAACACCCTTCAGAAAGCTATTTAACTGAGCGAAAATTAGTTGTTAAGGAAAGCAATTTTCTAAGCCATCCGCAACCGATTGAAGCCGGAGTTGCTCAAGTCAGCATCCTCATTGCTTTATTATATCTGATATTTGCCTCTGATTTGCCGGTAAGCAGTAACATACACATATCAAAATTCGCTGATGATACAGCTTTTCTAAGTGTTCACAAAAGCTATCAAGAAGCTTCCCGCAAACTGCAAGTGTATATACCCCAGTTGGAACAATGGCTAAAACAATTAACGAACAAAAATGTCTACACATTACTTTCATATTGTGCAGAGAAACCTGCCCACCTATACAAATCAATAACCAAACTATACCTCAACACACTGAAGTAAAATATCTCGGTGTTCATCATGATCGTCGTCTAACATGGAAGTCCCACATTAATGCTAAAGTGACCCAAATGAAATTAAAATAATTTCAAATGAATTGGCTCATTGGAAGGAACTCTACTCTAAGTCTAGATTGAAAGCTTCTTCTATACAACTCCATTCTAAAACCAATGTGATCCTACGTTATCCAATTATGGAGCACTGCCTCGCCATCAAAGGCGAAAAAATAAAATACTTACGATTACAGCAGCCCCATGGTATGTCAGAAACAAGCGAATTCATAAAGATTTAGATGTGGCGCTGGTTAAGACAGTGTTTTCTAAACATGTGACAAGATACATAAAAAACTCGAGCTTCACCCAAATCCCCTGGCCCGAAAGATAATTAACTTTATAGGCGTCAGTCGGCTGAGAAGGAGGGACACTTGCTCTCAGCCGAACACGAGAGACGTAGACAACCAAAGAACCAACAGCTGAAACAAATATTTTTGTATGGCATTGGCTAGACTTTAGACTTTAGACCTCGGACCCATCCCGGTTCTGAAATATACCATTATGAAAATTGGAAAAATTGTATAAATCTGACTAAAGTGGCCACAAAAAACCAACTATAACTTCTAAACTTCAAAACTGAACAAGTTTTATTTGATGTTATTTTGCTGGTTAAAATAATGCTTTTAAAGTGATTTACATCTCGATTTTTTCCGCGAGTAGTTCAAAGGTCATTTGTGCAGGTCTTGAGTTCAAATGCCTATATCTCAAAAAACAGTTTTTTTAAAAATCTTAAAAAAATATATTTTAATTATGAAGCTCTTTTCTATACACTTGAATGGTGTTGCCGCTTCTACATTCGGAGTTATAGAGCAAAAGATGGCCCAAAGTTTGTTTTAGGAACAAAAAAAAACATTTTTAAAATTTTTTAAAGATATATTTTATTAACATTAAAATAACTTATATTAAAAAAAAGTAGTTTTAAAAGTTACGATTAGAGCATTAAAAATCTTTTTTATATTGAAATTTTAAATAAATATAGACAATTAGCTAAGTGTATATGTTTTCCGCTATAAAATTGCTATCGTTTGAGTAAATCTTAACTTTAATCTTTCTTTTTCCTTCAGTTATAAAGCAGTGATAATTTTGCGTTCCGGGAATAGTACGTAAGAAGTGCCTCTTCTTTTATATAATCCTCTTCAGAAAGCAATGTGAAATTGCATTTTTTAAGGTTCTGTTGGCACCAATCAAATAATAGTTTTGGTGTTGTGATTTGATTGCCAAGTGGACGCTGTAAACTTGCTTTACGTGATTTTCACTGTCCCTCCAAGGCCGTCACTAGGACCTTCGCCGTGACTTGTAGCAAAAAAGTGCCACTTAGCATGAAATTCAAAGTCTTCACTATGATGGCATAAATTTACAAATGTTTTTTTATTTTTAAATTGGCCAGCACATCCATCAGAAAAATATGTTACTTTTATACACTTAGCTAATTGTCTATATTTATTTAAAATTTCAATATAAAAATAATTTTTAATGCTCTAATCGTAACTTTTAAAATTACTTTTCTTTAATATAAGCTATTTTTATTTTAATAAAATATATCTTAAAAAACTAAAAAAAAAATTTTTTTGTTCCTAAAACAAACTTTGGGCCATCTTTTGCTCTATAGCTCCAAAACTAGAAGCGGCACCACCATGAAACTTTCCAAGTGCATACACTCAAAATATTTTGTAGTTCAAATCAACAGAAAATAAATTTTAAAATAAATAAAAATTCGTTTGAAACCCGGTCTACTCATTTTTCATTTATATTAAAAGCAAACTCAATTTAATTTTCAATATTGAAAAATTGACTGACAAAACCATAAAATTTACCGAAAGTTTCGTTTATTATTGTTTTTTAACTATCAATGAAATTAACCAACAAACTTTTGAAATTGACTGATATTCTCTTTTATTAATATTTTTTGACTGTCAGTGAAATGAATAACAATCTGCTTAGAAATTACAGTTTTTCTCTTTTATTTATGTTTCTAACTGAAAAAAATTATCCCTCCCAAATTAAAGATACACAATTTATTTTTCTTTTTTATGTTTTTGCAATTTTTTAATGCATATGAAAATAAGTTACTATGAAAATTTACAATAAAATATATTAATAGTTTTTATTTAAAAATCTCATGTGCATTTGTGGCACGGCCGGGATTAAAGGTCTAATGTACTTGAATGATTTCAATCTGAAAATAAAATACAAAAGTATTAATACATTATCTCTTTGTTAATTATATGAGGAATATTGCAAAAAAAGATTCAAAACTGGTTTTAAATTACTCAAACGGTAAAGCGGATTTATGCTCGAAAAATTAGCTTGTATCGCAAAAATGCAGCAAAAAATTGTGGAAATCAAAGGAAACAAATTGCAAAATTACTACTGTAAAATAGATTATAAATCGCTAAAACTGTAAGCAATACAAAATTTCGAAAAAAAATTTAGAATATGATGAAAATTCGCAAAAAAAAAATTTAAAGTCGTGTAAAATTTGTATTAAAACCTTTGCCAAATTTCCACTTTGATAAGGATAGATATTATTCCCATTTTTAAAAGGAAATAAAGTCCATAAAAACGGAAATAAAGTCCATGAAAATAGTATTGCATAGTAAAGATTGCTTGCATAGCCAAAATCTTTACTCAGGAAAGCCACTATTCGACAAACTCAGACGAAAAAAGCCTTAAGCCCGGCCGGATGCCGTCGAGCCAGAAAAACTTACTTTTCTTTTTAAAAAGGAAGTAACTTCCTGTGGACATTATTTTCATGGACCTTATTGCATTCAATTTAATCTGAAAATTACTATTCGATCATAATTGTAAGTCTAAACATTTTTCTTACGTCTATATTTCAGCATTCCTAAGCCAGTCATGTTTCGATTTCTTCAATTGGTCTGTATGCGATTTCCCTGTAACAAAAATTGTATTAAATCTTTGATATAATTTTATTATTCTAAATACATACATACTTACTTCTAGTGCCAACTTTTTGAATTGCTTTTGAAAAAAAAAATTATTTTATTTGTTTTTATGTTACATATATTTGACAAGTTTTTATAGACTAAAATTTTTTTCACAATTCAAAGTTGTTATTTGTATGTTGGTAAAAATAACTGATCTCATTAAATTTCACAGAAAATCTTAACTTTATGTATGTTAATTTTTTAAATAACACACATTAAAAGTTAAAAAATAAATTTCATTTTAAAAGAAATATATTTCCTGTTTCTAATAAAATACAAACAGTTAGTGTAAAACTTTTTTGAGTGTAGAAAAGTGTTTCATGACTAGCATGTATTTTTTTAAGATTAAAAAAACAGTTTTTTGAGATATAGGTCTTTAATCTCAAGACCTCCTCAAATGACCTTTGAACTTTTCGCGGAAAAATTTTAATGTACACCATATCAGAAGCCTTGTTTGTACCTGCAAAATTACATCATGTAAAACTTTTTCACTTTTGTAGTTTAGAAGTTATACACTTTTCGTAAATACACTTTTCTCAAATTTTGCCGATATGTTCCATTTTCATAACCCCATATTTCGGAAACCAAATGACCTTAGTGTCTAAAAATTTTTTAAATCAAAAATTTTAGGACACACATCTGTGATGAATTTCATTGAAATCGGAAATGGTCAATCCGACTTGCTTTCGAGTTGACATGGAAATACTCAATAAATATATATAATAGTTAAAAAAAAGTAAATAAATTTTAGCATCACCTGAAAGACATGCTCAAAACCTATTAAGAAACATCACAATACGTTGAATACTATTAATGTTATTGTCTTTATTTTAGCAAAACTCAATAGCCATTATAAAATTTATTTTATTTGTATGTTGAAGACCTGTACAACAAGAGTTAATCTTATATTTAGAGTACAGAAAGTAGTATCCATAAGTTAAAGCGCAAACATAAGTATACAAATTTAGACAATATTAACTACAAATTATTTATATATGTATTATGTATGTTTTCCTATTGTGAAAAATAATTAAATAAGAAGTGCGTTGCTATTAAGCTGTTGCGCCGCATGTATGAAAAACTGCCATTCGGATACAAGAAAACGGTGTAAAGGAATTATAATCTTTTTTCCCCTGACTGATCTGGCAAACCGGATTTTATCAATAAGATATTGTGGCATTTCAGAATAAATGATTTTATGCAAAAATAAAAGCACACGTATGCTAAGAAGGTTGGTGAACGTAACGCCATACAATTTCGTGGCAAATTGAGAAACATGATCATATCTTTTTAATCCGTATACATATCTAATAATATTGTTGTATAAAACGTTTAGCTTTCTTTTGCTAACAGAGTCACAGCTTGCAAAAAGTTCACAACCGTAGATTAAACCAGGAACAAGATAAGCTTTTGCAAGAACTTGTCTTATGTTGAAAGGAGTATAATGTGAAAGGAGTATACTGTGACGACCAAAGACACCTCAGCTTAGAGTAAGTCTGACCCACAAGTGTGTTAATATGGTTTGTCCAAGTAAGACCGTTATTAAAAATTAATCCCAGGTTTTTGGCAGCATTAACAATAGTGATTTTTTCTCCATTTATTAAATTATGGAAATTAGTAATATGAGTAATTGTTTTCTTGCGAATTATGATACACTTTGATTTGCAAGGGTTTAAACAAAGTCCATTTGCAGTTGCCCAGCAATAAAATCTATTCAGATCTTCATTAAGTCTTGCAATATTTTCAGCAACTTAAATACTTAAATACAAACTGCACATCATCTGCGTACATTTGAATTTGGCTATGTAAAAGTTGTTTTGGCAAGTCATTTGTATAAATGGAAAAAAGGAGTGGTCCAACGATTGACCCTTGAGGCACACCCCTAGATAAATCTAATACCGAAGATTGATTATTTTTCGAATACACAAATTGCCGACGACTAGAAAGGTATGAAGATAGCAGTCGTGTGGAAGTTAAAGAGAAATTAAAGAAGTGTCGAAGTTTCATGCAGAGCATGCTATGGTCAACCGTGTCAAAGGCTTTAGAATGATAAAGAGGAACCAAGAAATTGATTTTTCCTTCGTCCAGCTCACGTCGCGACGTATATTTTCAGTTACGTTAAGTAAGGCAGAAACACAGCTATGATTTTGGCGAAAACCAGTTTGCTTATCAGACAACAAATTATAATTTTTAATATATAGCGACATATGATTATAAAGAATTTTTTCAAGAGCCTTAGATAGATAGCACAGTATTGCAATTGGCCTGAACTCTGAGTCGTTTTTCGGTATTGGCACTATTTTTGCCTATTTCCACTTCAACAGAAAAGTGCTAGTCATTATAATGGTATTGAATAAATGTGTTATATATGGTAAGAGGACCGGCAACAATATCTTTACAAATTTAGGGTGAATGTTATCAGAGCCCACTGCATTTGACTTAATTAGATTGAAGCTTAAATAGACTTCAGATTGGCTTATACAAGTGAATTGGAACACATTACTATTGACTTCGTAAGCATTAGTAATTATACTAGAAAAGTTATAAAAAGTATTATCTGTAGGTAGTAGAGGTATTTTTGTGAAACTTCTATTAAGCTCTTCGACATCGACATGACAACTGCTTGAACTCTCAGATCTACCAACCCCAATCTCACGAATGTATTTCCAAGTTTCCCTAGAGCCTATTGCAGAGGCAAAGCGTCTACAATAATACTCAGTTTTTGCAATTCTTATTCCAATATTAACGTTTCTTCTTGCAGTTTCAAATTCAGCTTTCAACTCTGAGGTTCTAAATCGCTTCCACCTTGAGTAAGCACAGTCTCTCTTAGCTATTAGAAGTTTTATATTGGCAGAAAACCAAGGCTTTTCCCCACCAGATATTGTGTTAGATTTTACTGAACTGTTTCATCAAATAGACGTTGAATATTGTTTTCAAAAAATGCTACTTGCTCATCGACTGAAGGCATGTAGTACATATGAGACCAATCAATACTAGAGACGGAGCACATTGTAGTTCAAGCTTTTAAAGTCACGATAATAGACGCTATGTTCTGACAAAGGAATTCTAAAATTGTAAGTTAAAAAAATTAAATCATGCTTTGAAAAACACGGGGCTGACAAAAACAACGTCAAGCAATGTTCTGTTAGTTGCTGTATGATGAGTTGGGTTAACTGAGTTCGTGGGAGTTACTCCAAAGGATAGCATATTGTCAGTTAATTCTGATTCCAAAAGTAGGCTAGAATTAAAATCACCTGCAATAATTATATCGTCATAAGCAGCAGCAAGAGTTTCCATCGCACAGAAAAAATTTGAAAAAGATATTCTTTTATTCGGCCAGTAAACACACCCAACAACATCTTCTTACTGTCAAAGACTATTTCACTAAAGATATATTCGACATATTTATCATTTAATGGTAAATTGGTTGAAGACGTTAAACAAAGTTTACAAGATATATCGTTATTCACAAAAATAGCTACACCGCCAGCATTACCCTCGCGATCTGCTCTAAACACTTTATAACCACTAAGGCAAATTAATCTATCCGGAGTCCCAGACGAAAGCCAGGTTTCGGAAACGCAGACAATATCAGTGTTGGAATTTTCAAAAAGAAATCCAAATTCATCAATTTTATTGTTTAGGCTTTGGGCATTGATATGGGTTAGCGTCAGCCCTTTCTTGTAATTGGCAAGGATCTTAACCATGCTCATTGTTGTTTCCCTGGAATTTCCTCCCGCAGCATCACCATTATCCGTGATCATGGTCAAATATATACAGAAATTCCCTAATAGCAACGCAAAATACAATAATTTAGTTTTTAATAAAAATAATAGTTAGACATTGAAATAAAAACTACTGATGACATGATCTAAACAAAAGGTAAAAGAGTTTCAAAAACACATATATAAAAAATAAGAAAATGTAAAATTGATCTTATACTCAAAAGAATTTTCGCAATTGGTCAGAAAAATCGATTTTAATAGAGTCATAATTTTCATTTACTTTTACATGTACGATTCCACGTTGTGTAAATACAGTTTTCAAGCAATTCCTCTTTTTCAAATTTAGCGCTGATTTAAATATCCCATAGTTGTGCGCAGTTAAGTTTTCGTTGATAAAGAAAGGCATGTTACTGTCAAAGCCTGCATTCCGCAGACGTAATGGTGATATGTGTTGACGACGATAATCGGCAGCATTTTTGAGGAATAAATTTCTCTCGTATGGAGAGTTCATTTTAATAATAATTGGAGGGTCTCTCACATCACGTATATGCTTAAAGTGCTTAACACGAAAAATAACTTTGTGTGTTGGCACACTTGTGCTTAACGCGACACAAATATTTTCAAATATACCAGATAAGTTTTCATTGTCGTGAAACGGTATACCAGTGATTCTGATGTCTGACGCTACTACCGAATTATCGTGTTCTAGTACTTTTAAATTAAGATTATGGACATCCTCTCTTAATTTATTAATTTCATAGCTGTCAGTTTCTAATTTAGTAACCCTATCGTTCAATTGTTGAATTTCTGTTTTTACCTCATTTACTATCTCATTTCGTAAATCACTGAACTTCTTTTCAATTTCAGTCATTAGGCAACTCTTATTGTTTTCAATAATTGTTTTTATTTTTTCAGATTGCTCTTGCATATATTCATTTTGCTTTGTGAATTTATTATCCAACCAGTTTCACAAACGAGAGCGAATAGTTGGATCATTAGAGCTTAAAAAAAAGAGATCAGATATTTCAGTAGTGATGTTTGTCGGCACGTCATTTGCTTCTGCTTTGCTTACATTTTTTTGGTTCTGCGAGAACTCATGATTGTTGTTATTATTTTGTTTTATTTTTGTTGATATTAATATAATTTTATGTTTATTTATTATGCTTTCGCTATGTTTTAATTGTTGCAATAAAATATGTATGTATATTTCAACTTGTTTTTGTTATTGTTTCCACTAAAATAAACGTAACAGTTTTATATTATAAAGAAAAATGCACTCATATAAAGAAAAATGCACTCATATTTTATTTTAAAACAAGTCAATAACCTTTATAGTGCATACTTATATCTTATTTTATTATATATCAACAATCAGCTTAAAATGCTTAGAACAATTTAAAAACAATGCTTAAAACACTAAATAATTAGGTCAAGCACAAAAGAACAGCTTGCATTAATTTTTTTGCCAAATTGTACTTTAAGTTGAAGAAAAATGAGAAATATATTTATTGTTCAGTAATTAAATACCTTTGTTTTAATTTATTGCGCCCATCTTTACTTTAAGTTATAAGTGCTTAAAGGTCTACGATACAAAATTAGTACGGTTCAAATTCAAGTGTTTGAGCTGAATAATACAAATATAAATCGTCATTCAATTCAACACTTGGGGACCCCAATTTTTTTCATAAGAAGTATTTCAAGTTTCCCCCCACCAGTGGTAAGGAGCTTTAATACTCTTGAAAAAAACACGCAACCAACAGGCTCAAAGATGGAAAAAATTTAAGAATTATTATACGCTTAGAACCTCAACGGTGAGTCAATTCAGGGTATAGTCCAGAACTTCAAAAAGGACTCGGAGAAAAGGAAGAAAAATGCTGAGTATTTTGATGAACGGTTGGAAGCAGTTCCATGACATTGGTTCTAAGGTAAGGGATAGCACCGAAAACCCAATGACGTTGGAATATTGTTCAGAAGGTTACTATGACAAAATTAGTGCCTTAACAAATGAGTATATTCAACTATTTAGCTAAGAAGCTGATCGGCTCAGAGAGCAAAGAGAACCAAAACCCGCAACTTCTATAGCGGCTGCAACAAAGACACAACCCAACTTTCCTGAAGCTTCGGGCGATCTTCAAGGTGTCATTCGAGATATAAAAACACGAATGACTATACTTAATCGGCTACTGAATGGTATATCATCCGTAAAAGAGAGTCAGCCTCATCAGTACTACGTCTTCAAAACAACCTCAATAGGTCATTGGAAAATAATACAGGAGGAGAGGTATTATGACATGTGTCGCAAATGTGAAGACCCATTGAGTTACGACTTCGAATTAAATGAGTACTACACATTAGAAGATAGAGTTCAACCGGAATTGATTGATCTATCTATAAAAGTTTCCGACCATCAACAAAACACTGTTCCAATGTCATCAACAAGTTCATCTATACAGAATACTGTATTACTGCCAAAATTAAGAATTCCACGTTTTGACGGTAATTATCTCAACTAGCGGCAATTTCATGACCTGTTTTTTAGATAATAAAAAGGCAACCCATTCCTTCAATCCAAAAAATTTGGCATTTAAACACAAAGCTATCAGGTGAAGCAGAACAGCTAATTAGTCAATTTACCCTGACAGAAGAAAATTATGCCACAGCATGCAAAACGCTAGAAGAATTATACAACGATAAAAGGGTCTTAGTTGCAAATCTCATTGAACAAAATCTTAAATCAGTTATCTGGCACTTCAACTGCAGCGGCCATTAAGAGTCTCCATGATACAACAAGAGAATGCTTGTTAGCACTCAACAATCTCGGTGTCAACACATCCAACTGGGATGCACTTCTACCGCATCTTCTATGCAGCTGTTTGTGACTTGACCTGTTTTGCATAAAAAATGGGGAAAAAATAAATTCCATTTACGAAAATGAAATAAACATGCACACTTGCTGGTCAAAAGGATTAGTGAATATGACGTGATGGATTTTCCCCCAATAAGTGCGTTTGAAAGTAAAAGAAAAAGTTAACATACATTTATGAATGAAGTGATCAATGTATTTCAAGCCTCGCTGTGAAATAGATCAGTTTCAGTGTGATTTAATACGAATCCTTAAAACTAGTTTTGTTAGAATATTTTATTTAAAAATTCAATATTAGTTTGTGTAATCATAGTTATACTGGTGTTTTTTTTCACATATGTATGTATGTGTACTTGAGCTATGTATTTACATATAAACTTACAGTATGGAGAATAATGACGAAACTTTGAAGAAAATAAATTACATAATAATCTTCATTTTTTCGTAAACTTTACAACAAAAATCGTTTGTAAACTAATATTTTGTAATATGTGAAGTGATAAATATTTTTCGAGTAAATATATAAAGGGTGTTTTTTTTAGAGGTATAGAACTTCGAATTGAAATAAAACACAAGAAAATCGTTTTAATGTCCATCAATTTGGCTTTATTGGAAGGATAATTTTATGCCATTAATGTTTAAATATGATTTCGAGCATGTGGCCGCCGCGGCTGGCTCGAATAAAGCCAATTCTACAGGTCCAATTTTCAATTTGATGGACAAAGCTCCAATTGCTGTGCACGGTTGCGAATCGATTCATTCGGGTCCTCTTCAACACTTTGCTCTACAGCGGCAATTGTTTCTTCGGTGCGCACTGTTCGACGTCTCTGCGGATGCGTATTATCACATAGAGTAAACGTAGTGCGAAAACGATCCATGGTTAACCGAATTAATTGCTCTGATGGACGATTATGTCGACCATATGGACGGAGCTTGCGGTAAACTTCGCGAACTGAACCATTATTTTCGAAATAAATTTGCACGATTTGCAAGCGTTGTTCTTTTGTCAACCTGTTCATGATGAAATGGCAAACCAAACTAAATATTAATCACTTGACAGCTGACAAAATGGCCGCCAGTTAAAAAAGGGATGCCAACTTAAAGTTCTATACCTCAATAAAAAACACCCTTTATGTAGTTAAAAATGAAGGAGTAGTTAAAACTGAAGGAGTTATGCGATAATAAATATTTGTGGGGGGGGGCAAATTTGCCCCTGATTTTGGGGAAAATTTTATTTGACCAAAGTAAAAGCAAAGGATTTCAAACAAAAAAAGAATTTTGAAAATCTGTGTATAAATGAAGGAGCTATGCGATAATCAATATTTTAGGGGGAGCAAATTTGCCCCTGATTTTTGAGAAAAGCTTATTGGACCAAACTAAAAGCAAAGGCTTTCAAACATAACAAGAATTTTGAACAAATGACAGAGTTATGCAAGGGGGGAACAAATATCCCGCTCCGATTATCGAAACAAAATTATAAGACCAAACTGCAAGCAAAGGATTTCAAACAAAACACGAATTTTGAAAATCGTTGCATAAATGACAGAGTTATGCGATAATCAATATATTGCGGGGTTGGCAAATTTGCCCCCTGATTTTGGGGAAAAGCTTATTGGACCAAACTAAAAGTAAAGGCTTTCAAACAAAAAAGAATTTTGAAAATCGGTTCACAAATGACAGTTATGCAACGGGGAGCAAATTTTCCCCTCCGATTTTCGAAACAAAATTATGGAACAAAATTATTAAACAAAAAAAATAATTTTGAAAATCGGTGCAAAAATGAAGGAGTTAAGCGAGGGGGCAAATTTGCCCCCCTGATTTTGGGGTAAAACTTATTGGACCAAACTTAAAGCAAAGGTTTTCAAACAAAAAAAGAATTTAAAAAATCAGTTGACAAATGACAGAGTTATGAAAGGGGGGGAGCAAATTTTCGCCTCCGATTTTCGAAACAAAATTATGGAACCAAACTGCGAGCAAAGCCTCTCGAACAAAAAAAAGAAATTGGAAAATCGGTGCATAAATGATGGAGTTATGCGATAATCAATAATTTTGTGGGGGGACAAGTTTGCGCCGCCACGATTTTGGGCAAAAATATATGGGACCAAACTGCCAGCAAAGGCTTAAAAACAAAAACAAAAGAATTTCGAAATTCGGTTCATAAATGAAAGAGTTATGCAATAATCAATATTTGAGGGGGGAGCAAATTTGCCCCCCGATTTTTGGAAAAATGTATGGGTCTAAGCTGAAAGCAAAACCTTGCAAACAAAAAAATTTATTTTTTAAATCGGTGCATAAATGAAAGAGCTATGCGATAATCAAAATTTTAAGGGGGGAGGGGAGGCAAATTTGCTTCCTGATTTTAGGAAAATATATATGGGACCAAACTGCCTGCAAAGGCTTTAAGACAAAAAAAGAATTTTGAAATTCGGTGCAGAAATGAAGGAGTTATGCGATAATCAATTTGTTGGATGGAAGGGGGGAACTTCACCTCGATTTTGGGAAACATTTATGGGACCAAACTGCAAGCAAAGCTTTTCAAACAAAAAAATAATTTTGAAAATCGGGTGACAAATGACAGAGTTATAAAAGGGGGGAGCAAATTTCCCTCTCCGATTTCCGAAAAAAAATTATGGGACCAAACTGCAAGTAATGCATTTAAAAAATAAGAATTTTGAGAATCGGTGTAGAAATGAAGGAGTTATGCGTGTAAAAACATTAGGAAGTAAAAAAATATAAAAACACACACGAGTTGATAACATCCTCCTTTTTTGAAGTCGTGTACAAAAAAATAATGTTGCCGAAAAAGTAACCAAAACTAAAAAAATCCATAAGTACACATTGCAAAAAATAACTAAAACTAGCCAGAACGGTAACGCTGCTAGCATAGATTTTTTGTGGTTGTTTGTCATGAGTGTGCGGCACATGTACCAAAATTTGTATACATGCACACGTGCAAGTGCCAGTTTGATTCGCACATGCACACGTGCCCAAAATAAGCACACAAAAAATGTGGCACACGCACACGAGTAAGTGCCATTTATTTTTGTGCCAACTTTTGGCACGTGTGCGTGTGCCAATCAAACTGGCACACGTACATGTGCGTGTGCCTTTAGATATCAATTATAAGGCACTTGCACGTGTGTATGTGTATGTAATCACTTAAATCCAGTAATGGATAGGTAATAAAAGAAGAAGAAATTACAAAAAAAATTATTGTCCTCTTAATAAAGAAATTTTACTCTTTTTCATTACATTCTTTAAAAATCGTTAGCTCTTATTTATTTTCACTAACAACATGGCGATTATTAATTATCCTTTTTATAAATATACGTTCTTATAGCGCTTGGAAGAGTCATTCCTTAAGCAAATGGATGAAATGGAATCCTTGTATGGTGGAGCACTCCTTGTAACAATGCCATCTGAGACTTCGCATCGAGATCAGTGTACAGAATCTACAAGAAGCAGTATTTCATCATTTTCAGAGGGCTAAATACCAGAATAATTTTTTAAGACTTGTATATCAGATATGTATAAGGAATTGGTAAAAAACACGATTATAAAAAGTCTGTCCAACAGAAAAAATAGCATACATTCTTATAATCTTATAAACTTAGATTGAAAATATTAAATTAAATATGAACCGTATTCATTATGTTATAGACTTACGTGTATTTATGAAACTAAATATCAAAAGCATATATTCAAATAGTGCTACCCACAAAATCAAAATGTTTTGAGGACCAACGAATGAAAATTAAAATTTTGATGTGTTGACAAAATATGTTGTAACTTACTCATATTTGGTCCGAGGTAACTAATTTTACGCTTGCTACATTTGGAACAAAATTTTCTTTAAGAAGTGGGTCCAAAATAAATTTTAAAAAATTTATTTTGCCTTACTGAAGCGACTAAAAATAGTAAATTGTAAAAAAATGGAAAAAATAAAGTTTTTTCAAATCTAAAGACCTGTAACTCATTGAATTTTGATCCGATCAACACATTTTGAATAAGGGCTGAAAGATGAAAAACATATCTATGTGACAATGCCAAATTTGCTCAATTCAAGTAAACAGTACTCCAGATTTTTGGAAATAGCCTTATAAACTGCAAAAAACACGTATTTCGCGAATATCTCGAAAACTGTTCTTAAGAAAAATAAATGAATGCCACATTCGTGTTCAGTGACCCTAAAGCACCTTAGAAAACATTTCATTTTTGAGGTGATCGCAAAAAGTTGAAAATTTGTGAACTAGTGTTATAGTCCAAGAGTTAGTAAAAAGTTTTCTAAAGGTCTACAAATATTTTTAGTGACAATTCTTATCGTTTTAAGCTGGGTAGCCACTAGGGTGATCGATTGTTCGATATTTTCCAGACACCAGTTATCAAATAGTTCGATTATTTGAACTTATATCGGTTACAGTTTTAAAAATACAGAAAAAATCTCTCTTTAGTGAGAAAATTATTATACAATAGTTTTAAATTTGTTTGCTAATTTTTCGACCTTTTCTTGATGAGCTTGAGGTCAATTTTTATAAAAAACGTTATAAAAACTTTATTATCGATATTTCGCTACTCCTTTGTGTAGCTTCTTCAGGATAAAAATAGTTGACAGAATTTAATAACAAAATTTTTTAAATAAATAACAATGTAACAATTATTTGGCTCTTTAATTTAACAATTGTTTCAAAAATTAATTTTTTTCTTTTCCGGTTTTTTTTATGAGTTAACAAAATTATTGTGATTTGATATATACAAAATTTTTTAATTTGAAACCTATTTTTATTTTCCGTCTTTGTTTGAAAAATTTTTTGAAAGTTAATCCAAATAAGGTTTGAATATTAAATAATTAGGAAATGAAAAAACCCTCAGGATATTTGAAGACAGTAATGAACATTTTTGTTATCTTTAATAATGAGTAATTTTACAATCTATTTACTACTTTAGCTTTGTGTATTAAATGTCTATAATTCTGAGCTACACTATCAGTATCTGCCTTAAAATTAATCTTTACATCTGGATGTACTCTAATTATTTGTAGCATTTCTAACATATAACGACGTTTATATCTGTTTTCTGTATTTAAAATGGATGTTTCCTGAAAATCTGGATAATGATTAGAATCGCGACAATGTAACGATAATGCTGTTTTTTGTGATGAAGTATAATTCCTGTATTTTATGTTGGATTTATGCCCGGCTAATCTATTTTTAAGTTTATTTTGTGTTGTACCTACATAAACTTTATTACAAACTTCATTATCATTTCCTTTACATGGTATTTTGTAAACAACATTTGACCTTTCCAATTTGTGTATTCTATCTTTTGTTTTACTGAATAATCTACCTAATGTATTAATTGTCTTATGTGATATTCTATATCTGTTAGTATCGAAAAAATTCGAGTTTGCCAAGCGTTCTGATATTACCGGATTATATGTTAATGCTTTGTAAATCTTTGGTTCTGCCGTATCGTCAGTATTATTTCTGGTCTGATCTGTATATTTTCTTATCAAATCACATGTTAAACTAATAGGAAAATCATTAACAACTAACAAATCTCTAATAATTTCTTTATTTTTCCTGTGGAATTCTACATCACTAATTTTCAAAACTCTATCTATAAGATTCCTCGCTGTATTAATAATTATTCTCTTAGGGTGTTTTGAAAAATAATTAATAATTCTACCTGATGCTGTCGGCTTTTGATACCAATCTATTAATAAATTGTTACTATTTCTTATTATTAAACTGTCCAAATACGGAAGTTTACAGTCTTTTTCTTTTTCAACAGTAAATTTTATATCAGAATGAAATGAGTTAAATGATGTCAGCAAATTTTCAATCTCACTACTTGAAATTATACAGAAAATATCATCAACATATTTTGTTATAATTTTCGGCTTATTAGATAAGTTTTCTATGCATGTATCTAATAGCTTTTCCATAACAATGTCAGCTATAATTGGAGATGCTGGTGATCCCATAGGAAGACCTTTTTGCTGCATATATATCTTATTATCATATTGGAAAAATTTATTATCAGCTATGCAAAATTTTAAAATGTGTAAAAACAAGTCTTTTTCTATATTAGTATGTTCTACAATCTTATTCCATTTCCCTTCTATAATACTAATGGTTAGCTCGATACTAACAG
>OY101450.1:69528608-69569503 GCA_956483635.1 Panzeria rudis | reverse complement strand
CAAAGGACCCAAGTAGGCCGGTTGTTAGAAACCGGCAGCCTGTTCAACCTAACCTAACCTAAACGTAGCCGAATATGCGTTGCATTTGTGTAAACGAGTTGCGATATTTACAATTAATTGCCCAATCATTTAAAGAAGTGGTGACTAGTGCGGTACGCCTTCTTTCTGGCAAATCAGATAAAAAGTACAAAAGTTTTGGCCATGTAGCATAGTCATTGCTTAGAAAATCTGGACCATTTAGCCACAGCTTTGATGACAACAGCTCTGCAGGTGAAGCACCTCGAGATAAAATGTCGGCTGGGTTCGAATCAGTGGGAACGTGATGCCATGTCATTTTATTTGTTAGCGATTGTATACGACTTACCCGAGTAGATACAAAAACGTTGAAATTTGATGGTTGCTCCCGTAGCTATGACAGCACTTCAATAGAATCGGACGAGCAATGTACTTCGTATTTGTAGTGTACAATTTTGCATAATAAATTTTCTTCGTTTAACAATTCATGAGTTATATATGCATTCAAATAAAACAATAATGATTCAGGCTTTACTGTGTCTGTTTCTATTAGTAAAGTTCAGTTCCTTAATATATTATCATGTGCTACGAGTTGTTGTATATGTATTTAATGAGGGGTAAATGCAAATCAACTTCAAATTTGGATCTACCTATTAATACCAAACGGAAAAAAAGCAATGTTTACTAATCAGATGGCTTGATAGCACATATTACCAATAAAACGTAATAAACACTTTTCAACGGTGAATCACGCATAACAACGCATAAAAACGCAGGTTATCATATTTGTGCGCATAGTTGTTTAAGCCCAATATCGTAATTGTGCTTGTTTGATAGTGATTACTTAACGCAACTTTCGCTTGAACAAATTGATTCCTTAGCCAAACTCATGGCAACGGAAATTCTTTTACATCTGACATCGAACAAGAAAAGACGTGCATAAAGTTATCAAAAAAGTGAAAAACTAATAACCTGAGATTAAGATACCGAAGTATTGGGACTAGGTATATAGGTATATTGTCAACATACGTACAAAACGTATAAAATATAGCCAGTGACGCTAGAAACGGAACTTAGTTCAACAATTCTGCCGAACAATTGGAGCCAACGTAGCGGGAGTGACATATGTACCTATATTTCATAGTTGCACTGGAATACTCATCGGTGGACAGATGCATTAGTCACCACAAACAAAAAATTTATTGTCTGGTATTCGTATACATTAACGTAGTTTTTGGGAATATGATCAACTTGTTAATACATGGTTAGTGTCCATATTGCTGTTGGAAGGTAATAATCCCATTAACGTTCTGGTAATATTTTCAGTTAACTCTTTGGATTTGGTGTGGGTGTTGTGATAGTTAGTAACTTCAATTCACATTTCTTTGTGTTTCCCTATATGGTCACAAGTCCATCAGATATTGTAGCATACACTTCCGAAGTAAAATTGTTAAGATGGAAGCTCACAAATTTTATTATAGTTTAAATTTACTTGCCACACATTAGTAATATGGGCACCTAGCTGTATTAAACAAACTGATCAATATATAATAAGCTTTTTTTATTAATCTAAATATCTAATAACATTTAAATTACCTTTACTTTAGACATACATACATACATATTTAAAAGAACACTTTATGAAGGGAATTCATATAATTGCAAAAGCTACATATATAAACTTTAACCCTCTTCCAGTCAGCAACAGCCAGCCGAATGACGAGGCCTCTTCATCCCGCAGTTGCCGTGAAATTTTAACTATTTCTGGTGAGTTGTTTTACCCAATTGTTTTGCAATTATAAATAGTTCCTATAGGATTTAAAATTCAGAAGCCCAAAATCTCTTAATTAATTACATTACGTTGGCTAAGGATTTATAACTTTTAATAGTAATTTTAACAAAATTTTCATTCGGATCAATATTTGACCGTATTTGAACAAACATATTAATATTCATAGCCTGCTTTAAGAAGGAGGACTGTTAAATCATATTTGGTGTTTGTTCTTCTTTTGAGCTAAATTTTTTTTCTTATGTTATTTATTTGTATCTGCAGAAATCTTCATTTCAATTACACTACATTCCATATTCTACTTTTTTTTGCTTTTGCTTTTGCAATTCGATGTAAAACCAAGACACAACTGATGGACAAAAAACAAAATAATAATAATTTATTGATTAACGGTAATCAAATTAAGAGAGTATTTCTCGTTGGTGTCTTTATTATTATTGCAATTGCTCTGGAAAAGTTATAAACTCTTGCTCGTCGCGACAATTAATAAGCCGTAATATAATTGTGTTGATAAAATATTTTAAACTATAAGTTTATTATCGATAGTTTTGCTAAGGGTTTGTTTTATATACTACATGCATCTAATGTTTAGGATTCAAATATGAATTTCGCTAACATTTATACTATAATTTATACAGTTTAAATAAATCTTGAATTCTTAAATATGAGACGTTAAAGCCTTCTAACTTCTTACTAATGTGAACGGTCTAGGATAATTTAAAGTAGGGATCTTAGTAAACTATTTAACGCCCTAAGATCAAAGGCAGGGAGGGTAAAGAGGCGTAACTCTCAATGACATCTTGAGATAATAAATAAAATATATTTAACAGAGTTTGCATTATCTGATTGACTTCTCCCAATTCCGTTTATATCGTTGATTAAAATATGGGACATTTTCTACATCATTATTGTGTACATCAACAACCTAGTCCACTTATACATTATTAGTTTATAGGGAGTCTATAATAATATTTATGTATTGACTACCATCTTGGCAAAGGAAAATTGAATAAGATAAAAACCCACCCCACCCACTGACTGCTAGCGGAATTAAATGGCTCCCGTAGATCTTACAATTCTCTTAACCCCATCTTGCTTGCCAATGAATCCTCTATATTAATTTAGTTTAACAGATACTATAGAGTCAAATTTCCATATCTTGTTCATTACATAAATTGGCGCCCAACGTGGGGCCAGGGAAATCATAGGTTATTGTATAGATTTTCCTTGCTCTAAATCTTTCAATTTAGTTTCTTTCAAATTACATTAAAAAACATAAATGGTAAATTTTCCTGTATATGTCATTGTTATTGTGCAAATAAATTGTCAATCTCTTCTGGATTTTCGATTAGTTGATTCAGATGTGCGACTAATTCGACCGAAGACTTAATTGGAGTTCCTTTTGTGGGTAGCTGTGGGAATACATGCCTATTTATATTTTGTGTCAGTTTTTGAATTATGGTGCTATTCGACAAAGTATTTTATAGCGTTGCTGATATCCTGGTTTAGTTTGGACCCACAAAATGTCTGTTGGTTGTAGTCTTTTGTCCAGCTGAATTCAGTTTAATAGTAGAAGGTGTATATCAGATTGTAATTATGTTGTTGAAAGCATTATATGATCAAAAACTCCATAGCCCAGTTTTTTTCCTCAGTCAATCAATAATAACAAACGGGTACTTCATTATTCTACCCGTTTCATATTAAAATGTAAGAAATATTATGAGTGTTGTGTTTTTCTTCCGACGGGGTTTTTTTTTTTTTTGAATTTGGAACGATTTTCCGTCATCCCACGTCAAATTTGACGTGGGATGACGGAAAATCGTTCCAAATTCAAAAAAATATTATGAGCTTGATTTTCTTTAATTAAATTCATTAAGTTTTTATCAATTTGCTTAAGTATTATTTTTGAATTAAATATTTCTATTTTACCGCGTCCTCGGCCGTACCAGTACTTAGCGATGACAAATACTGCATAATTTGTAATGACAATATGTCTGAGGTAGACGAGTGTACAATGATTTCAGACAAATACTGCATAATTTGTAATGACAATATGTCTGAGGTAGACGAGTGTACAATGATTTCAGAGTGCACTCATGTTTTTCACAGTAAGTGATAGAACACTCTTTATCGCAATCATCCGAATGTCCAAATTGTAAGAGGACCTGCGCCTTGTCGGAATTGAAGAAAATGCAACCGCAGGCTAAAGGTCAAACTCTTGGTAAGCCTAAGTCTAATCGTGGTGCTCTGGCTCAGCAGTACAACACGAGAAGTCACTCTCGAAATTTGTTTGCAGAGCCAAACCGAAATAACCTGATTGACATAAGCCTTAATCAGGAACCTGAGTTTGGAAATCCTCCAACTCCAATTCCTTTACCATCTCGCTCAAACTTAAATCAAAACTCTCACCATAATACATTTGTTAGGCACTTACCTAATATCACTCAACCAGCCGCTGATTATTGTCAAATAAATCAGATGATTGAACATACGGTATCGCGTTTATTAAGTAATCTACAGTTACTGCCACAACCTCCGTTACCAGCGCTTCATGCACGAGCTACTGGTAATCATATGACCATGCCAATAGCCCAAACACCAAATAATAATATACCTATCTGTTACAAACCGGTTGACCTGGCGAGGTTTCCAGCTAGCTCTTTTGACATTTCTACTCAGGTGGTTCCAACCCTTCTCGCCAGCCGCGTATTTGCACGAGAAAAAAGATGTCAGACAACTACAAAAACAAAAAAAAATGAACTCAAACCCCAAAAACAAAGGATACCATCAGAGCCGACGCTACAGGAGGTAGATGAAATTTCTCCTGCCATGCCCTCCCAACCTTGTCATGAAAAAACTTATCCACAGTGTTGAAATAAAAAGAAAGGGGCGCTGAAGTTTGTTTCAATTCACTTTATTTACAAAGAAGGAATTTTAAAAATCCTAAAGGAAATATTGATTATGTTATTATACATTAAAAATATACAACGTATTTACTTCAGTGTAGCTCCAAATTTTTTACAGAATATCCCTTTTATTCTTGTTTTTACCCTTCAGTATAGGTTAAAATTTAAGTAATATGATTTTTACACGTGTTTTAAGTAAAACTTGTAATTTACAACCACGTCATCTTTTTCTTTTATTTCTTAGTTATCTAATTTACGATCTAACCGATAACCAGTATCAGGTAGAGTATTTAGTTGTGTTTAAATCAGGGTTGCCGGTTTTTTTCGTTTCAACACTGCCCCCCGGTATGTCCTACTGGACCTACCTCATTATTTAAGGAAATCACGGCAATTTTCGTGGCAGGCCGTTCATACACTCCTGTGGCCGTCTTAACGAAGGCAGTGCGGACTTGTCCATCACATCCCACTTTGATGTTGATGATCTTGCCTTTAGGCCAGCAATTACGAGGATTGTTCGGGTCCACGAGGTATACTAGATCTCCAATCTTGATGGGTTCAACATTCTGAAACCATTTGGTTCGTCGAGTAATCGTGGGCAGGTATTCTCGAAGCCACCGCACCCAAAATGAATCCGCTATTTGTTGAGCAGCTTTCCACCCACGTCGCAAAGAAATGCCAGTTTCGTCCGGTTTCGCTAGAGGTTTCATCCCGTTAGAGCTACCCAGCAAAAAGTGGTTGGGTGTCAGCGACTCATTTTCATCGTGTTCGATTGGTATATAAGTAAGGGGGCGTGAGTTCACTATGTTCTCAGATTCTATGAACGCCGCTCTCAATAGTTCGTCCGTAATTCTATATCTTGGCAAAATGGATGTTAGTGACACTTTTACCGATCGGACTAGCCTTTCCCAGGACCCTCCCATATGCGGGGAGGAAGGCGGGATAAAATTCCACGACATAGTTGAGTTTGTAAATGTTCTCAGGATCTCATTTTGGTCCATTAGTTTAAAGGCCTCGCTCAGCTCACGTGCAGTCCCGCGGAAGTTAGTACCATTGTCACTCCACCATTCGCGGGGAATACCTCGACGAGCCATAAAGCTTCTCACGGCAATTATACAGGATTCGGTGGACAGAGAATATGCCACTTCTAAATGTATGGCTCTTGTGGTTAGACAGGTAAAGAGTACTCCATAGCGCTTTTCTGAGCTCCGCCGAATTGCAACAAGAATCGGTCCAAAGTAATCGACACCTACGTGTGTGAATGGCCGGCAAAATGATGCCATACGGGATGGCGGCAGGACAGACATTTTTGGAGGCTTTGGCTTGGCGTTATGTATACGACACTGCTGACAGGACTTTCGTACTTGTTTCAACACGTTTCTAAGCCTTGGGATCCAAAAGGTTTGTCTAATTTCATTCACCACGGTTTCGTGATTGGCGTGAAGATATTTAACGTGATAATCACCCACTACCAGGAACGTAACGTAGTGTTTCGGTGGTAGAATTATCGGATCACTGCGGCCGCTTAGTTGCACTCTGCTTTGCATTCGTATTAATCCCCTCTCATCTAGGTATGCCGACAGCTTGTATAAAGAGCTTGAAGGCGGTATGGTACGATTTTTGCTTAATGTTATCAACTCGTCCCCAAACGCTTCGACTTGAGTACATTTCCAGATCATAGTTTCAGCGGAAATAATATCTTCCCGAGTCTTATCATATACCACCGTTTTACGTTGCATTTTGGTTTTTAGAATTCGAGCTGTTTGTAGTAGAGTAGAGGTTGCACCAACAAACCTACTCCACCGGGAGAATCGTTCGGGCCTTATAAGAAATGTAGATCTTAAGAACTCTCTGTGAACGCCTACGTACTTCGGTCTTAGCTCCTCCGTTGTATCTTCGTTGGGGCCCTCTTGGCACACACTGTGTTGACCCAGCAGAAACTTGGGGCCCATAAACCAGCGACTTTTGTGAGAGAACTGCGGTGTTCTTTGCCATTTAGTTGCCTCGTCAGCTACATTAAGGGCTGAAGGAACCCACTTCCATTCTTCTACTTCAGTTATACTCAAAATTTCACTCACTCTAAAGGCTACAAACTGTGAGTATTTACGATGGTCTGATCGCACCCAGGACAAGACTGTCTTTGAGTCGGTCCAAAATATTTGTTTACTTAACGTCAATTTAAGAGAAGCAGTCAATTTATTTGCGAAACGAGCCCCCAGCAGAGCGGACTGAAGTTCCAGTCTAGGAATGGATAACATTTTTAGCGGTGCCACCTTAGTCTTGCTCCCAATAAGGCTACATCTGACTTCCCCATCGAGGTTGTATCGAATATAAGATACAGCTGCGAATCCATCTTCGGAAGCGTCAACGAACGTATGCAATTCTATATCGTTCAGTGGGGTAAATGCTCCTAAAAAATAATGCCTTGGAACGCTCAGTTTTTCAATGTCCGGCAAATGATGACACCAACGCATCCACTTAAGGAATTCCGGATCTTTTATAGGCTCGTCCCAAGAACAACCACTGCGCCAAATTTCCTGTAGAATTACTTTTGCATATGTAACGTAAAACCCGACAAGACCTAGGGGGTCAAATATGCTCATAACAGTGCTCAGGACTTGCCGCTTAGTTGGCTTGCAATCACCGTTAAGATGTTCTGCATCTTTGTACTTCGGAGATACTTTGAACGTAAAACAATCTTCAGACGCCTTCCACCACATGCCAAGAACCTTTTCAGGTCCCATAGCTTTATCAATATCAAGGTTTAGCTCCCCTGGTTCTGCATTGAGTGCGTGCAATACTTCTGTGGAGTTCGATCTCCAGTTTCGAATCTCAAACCCAGCTTGAGCATGTATGAAACGAACATTTTTTGCTAACTGTAGAGCATCTTCTTCGGTATCCATGCCATCAAGCATATCATCTACGTAATGGTTCTCAACTATTGCTTTTACTGCTCTTGGGTGCGTGGCGCGAAATTTTTCAGCGTTAAGATTTTTTACAAATTGGGCTGCGCTAGGTGAGCATGTGGCGCCAAAGGTCATTACTGTTAGGGCAAACTTGGCAGGTTCTTTACTCCCAGTTTCGTGCCATAAGAACCGTTGATAGTGTTGGTCGTCAGGATGTATCCTTACCTGGTGATACATTTCCTTAATGTCACCGGTGACGGCAAAACGTTTTTGGCGAAAGCGTCTGAGGACATCCACTAACGGAGACGTCAGGTCTGGGCCTTTCAGCAACATTGAGTTTAGTGAAACTCCCTTCACCGTGGCAGCTGCATCCCACACTATCCGTAGCTTACCTGGCTTGTTAGGGTTGGTAACGGGGAAAATCGGAAGGTACCAACAGTCCTCTGAGCGGACGTTATGTGGCAGGCGAATAGCATAGCCCTTACGTAAATAATCATTTATTTGTTCTTCCATTAGATGATTTAATTTAGGATCCCCTTTCAATTTTGAAGAAAGGCACAAAGCTCTCTTTTTTGCCATAGGTAAGCTGTCGGGTAGCGCTGCTCTTGGGTGTTTCCACAATAATCGTGTTTCATACTGACCTCCTACTTTTCGAGTGTTCTCTTTCAATTTTTTCAAACTTTCGATATCTTCCGCAGCTTCTATATCCTTTTGATTTTTACTTACGTCTATGTTATCAAAAAAAATGTACCGCTTAACCGCTTCTAATAACTCATGGCACTCATTGGCATCGCCACAAGTATGAAACGCATTCACATTGACACAATCTGCTTTGAGATTACATGGCCCTTTTACAGACCATCCTAGACGGGTTTTTTCGGCGACTGGCTCGAACATCGTGCGCTCTCTTGTTTTCAGGCCTGTACTCAGCCAGCTATTGTTCAAGCCGATTATTAGTTTAGGTTCAGCATCAACGTAACATGATAGTGGAATGTCTTTGAGGTAACTATATTCCTGTTTTAGCTGACAGACGTTTAAGGTTTGCTTTGGAAGGTCCAAATTTTTAACGGTGTGTACATTGTGCAGGTCAAAACACTTTTTGAATGCATCTCCAGATATTTTCAGGTTGAGCACTTGGGAGTCATCCTCATAACGGTGGGTGTCGGCAGTCCATTTTATGCATAGAGGACTTGGGGTACCTTTCAAATTTAAATCCCGCCGTAGACTGTCTTCCATCAATGTTAGTGATGACCCATCGTCGAAGAAAGCGTACGTTTTGACCCGTTTACCATTTCCATGTAAAACAACTGGCAGAATCCGAAATAGTACAGCGTTCTCAGATTTTCGAACAACGTTGCAGACGCCGTCTATTCTTTTGTGAAGTAAGGGATGGTGTAGAAATTGGCAAGAATCAACTCCACACAATTGGTCAGATTCGCATTCGGCTATAGAATGAGGCAATAAACACCTTCGACACAATTTGTATGTGCGCACCAACTCCCATTTCTTCGCTCTACTTAATTTGTTAAAAAGATTACACGAAGACAATTCGTTGCACATGTTGCCACATGCTATACATTTATTTTTCTTTTCTAGCTCAAAATGCGTATTTAAGTTACCTCTTTTAGTAGATTTACTACCTCGGTACTCCGGCATTAGCACGTTATTTGCGCCTTGGGCTAACTGAAAAAGCCAAGACCCGAAATTCTCTAAATTACACGACGGCAACGAAAGTTTATGCATACCCCAGAATGCAGCGATTAGTCCGGGAAGTTTTAGTACAAGCTCTTGCTCTATTTCTGGGTTATTTAAATAATTAGTCAAATCTGCTGATTTCATAGTAGCAATGATGTTTTGAACCTCTAAGGCGAAGTCGACCAGCGACTCTAGTTTATTTTCTTTGATAGGCGATAATTCTCGTACACGTTTAAGAAGAATGTTAAGAACGATTTCAGGCCTACCGAATTTCATTTTTAGAGTCTCTATGACTTGCGGCACACAAGAAGCATGAAATAATAAATTGCGTACAGATCTTAGGGCTTCGCCTTCTAAGGATGCTTTTAGCCGAAGGAGGTTCTCACTATCGCAAAACCCACATATATCTGTAGTTTGTTGATAGGTAGCTAGAAACGACGGCCAATCTTCTGGGTTGCCGGAAAACTTCGGCAGGTCTTTTGCAAAGCTCTGTCTGGATGCAATTTGTTCCCGAGAGAGTTTTATCGCCACTGTTGTAGGCTGTGGTACGCTCGTTATTGGCTCGGGTATAATTCCGGGCAGCCATTGAGATGTAGAGCATTGCTCGCGAAATACATTACCTTTTAACTCTAAGTCGTTCATTCTATTCACCATGGAATCGATTAACTTCCTCATTTGTAAAAGACCTGTGCTGTTACACGGCTCTTCATGTTGATCGTCGATTTCTGCTCCCTTTGTACTTTCGGCTTCGGGCCCTGCTGATCTGCTTTTATTATGTGTATCATACCACGATTCCACTTCTTCACAGTCACTTTCGGACTCCATTTGTTTGATTAGTTCTTTCTTTTTATTAAGAATTTTCTCTCTTTGCAGTAATATCTGTTCTTCTTCTTCTAAGATTCGCAACTTCTCCGATAGTCGCTTGGCTTTGGGAGAATTTTTTGAGGGAACAGAAATGCTGCTGTGAGGCGCACTACGAGGCCTACCAGCCTTTGGTGGGTTTTTTTCTACCGATGGTGCTATGGTGTTGTTGCTCACACTATCTTTGGAATGTTGTGGTTCAGCGTTTGTTGAATTTAACAAATCCACGCACGATTTGCAACTCCAATCCACTTCTGCAATGGCTTCAGTAACGCCCACACACGAAAAGTGGAACCAGCCATCACATTTGTCACAGCAGACCATATCATTAGTGTCCTTATCCGAACAGAGGATACAGCTGTGGTTGGAGTCACCTTCAATTCTAGGCATGTTCAACGTTTGTTAAGTGAACGCAAAAATGAAGATTTTTAAAAGATGTTGAAATAAAAAGAAAGGGGCGCTGAAGTTTGTTTCAATTCACTTTATTTACAAAGAAGGAATTTTAAAAATCCTAAAGGAAATATTGATTATGTTATTATACATTAAAAATATACAACGTATTTACTTCAGTGTAGCTCCAAATTTTTTACAGAATATCCCTTTTATTCTTGTTTTTACCCTTCAGTATAGGTTAAAATTTAAGTAATATGATTTTTACACCTGTTTTAAGTAAAACTTGTAATTTACAACCACGTCATCTTTTTCTTTTATTTCTTAGTTATCTAATTTACGATCTAACCGATAACCAGTATCAGGTAGAGTATTTAGTTGTGTTTAAATCAGGGTTGCCGGTTTTTTTCGTTTCAACACACAGACTTACTTTTGTTCATGATCCACAAATCCACCTGACCTCTTCCTTACCTTACCTTTCCACCATCACCCGTATTTAACTGACTACTCACTCATAATTTCCATTTTTCAAAATTACAATAAAATTTTTATTTCACATAATATACTAACCCTAATATAAAACAAAATTTCAACCTATGTAATAATTTTTCAAAAAATTTTTAAATATAAATGTAAATGTAATTTTTTTAATAAATTTCAATAAAGCAAAATTGTTTTGATTTTTAATTTAAATAAATAAATTTTTTAATGCTGTTTTTTTCTTACTTAATTTTTTCTTATTTTTTTCAGAATTTTTTCTTATGATTTCCCTAATCCTAATTTATACAAAAAAAAAACAAGAAAATATACACATTCACTAATTTTAAATTTCTTATAAAATTATTCACCAAATCCTACAAAATTTTTGCGCTATCGTGTTATAAACGTCGTTTCTTTTATTTAAAATATATCTTCTATTAAAAATTTTCCCTATATAGACCTGGCCCAAATCAAATTTTTCCAAATTTTTGGATTTTATTAATTTTGTACTAAACCTAACCTGAAGGAGCTCGCGGGAACTGTAATAGTTCATTTGATGAAAATTTTATGGTAAGAGGTCTGACAAAATAACGTCAGTAATACAGAACTAGCACATAAAATTTGATGGTTCAAAAGAAGGCATTTGGGTTGACGAGTTTTTATACCGGGTCAGGGTTTTGATGCGTGAACATTTCAATAAAGACTTCTCTGTAATTTGTAAAAATTTGCATATTTTGCTTAGTGGTCGTGCCAGAGAATGGTACTGGAGATACCACAAGCAAGCGGAAACCATAAGTTGGGATGACTTCTGTGCAGCTCTGAAGTATGAGTACAAAGATTTTCAATCTAGCTTCGATATCCACGAGGAGCTCAGGAATAGGAAAATGAAACCCAATGAGAATTTTGAGAGTTTTTATGAGTCGATCTCTTCTATCCTAGATCGTCTGGATAAGCCGGAACCAGAAAGTGAGTTAATTGAAATTCTTACAAGAAACCTTCGCCCGGAAATCAGACACGAACTTTTATATGTACCAGTTTATTCATTAGCTCATTTGCGAAAGCTCGTACAAATGAGAGAAAATCTACTAGGCGATGATTATTTTCGGAAACATATTCCTTCTAAAGTAAATCCAAGTATTGGTGTACGTCGACAAATTGCAGATATTGAGTTCATTGAAGACAAAGCCCAGAATAATGCTGTTTTAGAACCACAATTTTCGGTAGATGCAATTCAGCACTCCCCTAAATGTTGGAACTGCGATCAGGTAGGCCATTTTCGGGAGGATTGCCTAGAAGAAAGAAAGATATTTTGTTACGGTTGTGGGGAGAAGAATACCTACAAGCCACAATGCGTAAAATGCTCATCGAAAAGAATTGTATCAAAAAACTTCCACCCTCCGAATTTTGCTCGAAGCCGTCCCTAGCAAAAGTGCAGTTGCAACCGGCTTGCACAGATTTAACACCTAACACTGACACCACCTTATCCCACAAAATAAAAATTATTAAAAATGATGAAATTTTCTTGTCTCGCGATAAGCTAAACCAACCGCAACCAAAGCTATACCCAATATTACCTTTCCACAAAAAATGGCAAAATTATATAAATACCAAAAATGCTATTTTTAATATTTCCGCATTATCTGATTCTACAAAGAAGCAAAATCGCTCCACTGTTCGGCTACGAAAATATTATAAAAATCGTAAATTGTCCTCGAAATATATTTTGTCATCAATTATAGCTAATCCTGCAGATAAGCGATACTATGCCTCGGTTAAATTTCTTTCTTTTAAAGAGTTTGGTTTATTGGATACCGGAGCCAATGTGTCATGTATAGGCTCAGACTTGGCATCAACTGATTTTTCTAAATTTCCGGAATTCGTTCCGATAAAATTATTCGTTAAGACTGCCGATGGACGTCCTCAAAAAGCTAGCGGTTATATAAATGTAGACGTCTCCTTTAAAGACAAATGTAAAAAATTTAAAATTTTTGGTGGTACCATCTGTAAGCCAACGATTAATTTTGGGTCTGGATTTTTGGCAGACTTTTAATTTAGCCCCAGACGTTTTTGGAGATATTATAATAGCTAATGGTAATGAAACTTCTTTGAGCAATCTTTCAGATTTGTTTTCCTTCAGCATTAATTCGAATGTGTTAACAAATATTCATAATGAAACTGAAGATGTTAGTTCCGCTGAGGAGTACCTTCTAAATTTGGAGCAACGTCAACAACTTAACACAATCATTAAACTATTTCCTAGTTTTAAAAAACAGGGGCTAGGCAGGACGACTCTTATTACCCACTCGATTGACGTAGGCAATAGTACACTAGTGAAACAACGTTATTACCCTGTTTCTCCAGCGGTGGAGAAACTTATGTTTCAAGAAATTTACCGAATGCTTGAACTGGGAGTGATAGAACCATCAAATTCGCCTTGGAGTTACCCCATGCGGTTAGTACTAAAAACCAACATAGTACGTTTATGTCTCGATGCACGTAAGCTCAATTTAGCTACGAAGAAGGATGCCTATCCTCTACCCAGTATTGAGGGTATATTTTCTAGATTGCCAAGAGCCAATGTTATAACTAAGCTTGATCTCAAAGATGCATATCGGCAGATTTAATTATCTGAGGAATCCAAACCACTCACTGCTTTTACGGTGCCAGGGCGCACCTTATATGAATTTGTAGTCATGCCATTTGGCCTCTGCAATGCGCCATCCACCATGTGTCGACTGATGGATCAGCTGATTCCTCCAGAATTGCGTCATTGCGTATTCGGGTATTTGGACGACTTAATAATTGTTTCGGAAGATTTTTCAACTCATTTGTCTATACTAGTCCGAATATCGGAAGAGTTTAGAAAAGCTAATTTAACGCTTAATATCGCAAAATCACGATTTTGCGTAACAGAAGTAAATTACTTGGGATACGTTATAGGAAATGGCGGAATTAAAACTGATCCTCAAAAAGTTATATCAATCCGAAATTGGCCACTGCCTAAAAATTTAAAGCAAGTCCGCGGGTTTTTAGGCCTAGCAGGCTGGTACCGTCGGTTTATTGCCAATTTTTCTACAATTGTTTTTCCGATTACCGAGGTGCTTTCAACGAAAAGAAAGTTTAACTGGACACTGGAGGCGCAAATTTCTTTTGAGGAAATAAAAAAACGTTTAACGTCTGCCCTGGTGCTAACAAATCCTGACTTCGTCCGTAAATTTTATGTGCACTGTGATGCCAGCGATTTCGGCATAGGTGCTGTTTTAGTTCAATTCGATAACGACGGAAACGAACGTCCGATTGCCTTCATGTCTAAAAAATTGAACAGAGCACAACGCAATTATAGCGTCACTGAACGTGAGTGCTTGGCTGCAGTTGAGGCGATAAAGAAATTTAGGTGTTACCTTGAACTACAAGACTTCGAAATTATTACTGACCATGCATCCTTAGTGTGGTTGCTGAAACAGCCCGATCTCCAAGGTCGTTTTGCGCGTTGGGTCCTCAAATTACAGTGCTATAAATTTTCAATAACTCACAGAAAAGGGAAAGACAATGTTGTCCCAGATGCCCTTTCAAGGATTCCTTATGATGAGGTTAGTAGTATAGAACTTTCGGGGCCGGAAATAGATCTTAATTCATCGCATTTTAACGATGATGATACGGAAATAAAAGCGAGAATAAATAAAATCCTTCTAACTATCCAGACATAAAAATTATTGAAAATTACGTATATGTTCGTACAGAACATTATGATGCGGACATAACTCATGAGAATGCATGCTGGAAGCTTTATGTTCCAAATAAGTTGAGGAAATCTGTAATACAAAGTTCACATAATATTCCTTAGCCGCTCATGAAGGTATGGTAAAAACTGTCGATCTGATCAGACGCCATTTTTTGGCCTGGGCTCGTTAGTGATGTGCGCGAGTATATTCGCTCCTGTCCAACGTGTAAAACCACGAAAGCCCCTAATTTTCTAACAACCCCAGAGATGGGCAAGGCCGTAAAAACTTCTAGGCCATTGCAGCGTGTGTACGTTGACCTGTTGGGCCCATATCGCCGCAGCAAACAGGGAACATAGGTTTGTTAATTGTGTTAGACCACAAAACCAAGTTTCATTGGCTCTTCCTGCTGAAGAATGTTTTTCACATTTTTGGCGTGTCGGAGATTTTGGTGAGTGAACGGATCACAATTTAAATCTAATGAATTTAACGCCTTTCTAACATCTTTGGGAATTACTCACACCTACACAGCAATATATTCTCCGCAATCGAATGCGTCGGAGCGCGTAAATCGCTCTATCTTAGCAGGCATAAGATCCTATATAAAACATGATCAGACGTTATGGGATCAGAATCTCAGTGAAATTAGTTGTGCCTTAAGGAACTCGATCCACCATGCAATTCAGTGTTCACCATTAAGGCTATGTTTGGGGTAGAAATGATCACTCATGAGAGCTCCTACCCATTACTCAAAAATATTAAAATGTTAGAAGAGCAGCACGTACGCCTTCACAGAGAGGATGAGCTTTATTTAATACGGAAAGGTCTAAAAGAACACATTAGCAAGGCGTATGAAAACAATAGCAACCAATATAATTTGCGTACCAGACCTATTTCATATCAAGTAAGCCAAGAAATTTACCGCCGAAATTTTGCTCAAAGCAATTTTGAAAAGAAACTTAATGCAAAGTTAGCCTCACTATATATAAAAGCGATTATCAAAGAAAAGGTTGGTAGTACTTATTACATATTACAGGATACAGATGGCAAAGTACTGGGTACATATCATGCTAAGGATTTAAGGCCCTAGGAACACCATATTGTAATATTTCCTCTTAATACTGTTTCTCAAGAATCCAGTATTACGCGGTTTGTAGGGTACAATTTTGCATAATAAATTTTCTTGGTTTAACAATTCATGAGTTATATATGCATTCAAATAAAACAATAATGATTCAGGCTTTACTGTGACTGTTTCTATTAGTAAAGTTCAGTTCCTTAACATATTATCATGTGCTACGAGTTGTTGTATATGTATTTAATTGGGGTAAATATAAACCTGAGGGGTAAATGCAAAGAAACTTCAAATTTGGATCTACCTATTATCACATGGCTTGATAGCACATATTACCAATAAAACGTAATAAACACTTTTCAACGGTGAATCACGCATAACAACGCATAAAAAGGCAGGTTATCATATGTGTGCGCATAGTTGTTTAAACCCAATATCGTAATTGTGCTTGTTTGATAGTGATTACTTAACGCAACTTTCGCTTAAACAAATTGCTTCCTTAGCCAACCTCATGGCAATCGGAAATTCATTTACATCTGACATCGAACAAGAAAAGACGTGCATAAAGTTATCAAAAAAGTGAAAAACTAATAACCTGTGATTAAGATACCGAAGTATTAGGACTGGGTATATAGGTATATTGTCAATATAGCATACAGGTAAATGTCTTGTCTTTTAAAAAATATATTAAAGCATTAGCCATCAACACGTTTTTTTTACTCAGATATCTCAATCTAATTTCTGTATTGTGCGGCCTCATCAATTTTTTTATCACTTGGCCTTTTATTTCCCAAAAATTGGGCCTTTCTTCATCTCCCAGATTAAAAAATATTTGCTCTGCAAAAATTCGCAGAATTTTCTATCTAAAGTGGTGGACTCATTTAGAGAGCCACGACTGCAGTTTTTTCACCCGTGCTCAAATAACTACCAGAGACGGAATCGTCGATTTCTTTGTGTTATGGACATAAAAGAATAACGAAATACACAAAGAAGATTATATGCAATGCCAAAAATTTAATTTGAATTGTATCACTTGCCGAAAAACAGCATTAATTAAGCACACAAAAAGATTGTATACAGAAATTTTGCACTAAGCCATTGTGTCATAAAAAAAACGTATAAAATATAGCCAGGAACTTAGTTCAACAATTCTGCCGAAGAATTGGAGCCAACGTAGCGGGAGTGACATATGTACCTATATTTCATAGTTGCACTGGAATACTCATCGATGGACAGATGCATTTGTCACCACAAACAAAAAATTTATTGTCTGGTATTCGTATACATTAACGTAGTTTTTGGGAATATGATGAACTTGTTAATACATGGTTAGTGTCCATATTTCTGTTGGAAGGTAAAAATTCCATTAACGTTCTGGGAATATTTTCAGTTAACTCTTTCGATTTGGTGTGGGTGTTGTGATAGTTAGTAACTTCAATTCACATTTCTTTGTGTTTCCCTATATGGTCACAAGTCTATCAGATATTGTAGCATACACTTCCGAAGTAAAATTGTTAAGATGGAAGCTCACAAACTTTATTATAGTTTAAATTTACTTGCCACACATTAGTAATATGGGCACTACACTACTACATGCATCTAATGTTTAGGATTCAAATATGAATTTCGCTAACATTTATACTATAATTTATACAGTTTGAATAAATCTTGAATTCTTAAATATGAGACGTTAAAGCCTTCTAATTTCTCACTAATGTGAACGGTCTAGGATAATTTAAAGTAGGGATCTTAGTAGACTATTTAACGCCCTAAGATCAAAGGCAGGGAGGGTAAAGAGGCGTAACTCTCAATGGCATCTTGAGATAATAAATAAAATATATTTAACAAAGTTTGCATTATCTGATTGACTTGTCTCAATTCCGTTTATATCGTTGATTAAAATATTGGGCATTTTCTGCATCATTATTGTGTACATCAACAACCTAGTCCACTTATACATTATTAGTTTATAGGGAGTCTATAATAATATTTATGTATTGACTACCATCTTAGCAAGGGAAAATTGACTAAGATAAAAACCCACCCCACCCACTGACTGCTAGCGGAATTAAATGGCTCCCGTAGATCTTACAATTCTCTTAACCCCATCTTGCTTGCCAATGAATCCTCTATATTAATTTAGTTTAACAAATACTATAGAGTCAAATTTCCATATCTTGTTCATTACATATTGTGCTGGAAACGAATTTTTAACGGCATGTAAAAGCTCTGCTTATAACAAGGCTGCTGACAGTGCTAGTTTGGGTACTGTCAGTGTTTTTAAGGGCGACACTCGAGATTTGGAGCACAACAAGTTAGTTTTGACAACTCCATCAAGTTCAGAGCGCATGTACACGCAAGCTCCATACGCCGACAAACTTGCATCACAAAATGCATGAATCGGCACATAAGCATTTGGTATTAAAAGAAAGCTCAGAGATGAAATCATGCCATGTTGAGTGTAGCGATTGTGGTAGACTCTTATCCCAATGTAAATTGAGTTTCCATAATGTTTGCATAAACATCTTAACCTTTGTAATAATAGGACCAATGAGACTCAAGGGATCGTAAATACGGGCTATTGTAGACAATATGGAGCGTTTCGTAATAATGTCATCGTTTAATGGCGCCGAAAATGAAAAGATAAAATCATCGGCCTTTGGGCTCCATACTAGTCCTAGAGTCTTTGTAACATCAGTTCCATCATGGAATCTCAAAAACTGCACTCTCATTCGAGCACCACTTTCTAATACGAAAATTGCCCCTTTCGAGTAAACTTGTAACTTGTTGTCGAATTTCTCTTACGTCATCAACCGAGTCGCCACCAGAGATCAAGTCATCAACATAAAAGTCCCGCTTTACTATTTTTGCGCCTAACGGAAAATTATCCTCTTCGTCGAATGAGAGCTGATGCATTGCACGAATTGCCAGAAACGCAGCTGGCTTTGTACCATAGGTCACAGTGTTTCATTTATAAACCTTGACATCCTCATTTAGATTTTCCCTTCACAATATACATTGTAGGTAGTCATCTGGGTGAGATACTTTAACGCATCGGTACATTTTGCAAATATCTCCAGTAAGTGCCACCTTAAAGAAACGAAAACGCAAAAGAGTATTAAAAAGTTTTGGTTGTATTGTAGGTCCAGCATAAAGAATGTCATTTAATGAAAAGCCCGATGTTGTTTTGGCAGAGCCATCGAAAACTACCCTCAATTTTGTTGTTGTGCTGTCTTGCTTATGAACACAATGATGAGGTAGATAATAGATTTTTTCAAGAGAGGGGAAAGATAATAATGACATATGACTCAAATTAGAATACTCATTCATAAATGCAGCGTATTGCTTTTTAATTTCTGGAGTTTTACTTAACCTTTTTTCTAAGCCTTTGAAACGCTGTAAAGCTCGCTCAAACGAATCACCAAGCGAACTACCAGGTTTTACTTTTGGTAAACTTACAGAATATTCACCAGAACTGAGTTTAATTGTTGTTTGTTTAAAAAGGTTTTCACAATAAACATCATCATTTGTGGGAGTACATGAGCCATCAAAATTATTTTCTATCTCCCAAAAACTGTTAATGCGATCTTCTATGTTATGTTCGCCTTCGTGATCAATATGCTTGCAGGTTGCAGCCAACGACGAAAAATTTGTTGTACTAAGTCCACCACCGGACACTACCCATCCAAATAAAGTTTTTTGTAAAACAGGTAGATTTTTGTTAAGGCGAATTTGTCCAACACACATCAATTCAAAAAAGAGACCAGCTCCAATTAAAATATCAATACGACCATGTTTGTAGAAGAAAGGGTCCGCTAGTTGTACGTTTTCTGGAATGTTCCAACTGGTAACACTTACACTTACATTAGGTTTATAGTCTGTTATGGAAGGCACTATAACTGCTGAAAATGAAGTTGAGAAGTTTTCTTTTCGAGACTTTACATGTATCTCGACAGATCTGTCAGCAACAAATGTACCATCACCTATACCAGAAATTGTTATGCTCGATTTGTTTGTGTTAAGATGCAGCTGATTTGCTAAACGATTTGTGACGAAGTTTAATTGAGACGCTGAGTCCAAAATAGCACGACATGGAATAAGTGCGCCATACTTATTTTTTACCAATACGATAGCCAGCAATACGTTGAAACTCGAAGAAGATGTATGCGATCGAGGAGAATTACATGGCGAAGACGAAACAAGTGCGGACTGCGGCGACGATTCTGGTGTTGATTCTGCTATCGAAGAAACTGGTGATGATTCATCGAGGGTACTGTCAATATGCAATAACGAATTGTGTTTTAACGTACAATAACGGCAATGGCCTGATTTACAATTTTTTAGTATATGTCCCTTTTTTAAGCAATTCAGGCATAATTGCAGTTTCTTTTCCTCCTTAAATCGAATAGTTGGAGAAAGATTTTCAAAACGTGGACATTTTGTTATGAAATGCTCCCTATAGTTACAAAATGTACATGAGGCCACTGTCGCCACTGAGGCAACAAGTACATTTCGTCCATGCAATAACTTTTTAGTGTTTTGATTGGTAGGTTTAGCAGGCGTAATTTTTGCTAGAAAGCGACATCGTTTTTCTAAAAACGATTCTAGTGAGCTCCAAGTAGGGAAAGCATCAATAGGTAAGTTTTCTTCCCATTTTGATTTAGACTTAATATCAAGCTTTGAAGTGCACTAGAAGCCCATTAGCTATTTGTTCTTTGGTGCTCATGGTTTGCAAAGCCCGCATATGAGCATTGAGCTTATAACTTAGCTGACGCAAGCCTACAGCATTATCAAAACGTCTTTTTAATAATTCAATGGCCTTATCATAGTTAGCGTCTGTCGGTTCCAATGACGAAATGGTGTCCAAGGCAGCATCTTTCAAGCAAGCACGCAAATGTTGAAACTTTTCAATCTTTGATATGTCGTCTTTATCCACGACAGTAGAAAACATGGCAAAAAAGTCTGGCCAATCCAGATAAGATCCACCAAATGGAGGTATTTTTAACTCCTGCAGTCTTGATCTACGATTAGACAATGAATACATACGAGTTTGATCTAAAGAAAATTGGCGAAGTGTTGAAGATCGACCCTGTGTTTCTGCATTCTGCATACAATTTAATTGGCGTGTAAGTTTAGCCTTTATCTCAAGATAAGTAGCCATGAAGCTGTATCGAGTATTGGCGTTCAAAACGCTACTGTCCAAATCTTCTAGAGCACTTTGAGTTTTATCGAAATTAGAGTTCAGACTCTCGACGAATTCAAGACGAACCAAAAGCTCGGAAGTGTCATACTGCCTTAATTGTACAACGTCTAGTGCCATGTTTAAATTGATTAGTTGTTTGGTGATGGCAACTACTTTATTGTGGCATGACGTATACTCTGGACTAGCTCCAGCATGAGCACCAACTCCAGCAAATGTTTCCTCGTTAGCGGTCATGATTAAATTTATTAATTTTTTGATCGATACACGAATTATTTAATCAATGATAACGCAAAAACCAAATCCGATCACGTCGGGGTCACCAATGTTTGAGTCTGTTGTCTTTTTTACAGACAAATCCAAATAAAAATCGAAAAAGAATCACTTTAATGAAAGCAACTTATTTATTTGAATTACAATCAACAACTAACTAAATTTAATAATGTTTTAACAATCAAAGCAAAGTCACAAAATGTAAAGAATTTATTACCGTTAAATATTGATTGTTGTTTAATATAATAATTTGCAACATACGGACATACGTACATACGCACATACGCCCAAAATAAGTATGTATGTAAGTATGTGCATACATATGTACATATAACTTGCATACAAGATTATGCTCATGCAGAAATGAGTAGCACAAAAGTAAATAAAATTAATTAAATAAAAGTTATTTATTTAATATATATATATATATATATATATATATATATATATATATATATATATATATATATATATATATATATATATATATATATATATATATATATATATATATATATATATATATATATATATATATATATATATATATATATATATATATATATATATATATATATATATATATATATATATATATATATATATATATATATATATATATATATATATTTATTTATTTATATATATATATATATATATATATATATATATATATATATATATATATATATATATATATATATATATATATATATATATATATATATATATATATATATATATATATATATATATATATATATATATATATATATATATATATATATATATATATATATATATATATATATATATATATATATATATATATATATATATATAATATATATATATATATATATATATATATATATATATATATATATATATATATATATATATATATATATATATATATATATATATATATATATATATAATGTAATTCATCTCTTCTTCCTTATTATGGTGTGCTCTCCGTTAATACATTTAGTTATTCTATTTTAAATTCGACCTTTTTTTATTATTTATTTAGTATTATTCAAGCTTGAGGTCTGGTTTTTTTATAAAAAATTACAAATTTATTTTTTAACCAATATTTCGCCACTTGTTTATGTGGCTTCTTCAGGGAAATAAATTATGTTACAATGATTAACAAAATTTTTAAAATTGAAAAAACAAAAAATTGTCAAATTGAAAGTATAAACAATTTTTTAAGAAACAAAACATTTAGAAAACAAAAAGTATAAAATTCTAAATAATCAATTTCCGCTTCCGTTCTTGTGTAGTAAATATCTATAGCTTTGAGTAACATTAACTGTATCTGTCATATAATTAATTCTTTTGTTCGTTAGTACATTAATAATCTGTAGCATCTCTAACAAACAGGGACGTTTGTAATTAGTCTCAGAATTTAGAATTGAGATAGTATCAAAGTCAGGATTGTGATTTAAATCTGCACAATGAGTTGACAAAGCTGTCTTTTGTAATGAAATATTGTTTCGATATTTTTGATCCGATTTATGTCCTGCTAATCTAGTTTTCAGCTTACTTTTCGTTGTACCTACATAAACTTTATCACAATTTTCAATACTATTTCCGTTACATGGTATCTGGTAAACCAAATTCGACCTATCTAAATTCTGTGTTCTATCTTTTGTCCTGCTAAATAATCGCCCTACTGTATTAAACATCCTATGCGCCATTCTATACTTATTGTTATCAAATATTTTCGATTTTCCTAATCTTTCTGACATTTCAAGTACATAAGTTAAAGATTTATGAATTTTTGGTTCAGAAACAAAGTTCAAGTTTCTTCCCCTATTTATATATTGTCTTATCAAATTACAAATCAGGTGAACAGGAAAACTGTTATCCTTTAATATATTAAATATTATGTTCTTGTTCTTATTATGAAATTCAGTATCACTTATTGGCAGTATCCTTTCTAAAAAATTTTTGGCTGTATTAATGATCATTCTTTTCGGATGTCTAGAAAAATAGTTAATTAATCTGCCTGAAGAAGCGGGTTTTTGATACCAATCTATTAGTAATCTGTTTTTTCTCCTAATAACCATTGTATCTAAGTATGGAATCATAGAATCAGATTCCATTTCAATAGTAAACTTAATATCAGGATGAAACGAGTTAAATAACGATAAAACAGTCTCTATTTCTTTTCCTGAAATAATGCAAAATAAGTCATCAACATACTTTTCAAAATTTTTGGTTTAATAGTCAATTTATCAAGACATGTATCTAATAGTTTCTCCACAACTATATCAGCCAAAATTGGCGAAGCTAGAGAACCTATTGGAACCCCTTTCTGTTGTCCATATATTTTATTATTATATTGGAAATATCTACTATTAATTATGCAAAATTTTATTATCCGCAAAAATAATTCCTTTCCCATAATAGTATGATATTTTATCCTATCAGTAGATAGGAACTGGAGACACGGCGGCCATTAAAATTTTAAAATTTGGGTAGTTAAAATTTGAAATTTTAATTGTTAAATAAACAAAAGTGTAATTTGATACCCGTGGGAAGAAAATGAAAGTACCCTGTAGGTAAAATGTTGTTAAAAAAATTGTGATGAATTATTATTGAGTTAAAATGTTAGTGTGAAATTATATTATAGATAATGTTTTGTGTTATATGAATTTCGGATATGGGTGTATCTGTGGGTGAGTGGGGTTCGATACCTACCATATACCCTGGATGTTTTCCGTTGCTCCGTGGGTTGTGTTGAGATAGTGACCTAGGAACAAGTGATTGAGTATAGACAATGGGGTGATATTGAGACATTGGGTAGTGTTTTAGATTATATGTGGAAACAAGTGTAGACAAGTTTGGTGACAACGTCACCAAACTTGTAGATAAAAAAGTCGACTTTGGTTCTACGGCGTTTATTGTGTCGCTATTATTATTTTTTTGTTCTTGATAATTTTTTGTGGTGCTTGTGTTTACATTTACTTTGTGCATGGGTGCGTGGATGTATGGGGGATGGGAGTGTGTGTGTGGCTGTGTGTGTGTGTGTGTGTTTATTTTTTCTTATCTTTAGATTTGTGAAGAATGTGTATGTCGTTTCAAATGTCCGTCTTGTTTATTTCTTGGGATAATAATTTGAATATTTTTTCTACAGAATCATGTTTATTGCTTTGTTTATTCAGCTGCACATTTTTTGAGAATGAGTCATCATTTGAAATGTCCGTCTGATTATTTGTTTTTGCAGAATCATGTTTATTACTTTGTTTATTCAGCTGCACATTTTTTGAGAATGAGTCATCATTTGATAACAAAATTTCATTAGTCATCATTTAGTTGTGTTGTATTTGAAATAAAAGTTGTTTTAATTTTTTTTTCTATGCATTTAATTTTTATTAAATATATTTAAGTGATTAAAAAGTTTTAAAATTGTTAATTTTAAGACAATAATAATAATAATTTGTATACATAAATTATTTTAAACAAGATATTTCTTTTGTTAGTAAAAGAGCATTTCTTAATGCGCAAACACCATATGTATGATAATTACAATAGAAATACTCGGGATATTTAATTTCCATTTGTTTAAAGTTGATGCATCCAAAGTCCTCGATGTTAAAAACTCTTTTTTTAAAGTATTTTTTCTAGCCATTGTCTCTTTTCTTCTCCTTTAACATATATTTTAGAATAGCGTACATTAGCTTTTAAAATCTTGCAGACGCTTTGAAATGTGACTGATCCATCGTTCCACTTTAGGTGATGATAGTTCTTTGTTAACCAGTTTACTTCTTTTCGCTTCTTTGGCGATAGACATTTAAAATCAAAGGGGGTTCTATAATGAAATTTATGGCTTCATTGTTGTTGTTGTTGAAAACGATCGCTACTTCTTTTGCGATGAAATCATATGAATAGCTTTTGAATCCTTGCATATCTATACAAACTATACTATCATCCATATTGTTTAATTTATAACACTTTTCGGACTTGTCCTTTTATGAGTACATATTCAATAATGCGATCATGAATAAGAATGCAGTAAGCTGATGTCTTTGAGGCAATATTTGTAGCTGTTTCAAACTCAATTTTTATATCAATTGGTCCGTTATTGAGCGATTCATTTTGATGGCTGACATCTACTACAATAATCGGTGCATTATTTTTAAATTCTTGAGCAGTTAGAAGCGGTTGAGATTCTCTCATGTAATAGCTCTGTTGAAATCTTAGATACATATCATATAGAATTGCATAGCGTTCATTCTTAAATTTGATATTTAGGTCATCATATGGATATGATACTGAATTTAAATGTACTTTTAAATTTGTCAGATCACAATGAACAAACTTATTTTCTTGTTGAAAAGCAATCAATACAAAACGGGGTCGTTCTCTACTTGCAGCTAATTTAACATTCCAGATATAACTTGTTCCTGTATTAAGTTGTGGATTAACATGACAATCCCAACTACGGAATGCCATCGGTATAGAAGCACCATTGTTAATAATTTTTATCATATTCAACTGGCTAAAATCAGATAATTGTACATGTGGAATTCTCCATGAGATGAGTGAAATTGAAAGTTATGCTTTATCCGTGGAAACGCTCGAGTGTACAAGATCTTCATCGTTCTTATTACGCAAGAGTATCAATTCATGTTTCCCATTTAGTATGACTTTGTTGTAGTCTTCAGCGAAACCCAAAAGCATTTTTAAGGATACATAAAAGTTAAAATATCCATTAACAAGTTTTAAATCATCAATTTTATTCCAGCCAGCATTCTGCATTACAGTACTTTCCGTTGGTGATAAAGAAACCAAATTTTTTATGGTACTTGTACCTCCTAAATATCTTGTATGATCAATTTCAATACCATTAAGTTCATAACGAATTTCATCAAAGAGATATGCAACAAAGTTGTTTTTTAATTTAAAGTTGTCTGTAGATGTGGAGGTTTTCTCATCTACAAAAGATCCCTCAACATATATATAACTTTCACTAGGTAACACATACAAATCTTGATTTTGAATTGAAATGCGAATTTCATCATTATTGTTGTAGGATTGTAGGTATGGCACATATGTATGATAGTCCTTTTTGATTATATTTTCATCAGATAAGGGTTTATCTAAGACATTTATTATTGAACTCATTTTGCCTTCAATTTAAAATTCAATGACTTGAGAAAATTTTTATTTGCTGTCGTTAGAGTTTTTTGATGAATTGACCTCTTTAATTGTGGTTTAGGTCGTGATAATATTTTAGGTTCGTATGCTGATGGTGTTGTTGTTGCTATATTCTGTGATATACTCGAGTTGAATATTAGCATTATTTAGTTGGTCTTAAATGAATTCGTATTGTTATTTCCTCTCCTCGGAAATTAACTAAATCACCGTGCTGATCAACTACTCGTAGAGCTAGTGAACTTATCTCTCTGGAGTTCACCGGTAAATAGATGAGATTTCGAGGTATCTCATCTATTTTATAGCCTGGAGGCACATTAATCGGAAATTCATGTAGTGTATGCGCCTTGGAATTATTCATATATGTATTAACAGCGATACTACTTTCAATTCGCAACAGATTCACCTTGAAAATATTAACTGGAAGATCAGAATAATGATCAACGTTTGGAGTTAGGATTTTACTATTGAATCCCAAGAGTTTTCCAATTGTATTTTCTTTATTAAAATATATTACATTCTTAGAGCTGTTGACTTTAACTTGCATTGTATTGTTATTGCCTTCTATAAAAATTCTATTTTCTGGATTGTAGCGTTTATATTGTTCCTCTATATAATCAACAATATCATTCAATTCATAAGATCCAATTGGTATTTCAATCACATTTTCACCTATATGAAACAAATTGTTGTAGACATCAACATTTGGGATGCTATTATATGAATGAAAATCAGTTGGAGCACACTCATATGCCCCATTTAAATCAATAGGTGGGAAGTAATTAGCAGATAACTCTGATGAGTTGGAGCTTAGAGTAAGTGTTATTGACATTATGACTGTCTGATTACGAATAAATAAGTTCAACACAAAATTGTTTATAAAAAGGATTTACATATTTATTTCATCTTTTTTATTTTAAATTTACATTATAATCTTAAGTGCTAAGTATGTATGTATAATAATTGCTGATAATGTTTCAACTATAATATTTCATCTTTACTTATCCATGAATAGTGATCGTTACTAAATCCTAACCATTTAACAAATGCTTTGGCTCCTCTGGTTTTAATAACCTGTTCAACTGGATATGTATTAGGAAATCTTGTTTTTAAAAGTTCTTCATCATAAAATCCACCTTTAATAGGATTTCCACGATAATCTTCTAATATGTATCTTGTGGGATATGTATTTTAAATAGATTTAATTGTGAAATTTCTGTTGTCCAGTTTGGAGTATAGCCTTTTTCAAAAATATGCTTATATTTGCTTATGCGCACATGATCACCAACATTGAATTTCGATATTTTATACATTTTCAAATGACTGTATACTGTATTCAATAATTTTTTCTCATTTGAAGAGCTGACTTTAATTGGAGCCATTGTATTGGTACGATGAACTTTTCTGTTATATGATTCTAATAGATCTTTGTAGAGATCAAGCCAATTGTATGTACAATTAAAACTAAATTCTTTCCACATCATCCCTTTTAATGTTCTATTAAATCGTTCTACTATTGATGCTTTCATTCTGCTATACGTTGAATAGTGATTAATGTTGTACTTATCCATCAATTTTCCAACGTGTTTATTGAAAAATTCTTTACCATCATCTGTTTGTAGGTTTTTTGGTACTCGTCCCAATTGAAAAATTATATGACGTGGCTTGGGTTGTTTCAACTGCAGTTTTTGTTTTAAGTGGTACTGCCCATGCAAATTTGGAGAATGTGTCAATTACAGTTAACAAAAATCTATAATTTTTCAACTAAATCAGCTTGCCAAAGATCATCTATTACTTTCATCACAACTCTACGACGTAAAAAGATCTTCGAGCTTGTTTATGTAGTTCATTTACTAAAATTCTTTTTGAAGTCATTTTTTAGTATTAAGAACTATTTTCGATGTGTTGTGATCTATTTGATACACTTTTAGCTATTGACACAAACATGTAATTTTCAAATTTTTGTAGATTTCCGTCTTCCAAAAATAGATCATCATGAATATTGTTGTTATCTTCCTTAAAGTATTTTAATAGCTTGTGTTCTATTTCTTCGATTTTAGTTTGCAGAGACAATTTATTGATAACATCGTTTTCTTCCACAGTTTTTGCCACATTTTTGATTCTTTTGTTTTGAACACCGATGTTGTTGTTCGTATCCATAAAGAACCCCAACAGTTTAGGGGCATTTTTCAATGAAATTATATTGCTTGTATCGTTGATATAATGTCCGAACTTATCAACAGACATACTTTATATAGATAATTCTATTATATTAGCTTCGCGAAGTTCTTCAATAATTGATACAATTTCGTTATTATGATTAGTATGACCTGCAGCTTGTGATGATACCAGTAGTCGAAGTCGATCTACCATCTCATTTGGATCATCCCAGTATATATACTTTGGCTTATGAGGGTTAAACTGCATCAATCCACCACCTTTATAATTAGATATTGTCTTATTTGGTATTGATTTTGATAAAGTCGGTTGGTTTCTCTCTTTAAACATCTTTTTGATAATATGTTTATATTTATAGGCTTTCGTTCCCTTGATTTGTCCATCAGGTTTATAGTCTCTTCTGTACGCATTTGTATTAATTAAAATTTTTTTGTAGAGTTCTAGTTCATATTTATCATAGTTTTGTGGTATTCTATGAAACATTAGAGAAAATAGTCCTGGTGTTAGAGCCCATATTTGACTACCAACATGTATTTTGTTTTCATTTAATTTGAGCTTACTATCACCAAATTTCCATTCATTATTGAAATCTTTATGTGGACCATAGTTAGTATCTAATTCATTTCTTCCTTCCAAAACAGATAAGTCAGTGTAACTCTCTTCAGCATTTGAATTTTGAGAGTAAAAATCGTCATCATCATCATTATCAATAGTACTTTCACCATTAGGATCAGCAAGTGAATTGCTGGTATCAAATATTGATTCTTCTACAAGTTTCTTTGGTGTACTTGTCTCCAACTTAATTGATGGTTTCTTAAGATGATTAGAACTGTTATTATATTCAATTTCTGTTTTCATCTCATTCTTTTCTTTTTTGATAATTCCATTGATATTATTAGAATTATTTATAAATTTGTTTAAAGGATCTGTTATAGGTTTAAATGTATCTTTTAGTTGTTCACGTGTGTCTATTTCGCCCGTTTTTATACTACGAAGGTTTTTCTTCAAGACATTTCTTGTCGCAACCAGCTCTTAAAATTTTTTCATCCATTTTCCAGCTATCAGATCAGCTTATTAGGTATCTGATCAGGTTATCAGATCAGCTTATTAGGTATCTGATCAGGTTATCAGATCAGGTTATTAGGTGTCAGATCAGCTTATTAGGTATCTTATCAGGTTATCAGATCAGCTTATTAGGTACCTGATCAGGTTATCAGATCAGGTTATTAGGTATCAGATCAGCTTATTAGGTACCTGATCAGCTTATTAGGTATCGGATCAGGTTATCAGATCAGCTTATTAGGGATCTGATCAGGTTATTAGGTACCAGATCAGCTTATTAGGTATCTGATCAGGTTATCAGATCAGCTTATTAGGTACCTGATCAGGTTATTAGGTATCAGATCAGCTTATTAGGTACCTGATCAGCTTATTAGGTATCTGATCACGTTATCAGATCAGCTTATTAGGAATCTGATCAGGTTATTAGGTATCAGATCAGCTTATTAGGTATCCGATCAGATCAGCTTATTAGGTAGATAATTAGATCAGGTATAGTTGATATTTCAAGAGCTATGTAGATGTATTATGGTTAAAGCCAGATTATATACTTAAGTTTTTCTTTTATGTAGAGCAATTTATATTGTTATGAAATAATCGAATAATTTTCTGTAGCGTCCATTGTTTAATTCATTATCTTTGCTTATCATCAAAAATCCATATTTATCCTTCCAGCACAATCGACAAATTTCATGAAACTTTGCATAACTCATATCGCTGGCAACATGATCCCTATAAATATGTTTCATATTTGTCTCATCTTGTTTAAACATTATAATCATATTCGCATTGTCTCTTATTAAATGCTTGGGAATTCTGGAATAAGTTTGGCACAAGTAGAATGAATCAACATCCCTATGTCGTCCCATACAAAAATAAGCTCGTATATTATTCTGCTTCTCACATGCAACATCATCAAATATCATAATTGAATTAGTTTTAGCTTTGTCAGGGGGAATAACTGATTCATTTTCGGTGAATGTGTAATATCCCATTCCTTTAATAGGTGTAATTAATCTCTTCAAGTATTCATATTTCGGCTGATATAGAGATTTTGAGTATAAATAGATGTTTTCAAAGCCAATCATAATATTAGGCTTTCCACAATTTGATGGTCCCACTATTAGAGCACGAATAGAATTTGGTAAGAGTGAACTATGTTTTATTTTTGAACTGATGTTCGATGAATCATCAATGTTTCGAACTAAAATATTTTTATGTTGTTTTACTAACTGCATTTTTATAACTAAATGCAATTCATGTTTGTTACCTTTTATTATAGAAAAAATAAATAAATAAGATGGTTATACATTATCAAAAGTCATTTAGTCATAAAAACACCTTCGTTGGAGCAGGTTTACTAGATAAAATAATAAACTCTCTTCCTGTTGAACTTCATCTTCCTGGATATCAATACTGTGGACCTGGAACTAAACTACAAAACGTTTAAATCGAGGTGATAAAGGAATCAATTTATTGGACTCTGCCTGCAAAAATCAGGACATACCCGACTAGAAATTATCATGAGCTCCTAATGGGGAACCAACTGGGTTGTCCAATTGGTTTCCGAGTTGGGATGTAACGCAGAAACGTATTTGGGACCCGATGGGGCAAACCTTATAAGTTTCCCACCGGGCGATACCGATAAGATCCCGATTTGGGTGCAATTGGGTTGCCCAATTGAGTGAAAATGAACGATTTCTCATTTAGTTTATTTATTATATTTTATCCTTAATTTAAAAATTTATTATATTTTATCCTTAATTCAAAAATGTCTATAAATTGCATTTAAAACAATAATGTATTTATGCGTATACATATGCAAATACTTATGACAGGTATTACAATAAATAGAAACTATTATAGGTACATACAAACATATATATAAAAATTATACGTAATGTTAAATTATACAATATGTATATAATTTGATGTCTCAGTAACGCACAGTTTCAAGCTCCATGTATTTGAATCTGAAAATAGATCAAATTTCAATACTATTCCCCATGGTATAAGTATATAAGGTAGTTCCACTTTCTCTTTTTTTCTGACATATTGCCATTTGACAATAAAGGAGATCTGACGTTTCAATAAAAAATCAAGCTATCATCCTAGTTTTAAAAATCCAATTTTTTATATTGTTGGAATTTTTTTGCTTCTAAAAAAATTTAATTTTTTAAATTCAAAATAAACAAACACAACAAAAAACATTTCGTGATACCTTGACTAATTTGAAGATGCTGTGGAACAGCAGTCCATATCAATTGATAAAGCTGGCATTACTACGACATTTACCTCTACATGATCTGTATTCACTGCAGAATATTCCATTTTCAGTGGTTGGATACTAAAGCCGACGACAATATTGATTTTTATGACATTTATTGTAAAATACATGCACGACGAATCAAGAGATAACAATGTCCACATCTGTAAATGTTTCCGCAGTACGCGTTTGCCGCAAATATTTGTGGTGCATTTCAGATTGTGTGGGCGACGCACACAAATAATTTTGTCATATTCAATACACACGATCCGTGGCTTGATGGTTTCTGACCAAGCTAGATTTAAATATATAAATCTGCCTTGGTTTCTGACGAACAACGCAAAAATTTGTGCCGCATGCTGGTCTGGCGCATTTGAAAATAGAGTGCCACTTTTATTGTTTTATCATTTGCTTGAGCGGGGAGGCGCGTTTATTTTCAGATAAAACACATATGTATGTATGTATTCATGTATGTTTGACATATTGAGAACAATATTTTGTTGCAGAAGTGGGCGTACCTTGCTTAATCGTGCTTGCATTTGCAAGTTCAACATTTTAGTTGCAGCTGTTTTCAGGCCTTCCAAGACAGTTATCATTAGATTTCTTACAATGTATATTCTTAGCTCCCATTTCGCTACAATGACATATTAATTTTTGATAATCATCATAATGCCACATAAATACATAAATAGATGCAAACATACATACTTATGTACCTATGTAAGTATTTACATACTTAAATACATACCAACGTATCCTTTTTTGAAAAAAAAGATTTATTTTTTATTCAATAAATATTAAAAAACAAATTTTCAATTTCTATAAAATTAATTTCACACTTTTGAAGTTTTTATATTTCAAAGGTTGCTTTTAAATTAAAATTTTTTATTTGTTAGAAAATAGATAGATAGATTTTCCTAACAAGTTCCCAGTAGGTTCCGACTTGGGAGGAACTGATGTTAAATCACTAATTTGTAGGTGGGCTATCCTAAAAACTCCCCGGCCAGATTCCGAATGGGATAAACCTTTTTGGTTGGCCCCATTCATTCCCGAGTGGGCCCCAATATGTGTATTGGGACAATTTCTAGTCGGGTAGCTAATTCTAAAAATAAAGATTTAAATATTAGACATCAAGCTGATAAATTTATTGAAAATTCAGCTTGGGATCGAGTTTTATCAAAAGATAGCAGTCTTGCAGAAAAATCATTTGCATATATGGTTAATAACGCTATGAAAGCCAAAACAAAGTTTGGTATGGGTGTGGAGAAAAAGAAAAATGTGAAGAAATGGTAAAAAATTGTTCAGTTCATCAATTAGAGCTGCAACAAAAATACTAAAGGAGAAACAACCTTTAGACATTAACGATGCTATTAGAATAGCACGTAAAACGATAAACAAAACATTAAAAGGCAGAAAATCCCAACTTATAATACCTCGCATAATAAATGTACCGAAAATTGGTGGTTTTTTACCACTAACCCCGATTTTAACTGCTCTGGGTGCAATTGGAAGTCTAACGACTGGAGGTGCTGCTATAGCTAAGGCTGTACATGCGACAAAGAATGCAAAAAATCAGCTTGATGAAGCAATTCGACATAATAAAGCGATGGAACCTATAGCTGTTGGAAAAGGACTTTACCTAAAACCATATAAAAAGGGTTATGGTTTAGTTTATAAAGAGCAGACAAAAAACTCTTAAAAAAGCTACCTAATACACCACTATCAGAAGTCGACTTTTTCAAACAAAATTCCACATTTTAGAGGAGTTTTCATGTTGGACTCACTACCATAACGTCCAAAGAAAAAAGAATGTGGCATAATCAATTTGGATATATCAACAGGACCTGGTACACATTGGGTAGCATATTATAAAAACATCAATGAAAAAGAATATTTCGATAGTTTTGTAAACTTACAACCTCCTTCAGAAGTGCTCAAATATCTGGGCACAAATATAAAATACAACTATAATCAACATCAGAATTTTAATACATTTACCTGTGGTCATACATGTCTTAAGTTTCTTTATGAAATAACTGAAAATATTAAATAAAAAACACAATTATATATATATATATATATATATATATATATATATATATATATATATATATATATATATATATATATATATATATATATATATATATATATATATATATATATATATATATATATATATATATATATATATATATATATATATATATATATATATATATATATATATATATATATATATATATATATATATATATATATATATATATATATATATATATATATATATATAATATATATATATATATATATATATATATATATATATATATATATATATATATATATATATATATATATATATATATATATATATATATATATATATATATATATATACATATATATATATATATATATATATATATATATATATATATATATATATATATATATATATATATATATATATATATATATATATATATATATATATATATATATATATATATATATATATATATATATATATATGTATATATATATATATATATATATATATATATATATATATATATATATATGTATCTATATATATATATATATATATATATATATATATATATATATATATATATATATATATACATATATATATATATATATATATATATATATATATATATATATATATATATATATATATATATATATATATATATATATATATATATATATATATATATATATATATATATATATATATATATATATATATATATATATATATATATATATATATATATATATATATATATATATATATATATATATATATATATATAAAAATGCATTAAAGAGTTTTGTGAAATATATATATATATATATATATATATATATATATATATATATATATATATATATATATATATATATATATATATATATATATATATATATATATATATATATATAGATATATATATATATATATATATATATATATATATATATATATATATATATATATATATATATATATATATATATATATATATATATATATATATATATATATATATATATATATATATATATATATATATATATATATATATATATATATATATATATATATATATATATATATATATATATATATATATATATATATATACATATATATTTCACAAAACTCTTTAATGCATTTTTATTTATTTATTTATAATTTACAATACAGAATTAATTTTTTTATTTTTTTTATTCCCAAATGGGATATTGAGCATTTTGAATCAAAAATTCGTCCATCTCACTCTCAAGGATTAAGCTTTGTTCACCATCTCTGCGTACTTGAAATATTCCACTCGAGAGATCCTTAATTTCATCATCTGTTCATCATCTTTTAGGTAGAAACATTATATTTTTTTCCATCTCAACTCTTAGTGTTGGTCCATATTTTGTTGGTACCCGTGTAATATTTTGAACAGGATATTTAGCAGCTACATCTAGATCCTTTATATGAATTAAGCTTTTGTTATTTAGTGAATTAAATTTTTATATTAAATTTTTTGAGGAGCTCATTTTTTAAATAGATCTTGTCACTTTGAATCTTTAATTCAAATTGATCTTGAAAGTAGTGATGATGAGTCCAATAAGCCTAACCGAAAATATTTATTGTGAGAAGGTTAATATGTATATGTGGAGAAATAGTGCAAGAGAGATAGGGATATATATATAGGAATATTAATATGAATGTTCCTTCTTTTAATTTTTTAATAGTCTCTTTGAAAATGAGTTGGAAAGAGAAATATGGAAATCCTATTAAAGGTGGATTTTATGATGACAGTCATTTGAAAATGTATAAAATATCGAAATTTAATGTTGGTGATCATGTGCGCATAAGCAAATATAAGCATATTTTTGAAAAAGGCTATACTCCAAACTGGACAACAGAAATTTTCACAATTAAATCTATTCAAAATACATATCCCACAAGATACATATTAGAAGATTATCGTGGAAATCCTATTAAAGGTGGATTTTATGATGAAGAACTTTTAAAAACAAGATTTCCTAATACATATCCAGTTGAACAGGTTATTAAAACCAGAGGAGCCAAAGCATTTGTTAAATGGTTAGTTTTTAGTAACGATCACTATTCATGGATAATTAAAGATGAAATATTATAGTTGAAACATTATCAGCAATTATTATACATACATACTTAGCACTTAAGATTATAATGTAAATTTAAAATAAAAAAGATGAAATAAATATGTAAATCCTTTTTATAAACAATTTTGTGTTGAACTTATTTATTCGTAATCAGACAGTCATAATGTCAATAACACTTACTCTAAGCTCCAACTCATCAGAGTTATCTGCTAATTACTTCCCACCTATTGATTTAAATGGGGCATATGAGTGTGCTCTAACTGATTTTCATTCATATAATAGCATCCCAAATGTTGATGTCTACAACAATTTGTTTCATATAGGTGAAAATGTGATTGAAATACCAATTGGATCTTATGAATTGAATGATATTGTTGATTATATAGAGGAACAATATAAACGCTACAATCCAGAAAATAGAATTTTTATAGAAGCCAATAACAATACAATGCAAGTTAAAGTCAACAGCTCTAAGGATGTAATATATTTTAATAAAGAAAATACAATTGGAAAACTCTTGGGATTCAATAGTAAAATCCTAACTCCAAACTTTGATCATTATTCTGATCTTCCAGTTAATATTTTCAAGGTGAATCTGTTGCGAATTGAAAGTAGTATCGCTGTTAATACATATATGAATAATTCCAAGGCGCATACACTACATGAATTTCCGATTAATGTGCCTCCAGGCTATAAAATAGATGAGATACCTCGAAATCTCATCTATTTACCGGTGAACTCCAGAGAGATAAGTTCACTAGCTCTACGAGTAGTTGATCAGCACGGTGATTTAGTTAATTTCCGAGGAGAGGAAATAACAATACGAATTCATTTAAGACCAACTAAATAATGCTAATATTCAACTCGAGTATATCACAGAATATAGCAACAACAACACCATCAGCATACGAACCTAAAATATTATCACGACCTAAACCACAATTAAAGAGGTCAATTCATCAAAAAACTCTAACGACAGCAAATAAAAATTTTCTCAAGTCATTGAATTTTAAATTGAAGGCAAAATGAGTTCAATAATAAATGTCTTAGATAAACCCTTATCTGATGAAAATATAATCAAAAAGGACTATCATACATATGTGCCATACCTACAATCCTACAACAATAATGATGAAATTCGCATTTCAATTCAAAATCAAGATTTGTATGTGTTACCTAGTGAAAGTTATATATATGTTGAGGGATCTGTTGTAGATGAGAAAACCTCCACATCTACAGACAACTTTAAATTAAAAAACAACTTTGTTGCATATCTCTTTGATGAAATTCGTTATGAACTTAATGGTATTGAAATTGATCTTACAAGATATTTAGGAGGTACAAGTACCATAAAAAATTTGGTTTCTTTATCACCAACGGCAAGTACTGTAATGCAGAATGCTGGCTGGAATAAAATTGATGACTTAAAACTTGTTAATGGATATTTTAACTTTTATGTATCCTTAAAAATGCTTTTGGGTTTCGCTGAAGACTACAACAAAGTCATACTAAATGGGAAACATGAATTGATACTCTTGCGTAATAAGAACGATGAAGATCTTGTACACTCGAGCGTTTCCACGGATAAAGCATAACTTTCAATTTCACTCATCTCATGGAGAATTCCACATGTACAATTATCTGATTTTAGCCAGTTGAATATGATAAAAATTATTAACAATGGTGCTTCTATACCGATGGCATTCCGTAGTTGGGATTGTCATGTTAATCCACAACTTAATACAGGAACAAGTTATATCTGGAATGTTAAATTAGCTGCAAGTAGAGAACGACCCCGTTTTGTATTGATTGCTTTTCAACAAGAAAATAAGTTTGTTCATTGTGATCTGACAAATTTAAAAGTACATTTAAATTCAGTATCATATCCATATGATGACCTAAATATCAAATTTAAGAATGAACGCTATGCAATTCTATATGATATGTATCTAAGATTTCAACAGAGCTATTACATGAGAGAATCTCAACCGCTTCTAACTGCTCAAGAATTTAAAAATAATGCACCGATTATTGTAGTAGAGGTCAGCCATCAAAATGAATCGCTCAATAACGGACCAATTGATATAAAAATTGAGTTTGAAACAGCTACAAATATTGCCTCAAAGACATCAGCTTACTGCATTCTTATTCATGATCGCATTATTGAATATGTACTCATAAAAGGACAAGTCCGAAAAGTCTTATAAATTAAACAATATGGATGATAGTATAGTTTGTATAGATATGCAAGGATTCAAAAGCTATTCAAAGGATTTCATCGCAAAAGAAGTAGCGATCGTTTTCAACAACAACAACAATGAAGCCATAAATTTCATTATAGAACCCCCCTTTGATTTTAAATGTCTATCGCCAAAGAAGCGAAAAGAAGTAAACTGGTTAACAAAGAACTATCATCACCTAAAGTGGAACGATGGATCAGTCACATTTCAAAGCGTCTGCAAGATTTTAAAAGCTAATGTACGCTATTCTAAAATATATGTTAAAGGAGAAGAAAAGAGACAATGGCTAGAAAAAATACTTTAAAAAAAGAGTTTTTAACATCGAGGACTTTGGATGCATCAACTTTAAACAAATGGAAATTAAATATCGCGGGTATTTCTATTGTAACTATCATACATATGGTGTTTGCGCATTAAGAAATGCTCTTTTACTAACAAAAGAAATATCTTGTTTAAAATAATTTATGTATACAAATTATTATTATTGTCTTAAAATTAACAATTTTAAAACTTTTTAATCACTTAAATATATTTCATAAAAATTAAATGCATAGAAAAAAAATTAAAACAACTGTTTTTTATTTCAAATACAACACAACTAAATGATGACTAATGAAATTTTGTTATCAAATGATGACTGATTCTCAAAAAATGTGCAGCTGAATAAACAAAGCAATAAACTCAAATGATGACTGATTCTCAAAAAATGTGCAGCTGAATAAACAAAGCAATAAACATGATTCTGTAGAACAAATATTCAAATTATTATCCCAAGAAATAAACAAGACGGACATTTGAAACGACATACACACATTCTTCACAAATCTAAAGATAAGAAAAAAGAAACATACACACACACACACCCCCCCCCCCCCCCCCCATCCCCCACACATCCACGCACCCACAGCTATGCACAACGTAAATGTAAACACAAGCACCACAAAAAATTATCCAGAACAAAAAAATAATAATAGCGACATAATAAACGCCGTAGGAACCCAAGTCGACTTTTTTATCTACAAGTTTGGTGACAACGTCACCAAACTTGTCTTCACCTTTATTTCCACATGTAATCTAAAACACTACCCAATCTCTCAATATGACCCCATAAGAATCACATTGTCTATACTAAGCCAATACTTTCAAGCTCCAAACTCACTACCCAATGTCTCAATATCACCCCATAAGAACCACATTGTCTATAGTAAGCCAATACTTTCAAGCTCCAAACTCACTACCCAATGTCTCAATATCACCCCATTAGAACAACACCCTAAATGTTTATAACACCAAAAAGCATTACCCACACTATAATTTTCACAATCTTCACTTTACACATTTTGCCTACTGGGTACTTTCATTTTTTTTCCCACGGGTATCAAATTACACCTTTGTTTATTTAACAATTAAAATTTCAAAATCTTAAATTTTAATTACCCAAATTTTAAAATTTCAGCAAAACTTCAAAGGAATATTTTGAGTGAAGTTTGTGCAATGTCGGCCTACTGTGGTATCATGAGCCCAGTTCCTATCTACTCCTATCCCATTTTTCATCTGTAATACCTATAGCAAGATCTACTGGTATACTAGGAAATAATGATACAACATCAAGTGATATCAATTTTTCACTAGTATCTACTTTTATATTCTTAATTCTATCTTTAAATTGTAATGAATTTTTTACATTATATTCTGAATCTGCTGTTTTCAAAAAATGTGTAATATATTTTGAAAGTTCATAACATGGAGAATTTATACAAGAACAAATTGGTCTCAATGGAAAATTCTCTTTATGAATTTTGGGTAATCCATATAACCTTGGAGCTAAAGCTATATTTGTTTTTAGTCTATTTTTATCTATATTCGTAATAACTTTTGTTCTAAAAAGTTGCTCAACGATATCATTATTTAATTTTTGCAGTCTACTTGTAGGATCTTTATTGAGTATTTGATACGTGGTATCATTACTCACAATATCATTAATCCTCAAATCATAATCATTTTTATTCATAGCAACTGTTGCGTTACCCTTATCCGCATTCAGAATAATTATGTTTCTATTAGATTTCAAGAATCTTTCGCTAAGCTCTACTCTATCCAATAAATATCTATCCCTATCAGTCAACCTACTCCTGTTTATATGACTATCAATTATTGTTGTTAGTCTTGACCAAGCTATTTCTTGCTCCTCTCTATTCTGCAGAGTTTGAACAAAATCTTCCCCTTCCGATATTACTCTCATAATAGGAATATTTTCCTTTCTAATAGGCAAAGCATATTTCTGTCCCAAAGAAAGAATGTATCTTACATCCATAGGAATATCAACGTTTGATTTGTTGACAAACCATTTCTCATTAACTCTAATTCCTAGTTCCTTTCTTTGTAAATTAATAAGACAATTAAATTTCTTTATATGTACCTCTTTTGTTTTTCTCTTTAGCGCATTCGTTAGTCTATCATCACATTTAAAAAAATTTTTTCATCTCTTCATTATTAAAAAA
>OY101450.1:69520468-69525468 GCA_956483635.1 Panzeria rudis | reverse complement strand
TTCCAACATGATTGGAACGATGTTGTCCGGCCTAATACTACGCCCTAAGACTACTTCTAAATACGCTCTACCACTATCAAATCGTGGACAGATGAAGAACACATGTTCGGCATCTTCCACGACATTGCCACCACAACTCGGACAAAACGGAACACTGTCATGTCCGAAACGGTACAAGTACGACCTAAAACAACCATGTCCAGTCAAAAACTGTGTAATGTAGAAGTTCAAGTCGCCGTGTCTTCTTGATAACCATACCCTAATGTCAGGTATCAGTAAGTAAGTCCATCTTCCCTTGTCAGTCGCTGTCCATCGTTCTTGCCACATCCGTAGACACATATCAGTCACACCATTCGTACTGTCCGAAACGGCTTCTAGCTCGATGGGTATCATGCCGGCAATGACAAAGGCGGCCTCGTCCGATACAGTTCGGAATGCGCTACATACTCGCAGGGCGGCCAGCCTATACACAGGGGATATCAGATTCACATATGTAGAGTATTTCAGTGAGCCTGACCATATAGGGGATGCATATAAGATAATGCTTCTTACTACACTGGTTAGCAATCTCCTCTGCAGATAATTTGGACCTCTTGTATTCGGCATGATCCGGCATAGCGCTGAGCAGGTTTTTGATGCCTTAGAACCTATATACTTCAAGTGCTCATGAAAAGACAGACGAGTGTCAATCATGACTCCAAGGTATTTTAAACATTCCTTGGATTCTATGCTACACGTGCCAATATTTAGCCTAATGGTTTCCCTATTTTTCCGACTACTAATCAGAATCGCTTCTGTTTTATGGTCAGCTAGAGCTAGACCCATTGATCTCAACCAAGACCTTACGATCTGAATACTGGCGTTTGCAATGGTTTCCGCCTCTAGTAACTCTTTTGCTTCACATACTAACGCTATGTCGTCTGCGAATCCAACTATCTTTACCTTCTCCGGCAGGTTTAACCTTAATACTCCATCGTACATGACGTTCCACAGTAGTGGACCAAGTACTGATCCTTGAGGCACCCCACCAATGATCTTTCGTCTTCTAGTACCCCTTATCAGTATCATAAACTAGCTCTCTATTTCGGAAATAGTCCTGTATAATTGCCAGTAGATATCCTGGGATGTCTAAACTGGCTAAGGCATCAACAATATGCTCCCAGTTTGCCGTGTTGAAGGCATTCTTTACGTCTAGCGTTACAACTACACAATACTCTTTTGCTCCATTTCTCCACCTCTTCCCTTGGATAGCCTGAGCAGCAGTTTCTACTACAACTTTGATAGCATCTACTGTTGACCTTGCTTTCCTGAAGCCAAATTGGTTATCTGATAAACCGCGGTTAGCTTCAACACAACTTTCCAATCTTCTACAGATTATACTTTCTAGCAATTTCCCACTTGTATCTATCATACACAGCGGCCTATAAGAGGAAGGGTCGTCTGGTGGCTTATTATCCTTAGGTAACAATACTAACTTTTGTCTCTTCCACATTGTTGGAAAAATGCCCTGGCTCAAGCATGCGCTTATTACTTTCAAAAAATAGTCAGGATGGAGTTTAACAGCTTCTTTTAGTATCATATTCGGAATGCAGTCTAAACCTGGTGCCTTCTTGTCTTTAAATTTTGAGACAGCACCTTCTATCTCGGCAATCGTAACCGGAGGAATGTCGAAAAATTCAGCCGGGTAGCTGTGTTGCCATGTCGGAGTTTCCTGTTGGGGAAAGAGATGATCTACAATTCCCTTGAGGAGAGGCTCCTCTCTTGGCGGCGATGGACCAAGACATTTAAGTTTCTTGGTTACCAATTTATATGCAAAGCCCCAAGGATTACTATCTACTTCATCACAAACATTAAGAAAACACCTACGCTTGCTCCTACGAATTGCAATCTTCAACGCTTTCCTTTTATCCTTATATATTTGATGGTGTACACTATTCTCTAACCTACCTCTCGTTCGTGTATACTGCCTTCGGGCACTTATACACTCCGATCGCAAGATAGCAATTTCATCATTCCACCAGTACACCGGGGGCTTATTTGGTGACCTTTTACGCTTTATCATAGCTACGTTACAGGCATTAGTGATATGACTTACTAATTGCACTGCCATATCTTCAGCTGAACCACTCAGTTCCATGTTCTCCATACAAGCTGCGAAGATATCCTTATCAAAGGTATTTACCTTCCATCCTGTCAAACCTCGTGCTTGTGCAATCACACGGGGCTGTTCATCTTGTACATCTATGATTATAGCGCTATGATCGCTATGAGTATAGATGTCGGATATTCTCCAGTTAACTTGGCTTGTGATGCTACTACTGACAAATGTAATGTCAATTACCGATCCAGCATCACCCCTTCTGAAAGTTTGTTCAACTCCATTATTAATGAGTACAACACCCAATACAGAAAAGGCTTCCAAGAGTACTCTACCTCTTGTGTTTGTCAAGGGGCAGCCCCATTCAACAGCCCACGCATTGAAGTCACCCGCTATTATGACAGGATTTCTTGTAACTGCATCTGTTACTATATTGTCAACTATTACTCGAAAGTCCTCTATAGAATACCTAGGGGGAATATAGCAACTGTATAGTGTGATGCCAGAGACAGTGGCTCGGGCATATCCACATTCTGATGTTATTTTATCTCGTATTGTTAGCGTGCTGGTGTTCCATATCGCCGATGTGTCCGTATTATCGGAAACCCAATTTACAGATCCCATGTTCCGATATGGCTCACTCAGCACAGCGACATCTACATTTAAATCTCGAACGCTTTGCTTAAGAAGCTCTTGAGCTGCCTGGCAATGGTTGAGATTTAACTGTAATATACGCATTTTGATGCCTTAAGTTTTGCTTTAAACCCTAAGTTTCTGTAGAGCTCTTCTGTAGTATGGACAAACTGCACATCCGGTGACATGGTCACTAGCGGTGTTTGTTCCATTCCTACAAAGCAAGCACGACGGTTTATTGGAACAAGTTCCAATTTTGTGGCCAGTTTTGCCACACCGTAAGCAGTTTTTAGAAAGGTCCTGCCCCCTACAGTTTGCTGCTCTATGTCCCTAATCAAGACATTTATAGCACCTTCTTGGTGTTACCTTTTCGCGTATTCTGCAAACAACCCAACCAATACGTATCTTCGCCATCTCTATAAGACGGCAAGCTAAGACAGCACTTACGCCAATGGTGGCAGTTTGCGTTCCTCCGTACGCTCTCCTTAACGATTTAACTGCAGCAGGCTGCAGGGATTTAAAATCGGATTCTCTAATGAGGGCTTCATAGACGTCCTCCTTTGTGGTTACCTCATCTATATCTCTAATCTCGATCCTAATCTCATGGGATAGTGCTCTAACTTCTGCGACCTCACCTAATACCTCTTCTACCGTCGACCTGAACTCACTTGTATTCTGATGCGAGGGTTTACTCAACTCTAACAATAATTCACCTTTCTCAGTCTTCCTGATATTTTTACGTTTTGACCCAGATTATCCAGCTTAGGGTCTTTCTTCACTTGTCTGAGAATATCAGCATAGGAAGCATCCCCACAAGTTTTAATAATCAAAGCATCTGGTCGTATTGTCTTTTTTCTATTTCTAGCTCTTGGACCAACTTTAACCCAGTCAGGATCTTTAACATTCGGATCTTGTTTACCAGCCGTGTTTATACCTGTCTCCCTGGGTACAGCATTTTCACTTTTCTTCAATGCCCTATTGGGGGTTGTGCCCTTCTTCCTCTTAGATTTGTTACCCTTTGGGCTAAGAATGTTATCATCTCTTCTGCGCTTTGGGGTTCCACCTATCACAAGGTTTACCCTTGCCGGTTCGTCTGTCTGCGTTTCTCTGCTAGTCCGCGATTTCTCGTCACTACTAACACCTTTGCTACTCAATTCATCTGAAACCTGCATATACAACGCCTGTATCTCACGGGACATTGTCACTATGTCCCTGTGCACGTTTGAGCGTGTCTTCAGAAAATCTAACAACTCTCCTATTTTCACTCCTAATCTCTTCACACTGTTACTGTGGCCCTCATTACTATTGTCGACGGTATTTGACACTGTAACAGGTCTACTACTAACTGCTGTAGGAGGCGATCTCGTGATCACCGACTTCCTTGCAAATGGGTTTTCAACATCTCCCATATTTAACTCATTGTTACTTCGATTTTTATTTTCAAAATTCATTCTAATGGGTCCAAACTCAAAGCCGCTATCTCCGTTCGATGTGCAGTCACGTTAAGACCCCATGGGTCCCTTTGCAAGCAGTGAGGTCCATGCGAGGGTTGACGAAAAGATCTTATGGATCATCCCGCCAGAGCCAGATCCGTGCTAACCGGGGAACGACATCCGAACCCTGCACCAACAACCTAATGATGACGAACTTCAAACGTACTTTGAGACTTGCCAAGTTTTAATAGGACGGAGGCAGTTGTGGCATTAGCCTGAGAGCCATTTCTGTAAAATTTCACTCCTACATACTCAAGTCCCAGAATACCACAACCGTCAGCCCAGGGTTCTAACAATTCAAATTCGTATGTCCAGAAATGCCATAATTAAGACCGTGCTGGACTTGATCTTAATGCTTTTCAGCGGTGCGGAATCACAGGTTTTTTAAGGATTTCTACCTAGAATGCCTTCAAACCTGTGATAACTCAGGGCCCGCGGGGTCGTCAATCCCGTTATCCTCATAAGAAGATACCCTTGCGGGTATGTATGTATGTATGTATGTATGTATGTATGTATGTATGTATGTATGTATGTATGTATGTATGTATGTATGTATGTATGTATGTATGTATGTATGTATGTATGTATGTATGTATGTATGTATGTATGTATGTATGTATGTATGTATGTATGTATGTATGTATGTATGTATGTATGTATGTATGTATGTATGTATGTATGTATGTATGTATGTATGTATGTATGTATGTATGTATGTATGTATGTATGTATGTATGTATGTATGTATGTATGTATGTATGTATGTATGTATGTAT